>JAWWNJ010000150.1:0-578762 GCA_037176885.1 Favolaschia claudopus | reverse complement strand
GATAGTCCGGTTGCTGCCGGTATTTTGGTCTGTTTTTGTTTTCTTCTGTCTGTTTTCTTTTGCAATTCTCTCTAATCCCAGGCCACGTAGGCTCTCGTTATTGTAGGGGCTTTCGGTAAGGGATTCTCATTCTCTTCATGTTTTCTCTCACTGTCCACGGCGATATTCAGCCACTGAAATTGTTGGGCGTTTTGCTCCAAGAGTGCCCACGCGTTCTGACTTGAACGTTGTCAGTGTTTGCCCTTAAAGCGTGCGTAGTAAGCAAGCGGGTTTTTTTCCCCGGCTAAAGTTGGATTAGAATGACAACTGAGACATTTGCGGAGCTGGAAAAAAAATCAAGGTCGATATCTCCACAACCACTCCAACCGTCGACTCATTCGCGTTTAGGCCCTCTCTATGAGCTGCAACATCACACCCGCAGCAGCCGATACTCTCATCACTACTGCTTTGACTTACTACTTGTATATCGTGAAATCCAGTGCTGGCTTCCCAGAAACACACGAGATGATAAATCGCCTGGTGAATATTCCCCCCTCCATCAGCTTTGAAACTTATACCAAGGCAGATCGCATTTACTTTTAATACTGGCATGTTATCTATCTATGTAACTATGTACCGTGACCGTTGACTGACAATCTCTCTACAGGTGTTCCTCCAACACTTTGCGCAGTAGCGGCTCTGATTTCCGCAAGTCATCACATGTGAGGTAGCCGCGCTGGAGCTCACATGCAGACAGATAGCCTATTCGATATGATAACGTTTACAACGGAATCTTGCCCTCTAATTCGTTCAAGCTATTATTTGTCTCTCAAGCAGATACAGGGCAGATGAACCCCTGGGCCGTCTCCACCGCACTCGCCGCATACTTATGCTTCGAGACAGCTCGCTCAATGCCATCCATTCCAAGCAACCTTTGCCTTGTGCCTTGGGCGCAATGCGGCGCCGTTGCCTTCGATCTATCTTGTATTCATCAGCGAATTTTCCGATTGAACCGAAAACACAAATTACCGGATCGGTGCTCAACACCATTCACGTCCCCTGCCAAAAATCGCCACTTCATCCTTCTCATTCTTCAAAAATTCTGTCCTGCAAGATTCATTCACACTCTTACCGACTTGGCGACATTCACAAAACAAATCTCGGGTCATTGGCAATTCGTAACAAGCAACAAAAATTCAGTTCAATAAACATCAGCCCCTCTGCTGTAAATTTGCTTCTCGTTTTGTTTTGGGCGCCGCCTTTTCTTGTGGGTTAGCCGCGGGCGCGTGGGTTGCCCTCGTCTGGGCGTCTCTGTTTTGTGCGCACCCCATCGCCCCACGCCGTGGGCGCCAGCGGTTCAAGTATGCCACCGCGGCGTGCTCCCACACCCACACCTATGTGGCTGTCTCCGTCCCGAACCGAACGAAGCAATTGAACAAAATGGAAACACTGTCTGAGCCTGTGAAGACAGTGTGCCGTTTTGTGACAGAGGTAAAGAGGAGCCGACCAGTTCCGGACCTTTCTCTTTCTTCGATCACCATCATCTCATTTTCCGCACTCACGAACGTTCCGATTTCACGTCGCTCTGCTTCTCCCACCCACCCTCCCTCTATTTGTTCATCGATAACCCCCTCCCATTGGTAGAAGTCTTCGCAATTTCCGAAGAGGCAGTCACAGAGTGGGGCAATGGGTTCATCCTCGCTCACCCCATCGTACCATAGAGCTGAATTCAGGAATTTGTGCAATTTTGACTGCTGCTCGGGCTAATGGCTCTGATTTTTTTTTGGGGGGGACCAAGGGGCAATGGAATTGATTTGACAGGTATTCGGAACCGCGTGAACTGAACTTATGGTACTCCTGCCTTTGTGGTTTCTTCGAAAGTCGGGAGGGCTCCTTATACTTAATTTCCTATTGATGCCAGCCCTTAGCTGACAGTATTTCTTTACTGCAGTTTCTCTTGATTGCGCCGCTGTACGAGCTTTCGGGCGTTCTCGGATCATGTTTGTCTCAACTCGCTTAGGGAGGGAACACGGAATTCACGCAAGCTCCCCCTCTTCTGTAAGCCGGGCACCGGCATTACAGACATACTTGAGGGAAGATGGGACAACGATCACACTATAACGTCTGACTTATGAAGAAACCTCATATGATCTCTCGGTCTAAATTGTGGTTGGTATCGATTGAGTAGCTGCATTGAGGTTTTACCAAACGTCTTTGTGACACCTTGTGAGGAGAAGCACGAATCCAGCATTCTCCTTCCGTTGCAGATTTGCCTGGAAACAAGTTCAAGGTCAATCCGAATGCTAGACAACGCGAAGAGTAGATACGAACTTTGGTCATTGATGTACTCCACAGTCCAAGTCACTGGTTCAACTTTGCCTCGAGAATCTGAGAATATGACGCTGCCACATCATTGTCCAGGTTTAGCACTTCAGCGTCTGTGTGCTGGGGTGAAGTGTGTAATGGCGACTGTGGCAAAACGGAGGCTGCTCGCCCGATGTCTTTCATCTCGTTCGGCGGCGAGATGTTTGTGGCCGAAGGTGATGGGCCAATGAATGGCCACCGAGGGAGGATCTGCGCCCCCGACGCCACGGCTGGGTAAGAGTCCACTGGAGCGGCCACAACAGTTTCGGGTCTCGCCGGTGGAAGCTGCCCCGGCTTTGGAATCAGTATGAAAGAGGTTCAAAGGTGTGGTACACACCATAGTAAGCCAAGGCGTGACACTTTTCGAAAAGTTGTCGGTAATGGTCCTCAGGTGGGCCATTGCGTAACGAAAGGTTGCTAAATTCAATAAGAAACGAGGCTAGGAAAGACTTCGCTAGACCGTACCAAGGCACTCGCATCGCGCAGAAAGTCGGATACCGCGCGGCTCAGAGATGAATCTGTGATTTGAGACATAAGCTCAGCCAAAGGTTGGTCAAAGGCAGGCGCAAAAGCAACGAAGCACGTCAGATGTCACGTTTTCTCTCAACCATCACCAGCAAAAATGTGGGCCAGCGTCGACCTCGGTCAGACTCCCCACCGGACACCTCTGCCTCAGCAGAGCCAACAACACCAACACCCTCCACCTCAGCTCTTGTCACCCAGTCCACCCACCACCGACCGTATTGTGAAGAGAGGGCGAATCGCGGATGACTCTGCGGGCGCAGGCTCTCCGTCGCCCTCGATGCCCACCACACCCACGCCCGCACGGCATGTGCCAACGAGCACACTCGACCAGCGCACCCCGATAGCCCCCATACAGCTCACCACGTCTCCACCGCCTTGCGCTTGGACCACTGCCGAAAAAAGGTAGCAGACGGCGTTCGGTCTTTAATGACTGACGTCCAGCATCTTGTGTCGTCTAGAATTGATGGCGGACACAGGCCACGCGGAAACCCGCTAATGGCCAACCCCGACTGTTCGAAGAGATATACCAGCTCCGTTCCCTGGCCAATGACCTGGAACGGCACTTCTACCCGAAGGATATCATTCAACACATCAAGGAACCTACCACTGACACCCTCCCCACGCCCCCTGCTCCGGTTGAAGCAGCTACAGCAAAACCTACCTACGCGACCGCGGCTAAGGCCGCCACCCTGCGACGGTTCCGAAAGGACCACCAACCAAGAAAACACCACAGAAGCCACGTCGGCCCGGCAAGGCTTCCACTCCCCCGACAACTTCTCGCTCCGCGCCTCAGCGGCTCATCCTCCGTTTTGCAAACTCGTCGGTAATCAAGTCCCTCTCTGACCCGCAACGCCTTCGCGACAGTCTCAATGCGGCCCTCAATGGTGCTGCCAAGCTGAGAGGTGTGAATAGGTCTCGCGGAGGTAACTTCAGGAAAAACTGAAACTGCGCCAAAGACCGCCAGAGACCGCCATAGCGCCCATAGACGTCAAAGACGTCATAGCGGAGGACCGAGCTACATAGAAACCTGGGTGCACCGTGATCAGATTCATAGACACCCAGAGTTGGTCAAAGTAGCCATAGTCATAGTGCTTATAGTGCTCAAAGTCGTCAAAGTGGCCTCAAAGTACACACAATAAAAATGCGAAACAAATCATAGATTGCAATAAGAATGAGCACTAAGTCCATGTATATAACCGGCAGTCCGACACCAGCCAAGGAAGAGTCGATATTGCGGCAGATAGGAAGAGCGGGGAAAGGAGGCAAAAGGGCCGGAACGGATTGGGGATGAGGCAAGGCGAACCGCGGTGCTTGGTTCGAAGAATTACGTTGCAGGTCGAAGAATCGTTGCTTGTCACAGACAAAGTCGAGAAGGTTTGAGGAGAGTGTACTGAGCGTCGCGGGGTCTCTTGCTGGAGAAATAACTTGAAAGAAAGAAGAGCCGACGGAGAACTTGGACGGTCGAATGAAAACAAAGGCTGGATTGCAGGTCGCGAAGAGAAAACGACGCAGGGCAGGTAGCTCAGATTGATCAAGTGTTGATGAGTGGGGAAAGCTAGGTAGTAATCCTCGAGGGTGCGCCGATGCGACGAAAGCTGAGATTGAAGGAGTACGCTCGAGGGGAGACCGGCGTCGTGAGAGGACCGGCGATCTTGAGTGGACCCGGTCGAATGCATACTAGAAAGTGAACAGCGAGAACGGGTGCTGGTCTTGGTTACGGCTGCCCGTGAGGCGTGTTTTCGGATGCGCTGCACCGCACCTGTCGCCCGGGTGATGAGAAGGCGGCGGCGGCAAGGACAAGCCGCCCGATGGGGTTCGTTGTACGACGGAGATGAGCTCCGCATGGTCGCAGACGCCGCCGCCGCCCGCCAATGCCGATTGGGAAGAGAAGGAGGAGGAGGTGAGGCAGTTGATGTCGATGATGGTGAAGGCTAGACAGGAAAAAAAGATGGCGAATAAATGGTATGATAAGCAAGGCAGGGAAAAGACCGAATACGCTCACCGAAAGACATAACCAGCATCAGAACAGGGAGGGAAACGACCCACCGCTGCATACGCGCATAAATCGCCCAGACGCGCCAGATGACGACGCTATCGCCTACGATCATCTGAGATAAAATACATAACATGTCGTAACTTTAACTCAAGAGAACCGACGAAGACACAACGAGAAAGACACGCACATTAAACATAAACAGCGCCTCCATCGGCACCCCCCAACTTCTCCACATTCGTCTGGCCCTGCTCCCTCCGATCTGCGAGCGACATAGCGGGGTAATCCATGAAGTAGGCGAGCGAGTAGTACTGGGTGGTTGAGTGTAAGCCGCCCGCAGAATGGGAGGATCAGAGATGCGTAGAGGTGTTGCTGCGGGCAACGGACGAGAGTCGTCCTATCTATCAGTGGGAGGTAGCGGCGCTATACAACGAGCAGTTGAATCTTGAAACTTGAAGACGGGATGTGTTCAGGCACTTGAGGTGCAACAGAGCGCACTTGAGAGGGGCACAAGAAAACAGTTTGGACGTCGTGGAAGAGAACTACGGAGAAAGGCGGAGAAAACAAGGGCATAACGGGACGCTAAACGCTCGTCGGATTAGCCAGAATTAACCTTGACTAGAGGATGAGCACACACCGGGCTGTATGGACCCCGAAACAATGTGTCTCGAGGACATGCGCGACGCTGTTGCTGCTTGAGCCTTGAGGACAAGGACGAAGATGACTTGAACAACCTTGCAGCTTGAAGAGCTTGTACAATCATGATAAGTCATATGGCGGCGGGGGGAGGGGGAGGAGAGGGACCCGGACGAGATAGAAAGGATGGAGAAAAAGTCGTACGATGTTTGTGATCACAAACGAACCGAATCTCACGCCCACGCCCACGTGATCATTCGGACTTAGTCTTTTCTGTTGATCTCGGACTTCGCGAATTTCCGCCTTGCTTCGCCGCCCTCTAGCCTTTTCACTATTATGTAGCCTGCATTCAATACTGTTCAAGAGATACCCGTCTCAACTCGAGCTCTGGAAAACTTGCTAGAGTGACCGCACTAAGTAGACCTCATAGAGCATCATAGTGCTTCATAGACACTCAAAGTGGAGGGGCCGAATCCAAAGTGCGCCATAGTGCGTCAGAGCGGCTCATAGCGCCCCATAGTGAGCCGTTCTCTATGGAGGTCTATGGCTCAAAACTAAATTTTCCTGATGAACCTGGTTCTCCACACACAAGCTCCCTACACTGCCGTCCAGCTTCGCGAGCATGAGCAGACCATTTGGTCTGTTGTACGGTCGTACTTCTCCCTGCTCGACCGGGACCGGCCACGGTTTAACCTCGACAAGCCTTGGCAGCGTGGTGGTAATACACCGTGTTCCTGTCACCACTGACCCATCCTACCGCTCCATAGCGAGGTGCTTCGTTGGTCGAACGAGGCGATTGGGTCTCTTGGCGATGTAATGGGGATCCGCGACTTGTGTTCGCTGGAAGGGTTGAAGAGGCGCCGGGAGGGATTGCAGCAAGGGTTCGCGCAAGAGACTTCCTTGATGGTCATGCTTCTCAACGCTGACCACGCACGTCGGTTCCTTCGGGAGGGGGTATTCCTTTATGGATCGCACTGCCGCGTGTCGGTGTACGAACCTAGAAAGGGCTTGCGGTGAGGGTACCATACTAACATTACACTCCCTCCATTTGCTTCTTTTACCTCCGCCGTTTTACGTCTGACTGAGACACTACCCACAAACTCCACGACTATACTCTACCAACACCGGTCGAATTTTTCACGCCACCAACCATTTCATTTGCTGTATTGTAGTTTACTATGTACAGCACCGCGTCTTAGGATACAAAAAAAACAACGAAGCACGTGGCCATTACTACTTTTGTTTTGTTTTGTTTTCTTCGGGACGCTTCCGAAAAAGTACTTAGTCTCCAGACAGACGTAAGTAAGTATTTACCTATTCGGCAATGTCAGACTGGGGGAGGCGTAGGTCTCTCCGTCAAAAAAAAAAGTCACGCCGCGGGAACGGAAAAGAAGTTGACAAAGGCAACATTGTGACTTCGCCTCGCTCGGAGGAAGTTTTGGCATACTAAAGTATTTAATGCATACACAATATATCGACTACGACGCCTGAGACTCTGAGTCTTGACTAAGTTGACTCGTTCGACCTCATCAGTCAACGGCGGATACACCTCCCACCAATGTGCCGTGTTTTGCCTGGCACATGGCACATTTACGGCTCAAGTGCCGGGTTTGAGGGGATGTGACTTGTTTGCGGCCGCATGTGCCGTGCAACTGTAGACAGGCACGCGTCACATCGAAATTTTTATTGCGGCAATAATTTTTTCTCGATTTATCGGATTTTCTGGCGGAAGTCAGATGATTACGTAATGTCGAATTGAATGAAATAGTACAGTAGTTTGGTTTTTCCCGACAGCAGAGTGAGTGTCTGCGCTGGCAACAAGTGCCGAGTTACTTCGGAGTTAGCCGAGACGCACCAATTTAGGACGTGTGTCAAACAGCCCCACCGCGTCCATCATTTTCTCTGCTTAATTAAAAAAGTCAATTTCTGGTTTAAATTTGGTTTCACGACTTTCAAATAGATTTCAGGCCGCTGCTAATAAGGTCTATTGACCGCTATTGACTGACCCCACACTAGGGAGCACCACGCGGCGAGCGCCAAGGGGGGTCCGCAGGGGTCTCCCCCGCGCTAGAGTACGTGAATGCAAAAACTCTGAAAAACTCGGAAAAATAAATCAAAAGGTCTTAAATGTCTTGGATATTTTCCTTGGTTCCCAAAGACCACGAGTAATACAAAACTCACCTCTTGTGCAAAGTCCGACCGGGTCAAAGCCCATGAGAAGAGTCGACGAAAAGAAGCAAATATAGCGGCGGCACTGGCGGGAGTACGAGCGGGAGCGCGTCAAGCCCGCCACCCTAGGCAAGCCCGCAATTGTCATTCAAATACGATGACACTATCTCGACGAGTACAAGGTGGTCAAAGTATTCGAGAAGCAAACCAAAAGCAGCAAAAAGTCCCCATCGTCACGGAGTGGGCCCTCGTGCAGTTCATGCGCGAGTCCGCGGATCGAGGCTTCCCCTCATCCTAATGAGATCAACGAGGGGAAGAGGGCGAAGGAAGCTGGGAAGGAGAAGAAGAGGGTCGAGCGGGAGCAAAGGAAGGAGCTGCGAGCAGAGATTGAGCAGGAGTAGGCTGAGATGAAGCGCCAGCACAATGCTGCGGTCGAGAACTGGACTTCCAAGTGCTCCAAGCTGCAGAAAACTGGTTTGAGGAAGAAAGACCTGCCCCCGAAGCCGAAATTGGGCAAGAAACCGAAGCTGCCGGTCGTGGTGGATGAGGATGCCGACGAGGAGGACGAGCCGAATGAGAAAGGTGACGTGTGACATGCGTTCACCAAGGAGCCGGAATTGTGACATTTGGGATCAATATTCTGTTTCGATCGTCGGACTACATTTCAAATTAAAATTGGCCATAGCTTTATTGTATATCTACTTGTTGTATCTTCTAGTAGTTGCCTGAAGAACCTTGGAATTTTTGCGATACATTTGCCGGAGAGATCAAAAACATCAAAGTTGATTGTACTACATTTCAAATTAAAACTGGCCATAGCTTTATTGTATATCTACTTGTTGTATCTTCTAGTAGTTGCCTGAAGAACCTTGGAATTTTTGCGATACATTTGCCGGGCAGAGATCAAAAACATCAAAGTTGATCACCATCGAGTCTTACTACACTGTACTAGGTTACCTTACACACAGAATCCACCTCCAGCGAGGAAATTTATACTTGCTTGCAGCATGTGGCAAAGCTTGAGCAAAGCGAATCATTTGCGCGCTAACATGTAGAGTACTATTTCAGGGAGGCCTGGAGTTACGAGTAGTATACCGCCTTCAATGTGCTCAGTACCGGTGTCTCCTAACGTTCAGCAGAATCCATCATCAGAATTTTGAGAGCTTTTGAACCGGGTGCCCAATTAGGAAGGAGCTGCTCGTTTCTTTGTAGATTGCGAGGTAACTCCATTCATTAGAAGGACAAGGAAACGGAAGGAGAATTCAACACGGTCATGTGCCTTGTTCCTGTCTCAATTTTTCACGTCAAATCATCGGCAGCAAATGAGCATATATAACAGCCATTGCACTTAAGGTTGGAGCGCCTACACGGAACGGACTTCCCTTCATCAAGGATGAGGATATGCGCAAGGCTCTTGGGAACCTTCCTTCCCGTAGGTCCAGTAAATGTGTCCTGGCACTAATGACTGTCGATAAGTAATAGCAAGAACAGAGACACCATCGAAAGCATACCTCCTTCTTAATCAAACCATCGACTGTGAGAGCTTTTCTTTTACCCTTAGCGTGAAGTAGTTCTGGGCGATTGGAATAATTTATAATGTATTATGTAGGCCACACGATCGTCTACAGAGGGCTCATCATATTATTCCAACACATCCTCGAGATGTACAACCCGATCAACATAAATTGCACCCTTACTGCCAGCCGTGACGGGGATGCCAAGTTCCGAGTCTGAATCCGAACAGAGGTCAATCGTTGTGCAGTTTGAAGTCGATGCCCTCTTGCGCGCGTGCTGCTTGCCCTTTGTCAGCGTAATTTGCTGTTCGGTATCGCCCGTATCGAGTGGTCAAGACGAGAAGTCGAAAGAAACTGCGTTTGTGTAGAGAACGTCGTGGTTCCTTAAGGTAAAAAAGGCGTCAGTCACGAAAAAATCGGTCATTTCGAGGGCTTTATTTCGCCGGAAATAGCCTCAGATTGCCGAGGGTTTTTACTGGCCGTGGCCATCGGCTTTAATCGGTCTGGCGACCGATTTGCCATCACCCTTGGAATGGCGGGGTTGCCCGTGTAAAAAAATCGGTCATTTCGAGGGCTTTATTTCGCCGGAAATAGCCTCAGATTGCCGAGGGTTTTTACTGGCCGTGGCCATCGGCTTTAATCGGTCTGGCGACCGATTTGCCATCACCCTTGGAATGGCGGGGTTGCCCGTGTATTCCAGTGGTTACCTCGGCTAAGCTAAGCGGGGGTCACCAGCAAGGTAACCAGAGCGGGCTGGTTACCCTAAGTATACTCTATATACTCGTGGTGTAGTCTCCCAAGTCAGACCACAAATCCCGAGATTTTTTTTGTGTTATATTGGGACGGGCAAAAAATCTGATTTAATGGTCTGATTTCACTGGCATATCAAAAGCCGTGAGTCCCCATTCCGGAAAAGGAAATCACCAAAAAGGAAATTTCCTGCTTGCCCTTTGCTCAGCCAGGAGGGTAGCTACAAACCTGGTGTAACTTCAAAGACCTTTGAAAGCCTACCCAAATGATTCCTCGTCTCAAATATTCGAGCCCCGTGTGTAAATTAGCCTTATTTTGAGTCCAACACTACTGTGGCTGTGCCTCTGGTCCAAAAAGGTTCAACTTCGCATCCACATTTGTATAGCCAAGTGGAGAAGCACAAAATTTCTAGTGAGAAAGTTGTAGATTAAAGCCTACTGTACGGTACCTAATACAATTTGGAAGGAAATATCTTGATTTTGGTGCGGGACAAGAGGTTTGGGGGAAGGGTGACTCACGGCTAACGCGTGACACCTAACTCTAGACTACTCGTGGTGAGAAAAAGTCATGGACGGTCTGTTCTTTGACTGATCTCGGCCGTCTTTGCACCTTTTTGTATGATTCTAGGTGCTGGGTGTATGTAAAGTGTAAACTGCACTTGCAACAAAGTGCTGACCATCACCAAAGATCAGAAATAATTGATGTTTGGCAAAAAAAAAATCATTTTTCACCGTTTGCCAAAGTGCTTAATAGAGCACTTTGGCAAACGGTGAAAAATGATTTTTTTCTTCAGTTCCCGCTAACCAAATTTTGGTTGTGGAGCCGCAAAACAGTGCGCAGCCCACTGTAGTTTTTCACCAAACTCGCTTAGTTTTTCGAACTGAAATTTGATTTTCACCGTTTGCCAAAATGCTCTAATCACTGAGGCTCCATTCGGCTGTCGTGTCTTAGCGTCACTTGGCGTCACTTTGGAGCACTTGGGAAAAATTCCACGCCGAACTTTTGGTGAGAAATACTCTTAAGTGACGTCAAGTGCTCCGAAGTGACGCAACCGAATGGAGCCTCATCAGACAACTCCAAAATTGATTTTTCTAACTCAGCAAGAAAATTTTCTCACGAAAATACCTCCCACCCAGGGTGTATGATAGCAGACGGAACTTCATATCAAGCCGGAATTTTGGCCAAAATTCTTTGATTTAGCAGGAACTTGGGGTGGGTAACACTGTGGGTCCATAGGCAAAATTCGCATTTCAGAGAAAACGGGAGTAACCCTAGTGTAGGGTAAGAAAAGCGCGAAATTTTTGCGCAAAATTTTGAAACTGTGTGTACCTAAGAGTGCGTTCGGATCATATTCCAAGGGTGATGGCAAATCGGTCGCCAGACCGATTAAAGCCGATGGCCCCGGCCAGTAAAACCCTCGGCAATCTGAGGCTATTTCCGGCGAATTAAAGCCCTATTTTTCGGTCTTGAACTTGAACTTGAACTTGAGTTCTATTTACGCCGTACCTGGCCGTAAGGGCTACGCGGCAGTACTGGCTAGCTAAGCTAGTCTTCTGTATGTACAAGTAGACTACTGGGTTGAGGGCGGTATTCTATAATGTAAGATACAAGCATCAGCCAAAACCGTGGACAACTGTTCTTTGCCCCGTGATCAGTTGTCGTAACGTACTGGTCGCGAGTCTACCACGGAGTCTCCTCTCATGAAAACCCTCGCCACACGCGCCACCGCACCGTTTTGGAGGGTCATCCCCTTGGTGAATATGACGTGCCACTGCTGCCACAGCCGAGGTCTGGAAGGTAGAACCCCGGCGGGAATTAGCGCTGTGTAGGAATCAACGTGTTATATGACAGGTACTTTATAACACTGTTATTAACATGTAAATTACATTTCTCACTCCCTACACCGAGGATGATGTGTAGGTTCTTTCTGTTTTGAAATCAAGGATTTTGCTCACTGCGCATAAACAGGCAGACAAACAAAAGGAATCTTACCAAATTCATTCAACGCCAAATCTCCGCCGAAAGATCAAGGCAAATTCTCGGCATACAAAACTAAGAGCGATGCAATGAAAGCTGCTCTGCTGGATCCTCGGAATGGGTTCTCGACCAACAAACCACCTGTTACATCCCCACATCCCTCGAAGCAAGGAGGAGCTACAAGTGGCCCGTCTCAAGCCCTTTCAAATACTGATCAAGGGCCTCAAGGTCGAGTCGCATCTTTCCCCCTTCACTATGATCAGCTGATTCAACCGTTATTACAGATTCGAACACCATTCTCCCTCCTTCATCCGAATTCGACGAGGAATCAACTGAGGTAAGTTTGAAAATCTCTATCGTGCATTGTTTATTCACGACTCACAGCGCGTAACGGTGCGAGTCTATATTGAGGATACACGGGCCGTTCCTTCGCAGAAGACTGCAGCCCTCCTTTCACTTCCTATCTCCAGTCGCGAAAGCAATTCAGTGCATGTCCTTAGTAAAGAATTCCTGAATGCGCTGCAGAGGAGCAACAGTGCAATAGAAATTCCACCCGACGGTGCGTACCTAATCACATCTTGATTTTCTTGAATACTTACTTGTATTATCCAGGTTCCGGTGTTGTTCGACTCTCGTTTCCTGATCCAGAAGACGAACAATGGAAGGTTCCATTTATTCGCATCCCTCATTCACGAAACTCGGTCGCAATTTGTGATCCTGAAACAATCGAAATTTCTAAGGACCGATTCAAGCTGTATGTTGAGAACGTGAGCTGAATTTTCTACGATGGAGGGAGTATACGCACTAACGCGATTTACAGGTATCTTTATCTTCAACTTCGAGTGCCATACATCCCCCAATGCCGTCCAGCTCCTCCTCAACCCCTTCTGGAATTGCGCAGGCACCGGACGAGCAATCTTCGGATCCTGTTGTTAAATTTCTACGCGAGAAGCTGATTGCCCGCCCAGGGTACACATCATTGGCGGCTAATCGGGGGTATATCATGTCAAACCCTGTGATTGTTGCCGACTGGAGATTCGCCGTCGAGTTTTCCAAAGCTTTCACAATGTCAGTCAATCCCAGAGAACCATTGCAAAGTAAATGGTTATTCTTTCACACGGACTCAATCTCATCGACTACACGGTGAAAATAATATGTTGAGCCTCATTACAGGCATCCAACACTACAGTGAATTCAAATTGGCTAAGAAGAAGGTAAATCGATTATAAGAAACTACTAGTATGGCACAAATTGGCTAGGGATAATTAGATGCGGCGGCAATTACTGCATCTCGATTGTTCTTCAAATAGTCCGTCAAAGCGCGGGCCCGATACTGACGCGCATATCTTTCGGTGATGAAACGCTGGACGAGGGAAACGTCCCAGCGCGGCTTGCGGCTTAGCTCGAGAATGAGATTCACGACTCGCATTCGGCGAGTATTCTCATTCTTGAGCCCGGCAATGTTTCGGCGCCATTTGGCACCCCAAACTGTCGTCAACTCCTCAACCGAGATGAAACCGTCAACTCCCTCCTTCCATTCGACCCAGTAATCCCATATTCCATCTGCGGAGGAATACTTGTAGCGCGGCAACCAATTGCCATCAACCCATTCCGGCGAATGTTTGCGGAAGCGATCCGCACCGTAACGTTGAAAATAAAATTGTTGGCGCTCTTCAGGTGATCCTGGAGTATAGGTTGAAGGCTCGGGAGTTGATGAAGGAAGTGGAAAGACCGGGGTATGGAGCACGGGGGGTTGAGTTGAGGTAGGAGGCGAAGTAGCCGGCATCGGCACGTTTGGATGTGTGAAAGATGCTGCAATGAAGGCGTCCAGAGCTTGATCGGGTGGGAACATGTCAAAAGGCATGTCCGAGGTGTCGAACGGTGGAGGGGTTGAGTATGTGGGCGCCGAATTGTCGGTTGTTACCGCTAACTCTGAGAATCCGTCGCTCAAACCTTCCGTAAGATTTCCTACCGCAAAAGAAATAATTGAGCGCAAACTTTGAATTATATAGGCTGAGAAACATACCATGCGCGCGCTTCACGCGTTTCGTTCCTGCCACAAGCTCCAACAGTGTCTTCATTTGCCCCAGTTCATTGCGCATTGAAGCCATTTCATGGTGATAGTTTTGACGCTCACGTTCAAATGCGAGGTTCTGTGTTGCAAGCGCACCTTGAAGCGAGGCAACCAGATGTTGGGGAAGATTCTGGAAGGCAAGTCGAGCCGTCTCCTCTGCGGCATTGATAGCGGCAGTAGAAGAAGCGGCGAAATCGCGGAAGGAAGGGGAATTGAATGGTGCATATTTGAAAATCAGAGCATGGGGATTTTGAGTGAAAATGACCGCTAGATCCTGCACTAAGATGCGACGAAACCACAGCATGGCACTGAGAAATTGCCGCAGTGCAATGTCCTTAGCGAGACGATTCGAGTGTTCGCGGCTGATCAATGCGGCGAGTTCGTCCTCAATCCACGGGAATATCTCCTCGGAAACATCGTTTGGAGGCTCTAATCCAGTCTATATTAAGCTTTGCAATTTTTGCGAGAAAGGGAACGTACCGAGAACATCCCGAGCAACCCGGTAAAGCTCGGGCTTTAAACTATTGAAGAATGCAGCACCCAGCAGAGCGCTGACTGGTAGCGCACGATCGTAACAATTCTTGAACGAACCGCTCTCGTTCCAACCGCCTAATGCTTATGAGAAAATAGCTAAAGTGACCAACTTCGAGCGGCCGTTGTGAGCTCAAATGAGGGTCAATTCCAGTCAATCAAAGTGAGAACTAGCATTGTTTTTCAAGTACTTTTATCCTATTATGACACTTTTTTGCTGGGGATGCATTGAGCTTTTCCAGATATGGCAATGATCAGAAACTGTCCTGTTATTGATGCATTGTCAGGGCATAATATATAGCTGAGTGTTCTAAGCAGTACAGAGGTATCATATATCTATCTCTACATTTTATTTCAGGTCATTCGCTGAAGTATACAATTTTGGCCAAAAAGCCACGGCAATTTCTATTTGCCACCACTGTACCACATGGAATGCCTAGGAACACACCAAGAGAGCTGCCAGCCGCTTTGGTAATTTGCGCCTTCTCTACGCGCTTCGGTTCGTCGTGTTTGGCAGCTGATTCAAATTGCCGAATGCGCGAATCACTTCGCAACGGGATCTGCGCTTCAGCGCAGGCTTTGTAGAGATGCTGTGAATTGAAGCGAAATGATTCCAGAGCCGTAATGACTCCAGAAATCTGCGAGCGTCCAACACTCGAGCCAGCAATTGTGCCAGCCCCGCGCTTCTTCTAGAATATTGATAGAGAGATTGAGAGACAGAAATGAATGAATGAGCTGAAATAATCACATACCTTTTCACGAGTGCTTTCGTACTCCAAAAACATCGCGACCTTCGCTGCTGTGATGGGCATAGCGGGAAGTGCAGCAAGTCTCGTATTCAGAGCCGCTTTTGCCTTTTCCGACGCATCCCACCAAGCCTCAAAGGACCGGAAAAATGTCTCTGATATGTTTGTGAAGTACCCTTGTCCTCCTGCTCTTTCTCGCGAATTTTTAACCGAATTGAGTGCGAAGCGGCCTCAAGCGCATCGAGCGAATACTAGAGGCGCCCAGGGGAAGGACCAAGTCCATCTACCGCGGGCAGAGACGGCGCTTTGGGCGTGGAAACAGTTCGAGTCGAAATTGGAGCCAGATCATCAGAGTTGAGGGGAAAGGAGAGCATGCTACGGTCATGGACAGGACTGTTGGCTGCTATATCGAATTTTGGCGGTGTGAGGGACATCAGGCGAGCGGCCTTTCGCATGAGAGGTGTCTGGGGAGCATTGGGCGGAGTGTACGGAGCCGGAATGCGAGGAGGCATTGGATGGTGCTTCGGAACTTGTCCAGACAAAAGGGAGAGAAAAAAAAGCACCAGAGGCGACACACGGGACCGTACTATGCCGTATCTCTCCTTCCGAGACCCGGTGTACGCGAGACGGTGTTGATATAGCCTATAGTGACAGTGATTTATAGTGAGCGGGGGCAAGGAGCGGGGAACACAGTATAGACTGCCGGAAGGAGTGCCCAGAAGTGTAAGGATTCACCCTCGTACGAATTGTCGCGTACGCGTAGCGAGACAAGAAGAAATCGAAGATAGAAGAGAATTCAGGAGATTGTCGTTCACACGCCAACGGCATTACTCGTTTAGGTACGAAGCAGTGCAGTCGGATAAACTGGCCCGTTCGGCCGATCACCAGTCTGTAAGATATTCTGGTGGTTACTTCGGCTACGCTACGCGGGGGTCACCAGCAAGGTAACCAGAGCGGGCTGGTTACCCTAAGTATACTCCATATAGCCAAAGGAATAGGTTGCGATCCATGCCTTTGAGCACCGCTGACAAGGCCCAATATGGCCTTGTAACACTTTATAAAGTTCCCTGCCAACCTTATTAGACCTTTTATAAGGCTGTAAGGTGCTGCAATGCCTTATAAGCCTTTTTTGATTTTTTCCGACAATCCGCAATGATACCTCAGTGTGACAGCGAGACCGTTGAAGAGCAAAGACATCAAACATATACTGAACAAAGAAAAGCGCCAGAGTGTTTAGAAAGCGTTGAAATTGCATTGTTGGGCCCAAAATGCTAGCATAGAGCTCAAGATTGCGGCCATTTGAAGAAGGGTGTGCTGGGGGATTGCCGAGGGTTCGGTGCTGCCTAGACACAATGTAGAGGATCCTGGGACTTCAGAAGTAACAGAGGCGAAGGTAGAGGGTCGCATTATTGAGTGCATATGCGCCGGTGGAACAGCTCTTCATCCATCGGCTACTTTTAAAAGTCGAGAACTGTGGATGGAGAAAGATTTTTGCTTCGGCCACAGCTGCGCGTCTGGACAATCCAGGCAGGCGTTCTCATTCTTGATGATCACAAATCACACTGTCACTGGCCATTCGTGTATTTTGCTCAAAAGCATCGTTTTCTCATCTTGTGTCTCCCGTCTCATACTACATACGCATTTATTGCACCTGATCAGGACCTTTTGTTGAGCACAGAAAGCAAAAATTCATGACCGCTCCCCGCGCAATCGACGAGCAAGGGCAAGATCTTTAGGCTGGATGGTGACACGTTTGGCATGAATGGCAGCCAAGTTGGCGTCCCCGAAGAGCGAAACGAGGTAAGTCTCGGCGGCCTCCTGGAGAGCCATGACGGCGGAGGATTGAAAGCGGAGGTCAATCTGGAAAGCAAGGATAAGGCAATGGTCAACATGAAGAGGAGTGCCGGACGCACTTTGAAATCTTGCGCGATTTCACGGACGAGACGTTGGAAGGGGAGCTTGCGTATGAGGAGCTCAGTTGATTTTTGGTAGCGACGGATTTCACGCAAGGCGACAGTGCCCGGCCGGAACCGATGGCGCTTCTTGACACCACCGATTGCGTTCTGCGAGGGTATGTGAGGGGAATAAAAACGACGAAGACGACGGACACTAGTGGATTCATTGGCGGCAGTGGACTTGGCGTCGAGTTGCTTCCTGGGTGCCTTACCACCATTACTCTTGCGAGCTGAGGAGAGATTAGATAAGGGGAGATCAAGAGGAAGCTAAAATACCGGTTTGCTTAGTGCGGGCCATCGAAAGGTAGTTGGATGTCAGTTGAGTGTGAATGTGAGCGGGAAGTGAGTGCAGACGAACAATTGTCCGGACTATTTATTAAAGACGGGCATCCGATTCCCCACCGCCCGAGACAGCAGCTTTGTCTTTGTTAAGTTTATTGAGTAGGCAAACGAAAGTAGGACCGATGATAATATGGGTCAAGGCCTGATGCAAATCCTGACGGAAATCGGAGATTTTGGCGATTTGGCCTGTACGAAATTCTGAAAGCCCGCTGACGATTTTAGAAATTTTGGGTCCAGGCCTGTGTGAATCCTGACTTTTTCATTGAATTTTGGCCACAAAAATCCTGACTTTTTGCCTCCGAAAAAATCAGGTCTTCATGGGGACTATCATCGGTCCTACGAAAGTGTGGCGACGAATAGCCCTCCGAGAATAGCTGCTTGTTGTGAGTCTGACAATAGTTTATACTGTGAGAGATTCACCTGCGCGGCCCTGGTCTGCTGCTGCCTCGGACCCGCAGATGCCGCTTTCGACGCGGCTGTCTTTCGACGATTTTCAGTGTTATTCATTGTCGTAGGGAGGATAGCCAGAGAAGACGATAAGACGACGAGAAGAGGGGAAGGAGTGCGGACCGATGGCTCGGGTATCAAACGGCACGCTCGGCCGGCTGCTCTAAAGGATGGGTGAACAATGGATATGACACAAAATGATTAGGGCGTTTCACGACCCCTTCTTTATCGTGTTTTTCTTTTGCTCTTTTATGTACATAATTTATTGCAGAAAATGGCCCATAAAACGCTCATAAAACGCCTGCTCGTGAACCCCCTCTTTTTTTGAGTCGTTTTTTGCACCGTTCGGCCTGTAAGGCTCCTCTATTCCTGTGCCAGTCCTCCTTTCACACAGCCCGTATGCCGCGCGTTCCTCTGCGGCAAAAACTTCTCCAAAATGCATTCCTCCACGCTCGGAGACTGCAGTTCTGGCGCCGTCGTAAGCGGGCACGACAGAAGCAAGAGGGGGGAGGAGGAAACGATGATGAATGCACTTGACATCGACGACGACCTCTTCCTCAAGGACGACGACAACTCGGAGTCACACAGCGACACCTCCTCAATTTTCTCCGTCTCGTCGATGTCATTTATCTCGTTCTCCGACTCCGCAGAGTCGTCTGCTTCTGATTCTGATCACTCGGACAACTCAGATACGCTTGACCACTATTATGCTACTGTACTATTTCGACCGTAGATTCAAGTAACGCGTCACATCGACCTTTGAATTGAAGCTACTAGCAGTTACCCATGCTACGCTACGGTGTGACTCATCACGCAAATTACAGCGAAAGCGAGAAAAAGTTGTAGTTGTTACAGAGTGAATATACATACATTAATAAAGTTCATTTAGTGTCTGTTAGTGGAACCCCCTGCGCGACGACCGGTGGAAGTCCCTTCACCCCGGTCTTCCAGCCCATTTGATACATCGAGCTTGCGTCTCTTGGGGTTTGGCTCAGATGCGTGATGTCTGTTCTCCGAAAAACCCAGTAAATTTGGGGCGCACAGGAGTACTGTTGTTGACTTTCCACAGCCTGGGCATCATTCCCAACGAAGAAACAATGCAGAGGCTCTGGCGGCTCTTCGAGGCGCTGCAACGCGGCCATGCCATGATTACAGCACATCCCGTACGGCGAACGGGAATTTTTCGAGGGGTGTAGGACTTGCTCAGCGACCCAATGGAGTGCTCTGCATGTGGGACAGCGGCCGTTCATGTATGGCGAGATGGCGGATCCAGGTAATCTTTGCGCGCCGCTAAAAACAACTCGTCGCGGGTAGTCCGACGATTATTTTCATAACGGTATGCAATCAGCGGAGGAAGTAATCTAAAGGATTGGCCTGAGCTTCACGAGAGAGAGGATTCGTAAGCAAGCCATTGATATATTGGGCATGAACTTCAAAACGAAGCTCGCTGCACTCCGCTCAAAGGCGAGGGAGCCAAGGCAGCCCACAACCAACAGCTCACCATGAAGCAGCCACAGGCGGGCGAAGACAGGGTGAAGCACCACAGGCTCCACAAGAAACTGAGGGGAATGGACAGCAACAAGGGGAGGGGAGGGGAGAGGAGGGGGGGGGGGAGGGGGAGAGGGGCAGGGGTGCTAGGAACGCACAATGACAATAGAGGGGGCAGTGACGGCGACACGGGCAGGGCGGGTACCGGACTTGGGGAGGGGCCAGTGGGGATACAGCTTTGCTAGCGTGAGCCACCGGAACCTCGAAAGGGCATCTGCTACGGAATTTTCGTCTGTTGGGATCCAGACAGGGCGGAAAGTGAAGTCCTTCTGAACAGCAAGGAGAGCGAACTGGCGGAAAAGCGCTTGGGTAGGAGGATGATCAATAGAGCCAGACTGCAGACAGGTAGAGATGGCCTCGTTATCAATACGAAAGATAACCTCCAACCCAGCCCAACAGTGACCCCAGACCTCCGCTGCCCGTAGCACAGCACGCATCTCCTTCCAATGGATTGGATGGCGTTCATACTTCACCGGAACAGGTTCAGTGAAGAAAAGGTCACCACCTCCCCAGTAACCGCCCAAACCCAGCTTACCACTAGCATCCGTGAAGATCTCGATGGTGGGACGCGGGGGTCCAATGGCGAAAATGCCATTGAAAGACGGGAGGAAGGTGTTCCACCACCCAATATCGAGTCGAGCAGAGGAAGGGAGACGGCGGCGCTGGTGACGGGGGAGAAGTGAAAGGCAGCGCATGAAGTCCCGGATACGGCGGGTGAAGAATCGTCCAACGGGAATCACTGACTGAGCAAAGACGAGATGGCCACAGAGTTTCTCTAGGTCATGGTAGCTGGCAGTCCGACGAGACAGGCACCCATCCAGAAAGACAAGGAGGCGAGCAAGCTTATCTTTGGGCAGACGAGCCTGCATAGCAATGGTGTCCAGCTCAATGCCAAGGAACTCAAGGCAGTGGGTCGGACCCTCCTCCTTGTCGCTGGAGATTGAGAAGCCTAGCTCCTCCGCAACTGCGCGGAAGACAGCACGACCATGACGAGCATACTCCACACCCCTGGAGGCGGGGGTGACATTGAGCCAATCATCTAGGTAGTGCTGAATAAGTGCCATGACCTCATCCCGAGAGAGGAGGACCCAGTGATGGGCCTCCGCAAAGTAATTGTAGATGCGGGGTCCCGTACGAACCCCAAAGGGCAGGAAGATGTCGAGGAATAGACGCTTTAACCACTCAAAGCCCATCAGGTGTATATGATCAGGGTGAATGGGAATATGCCTAAAGGCCGCCTCAAGGTCTGCCTTGTAGAGGAAAGACCGTTCGCCAGCCTGCCGGATGCGCTCAATCGCCCCCATGACAGCCTCATACACCAGATGGCCAAACTCCGCTGGGATAGCGTCGTTGACGGATGAGCCAGGAGGGTACGAGAGATGATGGATACGACGACGCTTCTCACTATATTTCTTGGGCACGGAGCCCAGCGGGGACAGGACAGGCTTCACAGCAGAGTCTGTGATATCGACAATACGCCCCAGAGAAATCTCGTGAGCAATGTCTTTATCTACTGTCTCGGGAAATGCAAGTGCAGAAGGAAGAGGGGCAGGGGCAGAGGAGGAGGGAGGAGGCATACGTGCAGGATCTACGCCTAGAAGGACACCATGGCGGATGGCAGAGACGAGGGTCTCAGCGAACACCCGATCTGGGTAATCAATGAGGGCGTGCGCCCAAGCCTCGGGGCGCAGCTTTGAGGGCGGCATTGGCTTTGAATGAGGAGTCGTGAGCGGAAAGAGGAGGTCTGTATTAGGGCGTGCTAGAGGAAGCAGTGGTGGTGGTGGCACCTCAAAAGTGGGAGCATGGTCAGATTCCACAATTTTGGCAGATGATGGGGGAGACAATACTTCCCTGCTCGATTCCGAGCGAGGAGAGCCAGAAGCATCTCCCCCTCGCTCACCCGGCTTCACTAACACGCCAGCAGGGGGATTTTCCTGAGGCGGAATAGGCCGAGCCACATCTGGGGGCGTTGACATACGACGAGGGCATGAAGGTGCGATATGGGCACGCTCTCCACAATGAGAGCAGACATGGCGACGAGGACATCGACGTCGACCATCCCAGCAACCCCCAACACGGTTGTGGCCCCAACAGATCTGTGTACGCACTGGAGCCCCAGCAATCATCAAGATTCTACCATCGTTTGGAGGAGTCCATGGTCCCCGGTCGGGGGTCCCCCAGCGCAAGAAACCATCAACATTGATAAGTCTGGGGAGGGGCCGAAGAGAAGGCATCGAGGTCGACCAGCCGAAGGTGGGGGAGAAGACGAGAGAGCGGCGTGAGCACCCAGAAGAAAGGCGGAGAAAACACGAGAAAAGAGGGATGACGGCGACGGGGGGAGAAGACTAGTAGCAGGGGACGAGACTCAGGGTCATGGAGGGGGACTGGACAAGGGAAAGTCTCAAAGAGACGGAGTCGCCGCGCCAAAAGCGCGATGTGCGGAGGTGGGCGAGACGAAGAGAATGAGGAGACATGTGACTGATGAGATCACCTTTTGCCAATCCCCTTGGTCTGCCAGACCATCCACCTCATTTAAACGTACTTGGCGGCCATGCGGGACTCGCATTTTGATTGTATTGGCGTGTACGATTGCCTGTTCCTTCAGGCCGAGCTTGTGCGAAATCAACGGCTTGAGACACCGACTACAAAGAACGTTTTGGGACCATATTCATCAAGTAATATTATGTTCATGGAATGAGTATATTATCTTCGGGATTACGGCCCCGTCCAAAAGTCCCAGATGCTTCACAATGGTAAATATAACCCCGGCAAATGTAAATGTGGGGTTTTAAGCCCTCCATACAGCCAACAAGCTCCATATCGGGCTCAAGCCAAGGCTCAAGTTGGACCGCCAAGTTTTCCGAACGACGTGTCATGATCATTTCCTTATTAGACCGTGTGAACTGGCACGTGTGTCACAGAATCCGAGGTCTTGGATGGCAGGCGCCATCAAGTTCAGACTCTATAGCTATATAATAGATTTATCGACTATCATAAATCTTGTAGAGTCTGACTTGGTGAGACTAAGAAAGGCTTTGCAACGGCTCGGAAACCTCTTGAAACTTGACATCAAATACTACACCTGCAGCGCGCGTTGCGTGCTCAAGATTCACGCAAAAGCATTCCGCTGGTTGCGGCTCGGGTTCTTTTGTAACGTTCAGATCGTTGACAGTGCTAGGCTCATGGTAAGTAAAGCAATACTTGATTCACTCGGAATGTCGCTATAGTTCCCGTTGTGCAGCCATTTCATCGAACAGAGAACTCTCTGGCGGCGCTTTCCGTTTCCAGCAGAGGTTTACCAGCCACAGCATCCTCAAACCACCGCATTTTTGCCTCGATCTCGTCTGCTTTCGCCTTCCCCTGCGATAACTTGAATCATAATGCCTGGTCTCTGTGTCTACGTCTTATCTTCAGCGACACTGGCGCCCTCGTTTGCATTCTAACTTGTTTCTCGCGCTCGCGCGCTCTCTCTCACACCCGCATCAGCCAATGAGAGTTCGTTGTCCAAACGTGCATAATTGTTTTGAATTGAAGCAATTTCCAGCGTCAACCGAAGTCTTCGGCTCGAATGTGCGATAGCGTCAGATTTTCAGATCCAATTTTCTTCGTGTGTGTATGGTTCAATATGTAGATGACTAAGTACTAAGAATACACTCACAAAACCAAATTTGAACCAGTCTTACCAGCCGCCAAACGAGCCGCCAGACAGCATAGCCGCTCCAATCCGCATGCCATTAGAGCCGCCAGGTGGCTTCTGGCGGCTCACCGCAAACTCTCTATTATGGACCGTACAACAAGCTCCTTACCTATTGTTTTGGAGACGGGTTCGACTTCGTTGTAACCCCGCAGGCGCCACCCACCGAAAACATTCGCGATACGGTGGACTTCATCGTCTACCTCATCGCGTTCAGTTCAACTTCAGTGTCGACAAGCAAAAACCTGTTTTCCTCATCGAGGTCAAGGACGACGCGCATAGGTTGTTCCCAACGAAGCGCAAAGCTGCGGATGAACAAATGCGTTTGCGCTACGATGACCTCATTCACGAGTGTCCCCTCTCCTTCCTGTATGGCCTTAGCGTTTTGGGCACTCAGATGCGTGTCTATCGTGGCAATACCGCCAGCAGAGTCCTGAAGCCATCCCTTGTTGAGACCGACCGAAGATATCTGTTGCCCGAAGATTATCTTCAGGACCAATGGGACGTGGACATCTTATCACCTCAAGGCTTCTGTCAGGGGAACCCCTGTTCTGCGCAGCATGACGCAAAGGGACTTGGGCACTTCTGCCCAAGTCCCATTACATTATTCCTGTGGAGCTCCATCAACCTATGACAGAGTTCTACTTTTGGGTACACAAGATCCCAGTCCAACTACGTCATCAAGGTGGGACTTAGCATGTGATCGGGCCAGGGACTATTCCCGGTTGACCCTGCCTTGTGGGAATTAGTTAGTATATGTTTGCCACACCTAGCGTGGGAATCCTTAGCCTTTCTTCTCTTCGGATTCTCCCTCGCTAGGTGCACTGTAATGTATTCCTAGTAGCGTCTTTAATTAACTTTGGATTCTCCCTCGCTAGACCCTCGAGACATCTCGGGTCCTAAAGGTTGCCCTTACAGCAGAAGAAAGGCTCCAAGGGATTAACCGCCTCGCGGCGCTTGGCGGCTTTTGCGGCCTTCACTTGCTGGGCAGCTTTGCGAGCCTCAGCCGCTGCAGCTTCGTCGTCTAGAGTATGGAGAGAGCCGGGAATATTGGAAAACATGAATCTATACTAAGTTTGATTAAACAATCAGCGTCTCAACGTGAAACAGCGATTATTTACTGATTAATCAGTCCTACAGGCAGGTGAGCCCGCCAGGCAGCCGGGGGGCTTGAGGCAACGAGGCCTGTTTTATCAAGGACAAGTGGTTTGAACCGTGTTTAACCAAGGTGTTCAAACAAGAGTTTAAACAAGGTTTGAACAGTGTTTGGAACTCATGCAAAAAGGACGGTGGCGAGGAAGAATTGAACGACAGACCATGCATAATTGTAAGTACTCCATATTGATCTGACTCCGTGTATTTGGAGAGGTTCCGGATGAGGTGCTTGCTTGGCAGGAGAATTCTGTGCAAGCACTGTCAAATTAAGCCATGTTCTGACTCTTGAATTCCAAATAACCATCGAGAGATGATAGACAGGAAATTGTTTTGTGTATAAAAAATTAGAATAACTACCCATTTGTCAAACTAATTAAATAGTGTTACAATTAAAGCCAAACAAAACTTCAGCTATCAGATTGTACAGTGACTACCAAATCTGTCAATCCTTCCGATCGTGAGCACAATCCATTCAATCGTTCGATTACTTCATCAGATTGAGGATATATTTTGCCAAAGTCACCATGATTACTGTACCAATCTGTATGAATAAAAGGGTGATTTGTAAGCCGTTTCAAGCAGTGGCCGTCCTATCCTATCCTATACTTGAAAAGAGGGCCAGGCCATCAGTCGCGTGACTTTTGACAGAAAATCACGGGGTCTTTGTCGAGATGTTGAGATCGTACGAGACGTCGCGAGCGGAGCGAGCGCAGCGGGGTTTGGGGCGGCCAGCCCCAACAAGCTGTGTGACCGAACGGAGGAAGGCCGGCGAGCGCAGCGAGTCGGCCGTGCCGGAGGCAGGGAGCTAAAGCTTGTAGGCCTTCAAAGTGGGTCGGCGGATCCTAAAGCCCTTTTAAAGGGCAAAGGCCGGTAGCTATAAGGCTTTATAGGCCTATAAATGTCACGTGTTAGCGCTTGGACCACGCCTCAAGCTGCAATTATTTTTGGAAGAAAAACCTTTGGAAGCACAGCAGAATCAACCTTCAGACGAAATGAACCGCTGTTCAGCACCTTAGCTAGTGCCACTCACCCCGCTCGCTGCTTCTGTTGACTGGAGCAAAGACATGTGACTTTATAGCCCTCTTTAAGGCCTTCACACTTGTTCGACGAATGCTATAGGCCTCATTATAGCCCACCTATAGGGCTATAGCTTTTAAGGCCTTTGCCCTTCGGCCGGTCACTGGTTTCAAGCGTTGCGTTTCAGTCATACAGATTGGTACAGTAGTACATCTGGCTGGCAAAGAGGCACCTGACAGGTCACCATCAGTAACCTGCGGTGACCCCCACGCCGTTATGGATGAATTTGACGTATTCGATATTGAATTCCCGTTCGCACTGAAGCAAGCTTACCCTCCTATGTGGAGCATTGTCCACATACCCAACATGTTTCTGCGCACCAGTAATAAAAGGTACATTGCCGTCTGTAAGAGAACCTCGCTGATTCCGACCCCACTCAGATATTGCGAAGCAACAGGACGACGCAAAAAGGTACATCATTACGTATATAGTAAGCCGGCGACAGCCGGCCCGGAAATTTTTGACGTTTTTCGTCAAAAAACCCCCAGCGTCACCGTCACCGGTACCAAAAGTGTTCAGTTCACGGGTGCCTGTCACCCGTCACCTGAACACTTGGTCGAAATACTACAGTAGTTGAACTTCAGGATTAACCGTAGGAGGAGTACTACAAGTTCCTTGATGCTCATGCGGCTAGCTTCCTCGGGAGTACTGAACTCCATAGGCGAGCAGCCTAGCATCGACGCAATTTGGGTAATCCCATCATCTATCGGGATGTTGGGATACATTGCGACGACGTCACCGGACACCAACCAGACCTCTTCGCTCGACGGCAGTTCCACGTTAAGAATATCATGACAAAAAGACTTTTAGTCACGAAGGATCCAAGGGAATCTATCGAGGAACGGTTTAATCTGGTAGTCGACCCACACCAGAGACTTTGCGCAGAGCCGCCGGGAGCCACCCGGTGGCTCTCACGGCATGCGCTGTGGAGCGCGGTGGCTGGAAGAACAACTTGAAATTCATTTTCTTCGGCATTTTTTCATCCCCCTGGATGACCTCGAAGCGCTAGGCTCCCAAACCCCCAGGAAGCACACCAAGGTTCCACGCCAACCGTCGGTTTTGCAAGAACCGGCCAAAAACGCACCAAATAAAGCGGGAACCTGGTGACCTAACCACGACACCTCACTACATCTATATAAGAACCAAAGACTTCGTGTCTGGGTGGGACAAGACAAGACAAACGAAAGGGACATTCGTATTGGCTGACCGCTAACAAAATGCCGTGAACCGCCCCACTGGTGCGTCATTTTGTCGAGATGTTGAGTTCGTGCCCGCATGCTCCACCCGACGATGGATGCCACTACACCACCGCGCCCCTGCAGAAAGATCAAGTAAAACGTCCCAAATTGATGTGTGCAGGACAATTGAGCCCATTTCCCCACCTCGCCCAGTCCACAAATTGGTGAAAATGTCGCAACAATAAGATGGAAGTAGCAGCTGCCTAATTTCTACATGTCTGGGTGCATGCACAAAACATTTCCGGGAAGCAAGACAACAGGCAATGCACTGCAGCTCATTTTTTGGGATATGTTGAGGACTCCTGGCACCAGCATCACAATCAAGCAGTAGAAAATGTATATATTGTATAATTGACGCGCTTTAGCATCTCTATGTCGCGTCGAAACAGGCCAGAAGGATTCATATTGTCGACGCGTTGTGTTTGTTTACACTGATTGTTTGACAGTTATCGATCACGTTACATACTGTGCCGATCGCCGCCGCCGGACACGATGCCAGACATTTTGGCGGACTTTCCAAATCCCATTCTTTCTGTCAACATTGATCGTCTGAAAATACTGGTAAGCTTATGTAATCAATCAACTCATTAATGAATGATTTCTGCTAAGTATCCCGTCCCAATTGATCGAATTCAATACACTACCGCCGCCTCAACATGGTTTCAAAGTTTCACAATGTGTCTGCCGACTAGCTTCTTGGTGAAAGTAACAAGCAACACGGTACTGTAGGTATCTGGATACACAGAAATTGGGAGACATCTAACTCTTCATCACTAGATCCTTGAGCAGCTGAACTAAAGTAAGAACAAAGAGGTCAGAGCTCAGTCGGGACACGATGGGGTGTAGACGACTATATATTGAGTGTTGGAATATGAAGCCGAAGAGGTCTCGGGCATTGTTACTCAGCCCGAGTACCTGAACATTCTAGATATTTCTTCGAGTTTCTATTTTACTCAGCTACCACAGTATTACTAATATTCCTGAGAGGTATAAATACCAAGTAGCTGCTCTGTACTTTACTGGTTTGCAAGGGAATAAATCACTTACTCCTATTCCAAGCTCAAACCACCCGCTTTTTCTACATCCAGTCGGTACAAACCTAAAGTAAGAACAAAGAGGTCAGAGCTAGAGTACGAGTATATAAGTACTCGTACTCTGCCTCCACAGTGGATAATGCGACAGTAGCTTGACGCTTGGAAGACCAGCAAACTGGTGCGCCGGCCATGACGAAAACATATCCGGAAGTGGATCGGCGCGTATCAACACAATTTGCGTAGTCGGAGTCGCCATAGCCAGCAGAGGCCAACAGGACCAAGGTCGCATCGCGAGAGTAGACAAGTGAGTAGTGGAGGGTGTTGCGTATGTAGCCGAGAACGTGGAGGAGGGCGCGCCAATGCTCGGTGCCGGCGTTTGTTTGGAAGCGGGAAAGCAAACTGACAGCGTAGGAAAGATCAGGACGAGTTGCCAGCTGGCCCCACATTATCGATCCTAGCAGCACTCGGTACGGCTTCCCCACCATCTCAGCACGTTCCTCTTGCGTCGACGGGCACATAGAAGAGTTGAGGGAGATACCCACAGGAAGAGGTGTGGTGCGGGGTTGGATATTCTCGAGGTGATGGTCTGCCAAAACTTTTTCAAAGTAAGCGCGCTGAGAGAGAGGGTAACCGTCCCAGTTTCCAAATCCTGGTCGACGCGCATACCGAGTAAACGATGGGTATGGCCAACGTCTTTGATATCCCAGATTTTGGCTAACTCAGCTTTCCGCAGGTCCGCCTCCTCGAGAGAAGACGAAGCACCCCAGACATCACTATATATGGGGCGCGGGAACACTTACCTCATCCATGATCGTGCATGACCACTGCGGCAATGGATGTCGAGATGGCTCTTCATGAGAAGAAAGGGACGTGGGAGTTGCAGTGTCCGCCCCCAGGAGCGAATGTCATGGCGTCAAAATGGGTGTACGATGTTAAGAAAGACGGTGCTGGGAATTGGCTTAGGGACAAGGCTCGTCTCGTCGGAAAAGGCTTTACCCAGGTGCATGGAATCGACTACGAGGAGACGTGGGCCGCGGTTGCTCGTCTCGCGTCGATTCGCATGACCGCTGCGATTGCTGCCAAGCAAAATCTTCATTTATGGCAAATCGACTTTGAAGCGGCTTACCGTAACAGCGAGACGAAAGAGGAGATTTACATGGAGCAGCCGAGGGGATATGAGGTGGAAGGCAAAGAGGGGTGGGCTTGCCGCTTGAAGAAGACAATCTACGGCACTATGCAGGGGGGAAGGGATTGAGCAGAGACACTTGGCGGAACATACACCGAACTCAGCGTCGAGAGCCGATCGTTGTGTTCGTGGCAAAACTTCTGAAAACGGCAGCTACACGGTCACCGACAGTAATATCTCACGGAAAACGTGACCTAACACTGCCTCTGATCCCCTTTGAAAGCCATACCCATATCCCTGAGGTGTATCCCGAGGGCTATGGGTTATGACAGTGACGACTGTACATTATGGGCTGGAAGCGTATTTGATCATAATAGAGGGTTTGCGAAGAGCCATTGGAGCCATTGAATGGCTACCGATTTCCGTATTAGGAAAGTTTGATGGGCTAAACTTTTATGTCGAAGTCAAGAAGAGCTATTTGGAATGAAAATTGGATGCTCAGACCGGGGGTAGCTTTCGTCAATACGCCGGAATTCGGGCACTTGCGTAGCCATTAGCCATTCAATGGCTGCATCGCAAACAGGCTAATGTTCCAGCCTTAGTACTGTACTAATCCGACCGGTCGTTCACTGGGTGTCACGCGTCACCCAAATCGTTCACCAGACAAGTCGTTCACATCACGGCAATCAGGGCAAAATTGCCATATATGGAAGGCCGGCACTGCTCGGCAAGTGCCGGCCGGAAATTTTTGCGATTTGGTGACCCTTTTTGGGCCGAAAAACTCCTCGTCACCCGTCACCCTGTTCAAAATTGTTCAGTTCACGAACCGGCGTCACGCATAATGTGAACAACCGGTCGGATTAGTACAGTACTACGAACCTCAAAGGGCAGGAAGATGTCGAGGAATAGACACTTCAACCACTCAAAGCCCATCAGGTGTACATGATCAGGGTGAATGGGAACATGCCTAAAGGCTCCCTCAAGGTCTGCCTTGTAGAGGAAAGACCGTTCGCCAGCCTGCCGGATGCGCTCAATCGCCCCCATGACAGCCTCATACACCAAATGGCCAAACTCCGCTGGGATAGCGTCGTTGACAGATGAGCCAGGAGGGTACGAGAGATGATGGATACGACGACACTTCTCACTATATTTCTTGGGTACGGAGCCCAGCGGAGACAGGACAGGCTTCACAGCAGAGTCCGTGATATCGACAATACGCCGCAGAGAAATCTCGTGAGCAGTGCCAAAAAAAAAAAAAAAAAAAAAAAAAAAAAACTCATTTTTTTCGATCCTCGGAAACCGCCTCAAACAGCAAATCTGGGAAACGGCTTTCGGCCAAAATTTGGCCGCCGCAACTTTCTCGTATGTACTGACTAAATACAGTCGTTTACACCCATCGTGTCCCCGACTGAGATCTTACTACTTTGTTCTTACTTTAATTGGGGCAAGGAGCCAAGTGATATTATGCATAGGCGCAGGGCACATAGGTATTATTTATTTGAGTCCCTCAGATGGGATGAAGCGGTGGCTACTATTTTTACCCCTGATGTGACCATGACCCCAGAAGTGGGAACTATGCAATTTCCGACCTTGTCTGGGCTCGTTTCGTCCCAGGAAAAAAGAAGAACACGCATTAATACCTAAATTACCATCTGACAGAATTCTGACTCGATACATGCACAAAGAAGGTGCCCAATAAAATGAAAGGGAGTTTTTGTGACAATTTTGTGACCCTGCTAAACGCCCGCCAAAATTCATGGACACTTCTGGTTCCCTCCTCGGGACGTTCATCCTGCTTCACAACTCTCTTCAAAAATTCTGAAATTCTGGTAAGGTATACTAGAGACATACATCTCCTTAAACTCCAGTGCCGGGTGAAAAGAGCCTTGCCTCAACCTGAAGTTATCGCCTGCCATCAAAACAGTGGTCACTACCGGGGTAAAGATAGTACTTTGACCGGAGGCTCAAACACAGGAGGAGCCACCAGTCCGTCTGGTGGCTCACCGCAAGCTTCAAAAGCCTCCGGGTCAGGAGCCATTCAAAGTCGCGGGAGCACACCTGCAGCCCACACAGCAGCTCTTTCTCTGTTGACAGGTGTTTCCAAAGCGTAAGGAGGAGACACTGACTCTGCGAAAGACGATAATTGGGTAGCAGGAAATGGAGGAAGCGAGGTGGGGTTTCTCCTGAACGGCGATTTTTTGGGTAAGCTGGAACAGCTGTTTTGGCTCAGCGTCGGTCTTCGAGGTTGTTGTTTCTGACTTACAACTTCCATATTCTCATCTTACAAGCGAATTTCCATATGTCTCCTCTATTCAACCGCTCATCATTCAACGGACTCGGACCTAACCATTTGGCATGGGTGCGAACTGTAGTAGCCGTACGTCTTGGAGTTTCCTTGTTTCTCCGGACCTTCCTCGAGCGACGACGTTTGACCATTAATGTTGGGCTGGTTACGCTTTACAGAGAGGTTGAGCCACGTATAAACAATGCACGGGGCCGTCCTTCCGTTCAGTAATCCCGATAACGGATATCATTACTACAAAGATTTTTGAATAGTCTTATGACCGGCGCGGTGCGATGTCCCCGAGACAGTCCAACATTTCCTCCTCACATTTCTTCATGAACTAGGGCTGCATATCATGTTATGGTTCTCACTCTGTCATCTCAAAGGCTCCCAAGATGTTATCCCCTGTCATGGGCCTGTTTCCGCGACGCTCGCCACATTCTCCGCTGCTCGGTGAAGAAGATGATGGAATCAATTTATTAAGTAACGTTTCATGCCCTTTAGGGCATATGTCGCTACTGTGCGCCTCTGTGTAGCTAATGGTAGGTTGATGCCTTGAGGGAAGACCTGGAGCACCGCTAGGGCGATACTGCATGTGCAGTACAGAGCTTATGGTTAGAGGCTATGCCTCCATAGCTCTGCTAGTCCCCCGGGAATGCATACCTCGGAGTCTGTGACTCGTAGCTGGTGGAGCGTTAGCGCAGCCTAGCGACTGGGATGCATGCTACCTATACTGCAGGCCAGATGAGAGCAATAGAGGCTGGCGTGAGTAGCGACAGCTATCTCTATGAGAGACAACAACTGGAGCCTACTTGGGGCATACTGCAGGTGCAGTTCAGAGTGTACAGAGGAGCACTATTCCTCTGTACCTCTGCTAGTTGCCCTAGCCGCCAGCTGGAGATGAATAGACATCAAGACTATGTCGAAGATGTTAATGTGGCTACTTACCACTATGCAGAGTATTGCTACCACATTCTCCAGAGTCCAAAATACTTAGCTGGCCAACTTTTTTTTTCCCTGCATCTCAGGGATGCGAAGATTGGGGGGCCATCGTGACGCTAAGCGTACCCGGTTCTGCTTCATTGCAGGTACCAACTGTGTAGGGGGGCACTGTGACGGGCTGATATTATATTCTGTTTACATGCTTCACACCTTTACATTCCGCATGTCTATGTTACATAATCTTATCTTGCTTAACCTGAACTACTATGTCAAGCGGTTAAGAGGGATCTCAACGAGCGGCGGCGCTACCGCCGAAGGCTAACCACCCAGGACCCGCTGGATGGCTGAGCATCCGTATAGCTGCTCCCCTCTCCTAGGTCCCAGGAGCCCGATTGAGGGTCATACAGTCCCTCACCGAAGGGTCACAGCGGCCTTATGATAACGACAAACCCTCCTCCTCCGCTCTTCCTCTACGGACACCGTCTAGCGCTGTAGTGGCTGCTTCGGAGTCCTGCTTCAATACCGTGAAGCCATGCGAACCGGATGCAAACGACCCGCATCACATCAGGCCAAAATCTGGTTGATTTACTCTACACTTTTGGTCCCTCGGAGGGCTGATTAGAGAGTTTGCGATGAGCCGCCAGAAGCCACCTGGTGGCTCCGACGGCATGCGGATTGGAGCGGCTACAGTATGTGGCGGCTCGTTCAGCGGCTCATCGCGCGCGGTCCTTAGCACAATTTTGAGGTTGGGTACCTTGCATACTTGACTATACCTTCAGCCAATGAGAGTTCGTTGTCCAAACGTGCATAATTGTTTTGAATTGAAGCAATTTCCGAAGTCTTCGGCTCGAATGTGCGATAGCGTCAGATTTTCAGATCCAATTTTCTTCGTGTGTGTATGGTTCAATATATAGATGACTAAGTACTAATAAGAATACACTCGCAAAACCAAATTTGAACCAGTCTTACCAGCCGCCAAACGAGCCGCCAGACAGCATAGCCGCTCCAATCCGCATGCCATTAGAGCCGCCAGGTAGCTTCTGGCGGCTCACCGCAAACTCTCTATTTACTCTAGTTCGGACCATAAGTCGGGGGTAAAAAATGTAATTTTCGGCTGTTTCATGCCCAATTTCGCACTTCTGTGTGAATTTTGCTCTTCGGAAACCTCAGCGTCGCTGCTGAAATGCCCTGTAGGTCCCTGGATACTAGTAATCTCCCGCAACTGCCAAAGCACCTAGATCTGCACAAAATCGATCCTGCGCCATCGTTAATTACGTGGGGCTCTGAATTAAATCTGGAGCGCAAGGCTTTGATTGTGACCACAGATTTAGAATGGCTATTGAGCATGCCGGGAGATTCTGGTCGATGCGGTGGCCTATAGGTCGGCTTAGGTGTCTTACAAACCATTATGAGGTCTGAACTGTCGGTTATAAGCAAGTTATAAGCCAGGTCGAGGCAATCTGGGATTTTTCCAAGATTTTTCTGACAAAGTCGATTATTGGTTATCCCGTGATCCGGTGTACGAGTACGGCGCTAAGTCCGCATGTCCGGCTTCCGTTGACGCGATTTCTTACTGCGGTTCCCCGGGCTCCAGGCTTGGGCCTCACATCCCGAAGGCACATAAAATCGGACGTGTCTGGAAGATTTTTTCCGCGTTTCTCAACCACCACACTGAGGTTCTTTCTCTACTTACAATGGAATTCTTTCTCATTATGAACCAAACATCATGCGGCACCTCCAAGGCAGCCGGTAACATGCCAGAGGTTAATGAGGACCGTGGTGGTGGTTCCAGCGGAAGCTGCGTAGTTGCTTAGGTCAGTTTCGAATTTCCATGCATGAGTGCAAAGCTAATTGCTGAAGCAGGCAACACTTTATAGTGCACTGTTCCAAATCTTGTAGGATACGTGAGGGGAACGAATGAGGGGTGGGAGGCGAAACAGTTTATAGTGCACTGTTTCCAATCTTGTAAGATACGTGAGGAGAACCAATGAATGGGGGATGATCATTTTGTACGACGACTACGAGTATACAGCTCTGGAAACAAACTTGGCGCGTGGTGTCAGAAATCGAGCCGCCTCTTCAGCCACTAGAGATTTCCAGGAAGCAGTCTCTCCTAGCCAGACGTTCTATGTACTTGAGCTCGGTGCCCTTGACGCTCGCCGCTAGGCCCACTGCGTGGAGCTCTTGCTCGCCGCCGGTATGAACGAAAATCGAAAACGAAAACGCGGCTAGCTGATAATGATCAGGCGGCCTTCCAGGCCATCAAGTCCATCAATTGCCAGCATTCAGAAACGAAAATGACAGGGCAAAGAAGCCGAGAGGATTGGATTGATGTCACAGTCACAGTATATCAATGTACGTGGTCTATTGTGTCATCGGCCGCTTGCCGAACGCGTCCGAGTGGCTGTACCAGGTCACGCACACGGCGTGTCTTACTTAGCGCTTAATTGAAGCGTGAAGATCACTTCACTTCAAAATCATAAAATAGAAATTTTTACGATACCCAAGTATGAGATTCGTGGCAAACATGATACTTATAGACAAACACTAAAGGTATGTAAATAGGAAACAAGAATGGACTACATAAGTAAACAAATATTATTATTTTATATTTATCTGTTAATTTGTGTTGGCTGCCGGCAGTAGCTAAGTTGCACGAGCATCTCAATTTGCGGAGGGAAAAAACGGCAATTTCGGTTATTTTTAGGTAGTAGCCGAGCATCGGAACGGGACCAACATGAGCATGTACGTGACCGTGACCCTTGGCGTCATAGAGCCGACCTTGACTTGTTCCGTGCCGACTGCTTCATTTTCGTTTCTGAACCTGCTGCCGACGGGCACCACCGGCCATCTATCGGCTATTCTATATATAGTCGTTTTCGTTTTCGTTTCTAGTATATACTCGCTCGCCGCTGGGCCCACTGAGTGGTGCTACCGCTCGCCGCGGAGGCCCGCGTGGGGCCAGGGGATATTTTAAAGGGTCGGGGCGGGTGCCGTAGTACGGTTGCCATCAAGTCCACGCTTTGAATTCGGCCGAACGATGTTCTGCACAACTTTTCTGCGCGCGGTTCTATGTTTCTACCTCTAATACACGCTCTCTATACCCTTTCCACAACGCTTACTATGTCCAGGCGATGCCTTAGAACCTCTTACAAACGCGAGAATGGCCAGGGGAGGCTCTGGTAGTGGCGCTTTGCCAACAAGTCCACGCTTTGACTTTTAGTAAATTGTAGCTTGCTGTACATCCGTTTCTGAAGGCAGCTAGTATACGTGTGTACCATAGGGCACAGGCATTTCATTCTGAGGTCTCCGTATGTTCGAGTTTTTGCAAAAAGCAATTTCCGGAAACAACAGTAACGATGCGAATAAATAGAGGGATGGCGGGACCAGAATATGCTCCTCGAAAGACGGGCGTATGCTGCGCCAATACAGAGCAATGTAGGTAGAGTTCCACGTCGCAGACCGCGTGTACCGTAATGACCAGCGCGTAGAAAAAAAAAACACGTTAAGCAGTATCGGAGGACTTGGAAAGGCGGGGTGAGCGGCGATGAAGGGCCAAGCGAGTAACTTTGGCAATGCGGCGTGGTGCGATATATGAGGACAACGAAGGGCCAACGAAGGGGAACTTGAGTTTGGGGATTCTGTGAACGATAGAGGGGATACATATGAGTTGCATATGAGTGTAGCTTTAGTGAGTGGGTTACGCACGTACTTACTGCCTCTTCCACCGAGTTATAATAATAATAATTGCCCAGAATCATACCCACGGCGCCGGAAAAGCATCCACCACGTCGCAAACCATTCCCGCCCCGCCCAATACGACGGAATTCCTGAGCATCTTGCAAAACAGCTTGAAAACGATTTTTCATGTTGTAAATCGATTATCGGGCTTCCTTGCCATTTTGGCGTTGGTGGGAGTATCTGGCGCATCTCCTGGGCATGTTGGACATCACGAATATGGTCCACAGGGTGTGTATCAGAGGTATAAAGCACAGGAAGCGCGTTGAAGAGTCGCGCTGAAAATCCTTCGGCCGAAATTCAAAGCGTGGACTTGATGGCAACCGTAGGCGGGTTTTTAGCTAATTACGTATCATTGATGCAGATCAATATTACAGCCGTTTTGTAAACTTCACAGCAAATGGGTTTTGACATTTCTTGAACCTCGTGGTTGTGCATGGATTTGTTGACGTTCCCATCACTAGCTCCACTGGTGAGCAAATCAATGCTTGCGCTCTTTGCGCGTCTCTGCGACGTTTGCCGTTACCGGCGGTGTCAAAACACAACAAAACACCTCCATGCATTGAACATTCCCTTAGTCTGTTGGTGACCGCGTCACTGTGATTAATATTACCGAGAAAATATTCGGCCGAAAATGGCAAATTATCGGTCACTTTTTGCGACACCGAGTATAACTGGAAGGGGAAAAAATCCATAGAAATAGACCTGACATACTCAAATTTAAACAGACGGAATTTATGTCAATCCATATTTTTCTGCCAGACAGCCCAATTGTCCGGAAAAAAAGAAACTGAAACCAGATATACATACTTACTCGATTGGCCGATTACTACTCCATTGGCCAATTACTGAGTCTTTAACAGTAGGCTCAGTCAGTGATGTATTTCGCATTGGCGGTGTTCACAATCGTAACAAGAAAGTACCGGTACAGTTTCCGAGGCGAATTAAAGCAGAGATTGGAATATTGGTAACAGCCCTCGACGACGCGAGCTCAACTGTTACCAGGGGAGTTCTTATATACTATGTATTCAATACTTATCACATTCTCAATGTAAGAAGTAATGGGGAAACGGGCGGCAGGGAAACAAGCATTCCTCAATGCTTCAGTCGACATCTTTCGGGAGCCCATTGTGTACAATCAGATGTCGTTCATCCGCGCGTATTTCGGCAAACGCTGAAATCAGCCTGTTAACCTCATCCCATTCCTTGCGAGAAGGCGACGAGTAGCAAACCATCTGTATGCGTGGGAAAATGGCGGACAGGAATGTGGCTATTTTGTGGCCGATTCGGTTGGCGCTAATCGGACCACCCATAAGCTGAATTTGCGGTGGAGCGCACGGCGCTGAGCAGGAAGCCGAGCGGATGGGATCTTAGTGGCGTCCACGTCGAGACGGAGGTATACGAGCAATGGACAGTGTTGGGAAAGGGAGACTAGAGATTGCATCGTGGGGGAGGTGGTGGCTGTTTTGTCATATTGGCATTCGATGTGTAGCTTTTGGATGCCCTGTGAGAAATAACTTAGGAGGGGAAGAGGAAAGTGAGACCACTAATGGTGGCTCGGCTCAGAGACAGATGGGCGCAGAGGAGTACATCAATATCATAGCATGCCGAAACAAACTACGTATTCTCACACTCCCACCTGATGAGGCGTGCAAGAAGAGAAAGAATGAAATGCGAAAAACAACTCCCACCGGAACCAATGTCCGTCAAATTCGAAGGGGCACCTGAACATTCCGAAACCACCATCTTCATCGTCACTCCAATTCCAACAGTACTTGATGTTCCCATTCACAACAAGCAGTGATATGACCGGTAGCGGCGACAAGGTCGGCGGGTCGGTGGTCAACATAATCTTGACGGTCAACGAGTACCTGAATTAAATCCGCCTCCACCATCACTGGAACCACCTCGCCTCCCACCCAAGCCGACGCTCAAACAGCGTGGGCCATGGTACAGACCATGTGTTCATCGTCCTCGACAAAATCTGGCCTCAAAAACGCAATTTTTCGGACAACCCCTTGGTGGAGCTTCCCGGGGCCTCCTCGACTGGGGGCATCGATAGACAGTGTTCGCCCTAAGGGATAAGGCCTTATTAACGTTAAGGCTTATTAAGGCCTTATGATAAGCCTTAAGGGTCGGCCGTTGAGATGTCGAGACCTTAAGAGCCCTTAAGATTGATGCCGAGGCGACCCGGGTATTTCCGGTGCATGCTAAGCACTTGTTCCGCTCCCATCTGCCATAATTCCCGAGGGTCCGGCTTCGTCGGCTATGGTTACTTTTGCCTGTGTCGGCAGTGGTTCGGAAGGTTTGATTGAAATACACGGCATGCTCAAATTGATTTGTCAGCAATATTGTAGACTCAAACTGACCTTCAGTCCACCAAGACGAAATATAGTAAGTTTTATACATTCTGACAAGGTGAGACTGTACATAGTCCACTCCATCATCCCACTTTTCACCGTCAATCCGCCAAAATACAAGGCGTCTTGGTGGTGGGAACTACCTTCCAAATAGGGAAATTAAGGCTTTAAGTGCTTAAGGATTATTAAGGCATAAGGCTTAATAAGCCTTAAGGCTCAGCTCGACCCAAGTTTAAGGCTTACATAAGGGCGAACACTGTCGATAGAAGATGCATGCAAAGTCGACGGTATATTACCGTATAATGTCACGTCTTTTGAGCTGGAGTTTGGCGGGTACTGGTGATGGCAGTGTGGAAAAGATTCTAGGAATGATGAAGGGTGTCTTTTCAGACTGCAGAGAATGGTCGCGGCGCGAAGACAGAGGAAATCGTGGGCTATCGCGGGGGAGAGAATAGCGTGGGAAGAATATTTCGCAGTCACGAGGCAGTGACGTGGCAACGAAAGAGAGGTCACAAACTTTGACAAAGGGCCCCATTTTGGCGACGAGGATGGCAACTTTCACGCAATAGTTTCGTTTCTGTAGCTAGTGTTTACTCCGACACTGTGCCAACCAAGGGTCATGAAATTCATGATGTTTCTCGTCATGACTTTCCTGACGATTTGTCCGGAAATTCATGGTGATTTACCGGAAATTCATAACAAAACATCATGACTCGGAGTCGTGTTTTCATGATGATTATGGGGGTGTTCATGATGATTTTTCATGATGTTTCATTAACAAATTCAGGGCAAAACATCATGAAAATGAGGCCAGAGCGGGGCAAATAAATTGGGGTACCGGCAGCCGGAGTCGAACCCCGGACCGCCGCACTGCGGTGGTGTAGCGCAACGCGGATTATTACTGTTAGACTAATGAAGATTTTGAGGGACATGGGATTTCAGTCCATACATGTCACTAGCGTATCTGTTCTCACTGAGCTATTGACTTGTTAACCAACCGATTTCCAGTAGGCTGTAGTTGACAGACCTACTAGCACCATGTATTGGTGTAACACTGGGATGAGCACACTATGCACTCAACATCTGGTGGACTTGGCAAAAAAAAAAAAAATGAGTAGTTGTTTCATGACGAAAATTCATGATGTTTTGTCATGAATCCATATTGTCACAAAAGCAAGTTTCTGAGCATCATGAAAGCCGTCTTGAAATTCATAACGTCGTTCATGACAAAACATCATGAAACCTGAATTTCATAACAATCTGCATGAATTTCATGATGAATACTTTGCACAGTGCGAGGGGCTTTCTGATACACCTCGGAGCTTCTGTTTTCGGTCCCATTGTTGACAAAGAAGCAGAGCCAAATCATGTCAAAAAGGCTTCCATTGTTGCTTCCCATTGCTTATGTGTCAACAATCCCCGTTTTATAAAAGGAATACACAGATCGAGACTGCGCCGATATCCTTTTCTTGCCACCATGAGTGCTAGGAGCGCGCCGGTCAGTGCGGAGACTTACCGTACGCATCATTCACAGACTTAAATTTGCGATGTAATACCAACATGCACATGTGTCATGCAGTCCCCGCCGATGAACATTGCAGCTTGCTGTAGGAGTCCCATTGATTTTGAAGGCATAAGCTACAGCGCATCTGTTTGACAGCTTGGACAGAGTTGTTACAGACTAATGACTATTCCTGGGGGACTATTGACATGCCCTGCATGTCCAATACAATAGCGGACTCCGAGCCTGCATCGTCAGCCTCTAACTCAGACGCTTGGTCTTCAGTGGGAGGAAACTCGCAGGTCCCGGGTATGTAAATACATAATCCCAATCTACTTGTGCTGTTTATTTACCACAGAGAACTGGCTTTTCAGATTGTTCTCGGAGCCTTTGCCAAGCTACGGCACTCGTGCCATTGAAGAAGCGACGCCGGTCTGTTATTCCAACCGTTCATCGCTCGCTGTTACAGTTTGGAGGGGAAACATGGAATCGAAATGCAGTAATTTGCAGCTGGATCTCACAACCAACATCAAACTTTGCGCCCCGTTGACACGTGGGCTATGGTATACACGACCTTTAAATTTGTTCCTAACATTGCCACCGCTTACAGTATCCAGGGCATTGTTAGATCCTGAGGCCCCAACCTTCAGAAAACCGGCAATAGGGACATGGCCATTCCTTCTGAAACTTGTCATTTTGGACGAGCCCCTAAGCATCCAAGAAATCATTGCTGAGTTCTCCAAGAGGTTCACGTGGTGCAGAGGGTCGGACTGGGCCTGGAAGGTGCGGCGTTGCTTCAGCGAAGCCTCTGAGTTTGGGCCAATGGTCAAGAACTGCAGAAGTCTATTCGAAGCTGTCTCACTCGAAAATCGTGCTTTGTGAGCATCCAGAGACGTTGCGCGGTGGGAAGGGCAGGTAAATGGGAATGGCGACCAGAGTCATAGAGCTCTCCAGATTCATGTTACACACGGCTTGTATTGATTGAAGCTACAACGGCCTCTCCTGAATGACCACACTATTCTTCTGTCATTCTTGGCTGCTTCGAGCTCTATGTGGGTTACTCCTCTAGTCTCCAAAGTACGGCAGCCTTTCAGACCAGGCTAAGGTACCTCCTATTCAGTCGTCTATTTTCGGGGTGACATTAATATTGTCATGTCCTGATCACAAATAGATCTTGTTTCAAATTGTGAGCAGGCTCACTGTGTGCGATACGCACATATTTTCTTGCTGAATAGTACTTACGCGGCCCGTGGCCATTACTTTACTCAAATATCTTTTATCTCAAAGCTTACTTATCTGACATCTCGGTATGGTGCGGTTAAGTTAGTGACCACCAAAGTTGCCCTAGTCTCAAATCCACAGGAGGCAAAAATTTTGCTGGGATGTACCTCGCCGGGCACGACATGCCCCCCAAACGGAACAAAAACGGCAAATTTTGTGTGCCAGGATTTTCGAAATATTCCATGTTTGGTGCTGCAGTGAGCAAGCCATCATTATTTGGATACTCACGAGAGTACATGAAGACGTGAGCAATCCTGTGTGCATCCATGTGGTGGTTATGTGGCAGGGAGTCCCAATCCGGTCGACTGAGTATTGAATTACTCCCCCATTTTTGCACCAAATATTAATTGGTCCTGGGAAAAGTTTCCTCTCACTGAACAGAGCGTTTTTACAAGAGGAATAGGAAATCTGGGTTTTCTTGGGTGAGGAATAACGGTTGTCAGCAATTGGTGGTGACTAAGTTAACCGCACCATAAGTAGATAGATTGTATGTTCATTAGATAATCTTCATCTTACTTTGCAATCTAAGTACCACGATGTGTGAAGGCTGAGATCTCCCGAACGGCGAGCCACCGACCCGCGTTAGACCCCCTGCTTGCCTGAGCATGCGTAAAACTGCTCTACGGCCCCGGTGTTGCAGGGGTTCCTGTCCAGGATCACACGACCCCTCGCCGATGGGAGACAAGCGCGGTGAGCGCTATCCAGCGCTCACGACTAACGACCTAGAGGGCGCACCCCAGCCGCGACCTCTACCCTCAAGACTCCCCCGACGCGTCACAATAGGCCCCGGGAAGCTCCCGCCAAGCCTGCTCCGGAAAAGTGGGTTTTTCAGGCCGAAATCTTGCGATTTTCTTCTCCAAAAAGTGGGTTTTTGAGTGAAAATTGACCAAATCGAGTGGGTTTGTGAGGCCAAAATCCCGAAATTTTTCGGAGCAGGCTTTGCAGGAGCTTCCCGGGGCCTGTCACAATATTAAATGGAGCCCACAGCTCGAGGGCTTCCAAGGAGGAAGGGAGGAGTCGAGGTTACCCCCAGCGCCGAATAGAGCCGTTCTTGCTCTTGTGGCTGCTGACGGGTGGAACCTCTCCCTACACCCCGCCCCCCGACGATATGAGCTGGGACTTCGGCTTTTTCGAATTTCTTCGGAGTGACGAAGTCGCTGTTGTCCGCCACTTGAGACAAACTTGAGGCTTGAGGGCCGATAAGCACTGATCAAGCTGACGGCCTGATCAGCGCTGATACAGTGGCGGCGGGATCTGATGCCACCCCTAAAAATAGAACAGCCCATTTCTGGAATTTTTGATGCAAGTGGAGTCGATTGGGGCCCCATCATTTTTTTGGGGGGGGTGGCATCAGATCCCGCCGCCACATATTGCAGTCGTGCTTTCGTAGTACTTGTACAAAAGTAATAGAAGTGATGATACCAGTTAACACTATTGAAGACCCTTCAAATGAAGGGTGAAAGAGTTTTATTACTTTGCGTGGTAACTCACTGATCAGGTCGTATCAGCGCTGATCAGGCCGTCAGCTTGATCAGTACTTACCGTTTCGGAAAAAGAATGCGGGTTTTGATTGATTTTCGTTTTCGAAATCTGCTTACCGGTGTTTGGTCCCAAGTCTTCGGCTCCACCCTTGCCGAATCAGCTATTCGTCTCTTTAAGTTTCAGTAGGGTCCTGTTTATTGATCCGGTTTGTAAACATGTTTATAAACACCGGTTTATGAACCGGGTTTTTAATTGGGCTGGCGAAACTCCCGGTTTTTAATTCGATGTGGCTGTGTCCTGTACAGTCAATTGTCCCACTTTTCCTCTGCATTGATCCAGCAAAATTGGAAGCTGAGAACAAAATACAGTTGACTCCTGATTTTATTTGATTTCACTGGCGGACATCACATCAACGGAGGTTGCCGACAGATCAATCACCCCTCTTCTGGTGGCTGAATATGGACAAAATACCCCAACGGCCCTCGTCTGTCTGCAAAATGGGGGTTTTGTGTGGTTTTGGGAGTCGCAAGAATTTTGCGGAGGGTGCTTGGGGCGAAAAATTGAAAAATGGAGGAAAAAACTGGTTTTTTAGCATTTTTGGCTGGTGGGTTTATAAACCGTTTTATAAACACCCTTTCCCGAGACGAAAATTAAAAAACGGTTTATAATTGCCCCGGGAATTATAAACAGGACCCTAAGTTTCAGCTTGCTTTCAGCGCATTCTCTTGCCAGAGAGTGAGATGGTGAGGCTCCCCGAACCTTTGTGAATACATCAGAGCTGTGTCGGAAAAATCAAAAAAGGGTTGTTGGGCCTGAGCAGGCCTTGTAAGGTCTAATAAGGCCGTTGGGGAAAAGGAGGGTTACAAGGTTTAAATACGTACCAAATACTACATATAGGGCCTTATAACACATAATGGACCTTATAGGACCTAATGAGGCTTGTAAGGCCTTACAAGGCATGTTCGGCGGCGTTAAGCAAAAGTATTACCATTTTTCCTTCTTGGGAAGGTGTCTGCTTGCACCTTATCTATTTCTATTGTACTACAATACTAACTCTAACAATTAATCACTGGTGCTTGCGAGAATCGAACGCTCGACCTCTGCAGTGCGAATAAAACAATGGCGATGTACAAGACTGCTATGCTAAGAGAACTTTACAGATAGAGAAATTTTGTTCCATATATGGCGTAGCCCTCGGATACCTGTACAATTTCCCCATAACACAACAACTCAAGATATTGCTCGTACATTGACTGGTGATTTACTACACATGAGTATATGCTCCCCTACATACTTTTTGAAATTCAAATCAGCCATCTTGGCATACAATCACAGCACAAATTATCAAAAATAATACAACTCTGAATTTTCCGCCGAAAAAGATGCAATAAAACCACACCTACCATGTCTCTAACAACCCCAACTCAGTTTTGTAACCTCCGGGAAGTTAGCCTGGGAAGACCTAACCAGACCTTATCGCGCCTTATAAGGTCACCCCTCGAACCTTATTAGGCCTTATAAGGCCGTTAGGTGCTCCAAGGCCTTACCAGGCTTTTTCAATTTTTCCGACATGCAATCTGACCTCCAGCAGGGCTCAAATGCGTGCTTGAGCCCAGTTGTTTACCAAGTTGCGGAGACTTGTGGAGCCGCCTCTCTGTGTAAAGCTATCTTAGCATAGCAGTATTATACATTGCCATTGTTTTATTCGCACTGCAGAGGTCGAGCGTTCGATTCTCGCAAGCAACCAGGAATTAATTGTTAGAGTCAGCATCGTAGTACAATAGAAATAGATAGTGTGGTATTAGAAAGTCAAGACAAGGTGCAAGCAGACACCTTACAAAGAAGGTGAAGTGGTAATACTTTTGCTTAACCCCGCCGAACATGCCTTGTAAGGCCTTACAAGCCTCATTAGGCCCTATAAGGTCCATTATGTGTTATAAGGCCCTATATGTAGTATTTGGTACGTATTTAAACCTTGTAACCCTCCTTTTCCCCAACGGCCTTATTAGACCTTACAAGGCCTGCCCAGGCCCAACAACCCTTTTTTGATTTTTCCGACATAAAACCCGCATTCTTTTTCCGAAACGGCTGTATCGGCCCTTTCTGCCGCGCATCAGGGCCCCTTGGAGCTGCTTGATCAGTACTGATGTGCCCGCATCTGGGCTTATCAGGCAATTTCGGATTTTCCGACAAAGTGTTGAACACTACTGCAATATGTAGTGGAAATGTTGGGAGGTCATGACCTGGATCATGTACCGTGCTCGGACGACCTTTAGACCAGCAAATATACTGTTTCTCAACGATTTTTCGTGCTTTTTGGGTGGGGAAACTGACTCTCGCCATCAAATGTTGTATGATTTCTGACTGTGCTGTCACGAGCTGATATGGACCTGACGGGCACTGATCGAGTACTGATCGGCTTCCCCGCAACCTGACCGGGCCTGATACGACGGTAAGGGCTGATCGGGTAATTTCGGATTTTCCGACAGCTAGACGAGTTACGCTGCATACCGTTCTACGGGAGCGCGTTGGAGTTTCTGCCGAGCGGAGACCTTGCGTGCCAGCATGAAAACATCAAGTGGCTCGGGTCTCTGAAAACTTGAACTTGATTTCTATTTACGCCGTATTCAACTGGAAGCATTTTCGGAACCCAGTTTCGGAGTTTCGGAGCACAGTCCGAAGTCACATGACACTGACAGCTGGATATCCGAAGCTCGAGGCAAGCCCGAGGAAAGGCCCGCACTAGTCTCGGATACAGTGCCGGACACGCAAAGTCGACAATGTTGATTGCCGGCGAACGGGAATTTTGGGGATAAATCTGGCTTCAGATTCGGATTCGCCGACCCCTGAAAAGCTCAAAAAACCACCTCCGAAGTTTTTCCCACGACATTTTGGCTGTGGCCAAATTTTTTGAGGTCAAAAATCGAAACTGTGTGTACCCACCCCTTTGGGTTAACCGTCCGCACATAACACACAGCCACTCGGAGCACATAATCCGAGGTAGTAGATTTCGCATTTCTGCGCAACTTTAAACCGTAGAAATATTTGTGAGGTCAGGTTGAATAGCATAGATCATCTTTGTCTGAAAAAAAGACGGAATTATCTTATGTTGTGGAAGTGTAGTAAGACTCATTGTTGCCCGCCAAAGTTATGTGCAATTGATGTGACTGTGACGTGACATTATGTCCCTGTCTCCCCGACATCCCCGCCTTTGTCCTTCGTACGCATCGCACACTTTGTACTAGGGCTCGGTTCTTTGCTGAGGGTCTTCTTCCTACGTTCAACACGCTCTGCGGTCTTCAAAACACGAAAAAAACACGTCGTATTCTTCGGCAATACCCTACAAGCCTCAAATCACTTATGCCAGCAACTACCGGCATTCCACCCAAGCAGGGACGGCTAAAGGGCTCAAAAGACGGGCCACGCGCTCCTGATGCTCTTCCCCGGGGCCGTCCGTCTCGCAACGCGATGTTGGAGAAGGCAAAGGGCAAAGGTACGGCAGTATTCTCTCCGCCAATGGACATGATGAAAGCTGACACATCCTGCGCAAGGTCCCGCGCAGAAGGATCCCGCGAGCATAGACAGTGCTGAAGATGACGAGTACGACTTCGATGACCATGGGGACATCTCGTTGGATCAATGGCACTTGATAAAGACATAGAAGAAACATACGGCTCGAGTGCGTTGCAGGCTCTTCCTATCAGTTCTACCTGTTAATATTTCGTGTTTCTCAGCTCAAAATCCCACCCCCACTCTTCCAGCATGCAAACCAACATTTTTCTTGGTTCAACCCTGGTTCGATTCTGAATCTACGTGAATACCTAGAAATTCTCTCTTTCTTTCCTTTTTCGCATTCTTTTTCGTCGTTTTCCCCTTCTGGCTACCCAGTACAATGTGCGGAAAACCCCCCTTTGAGCTCCGAGCGCAAAATTACTGATCCTTTAAGTGGCAGGTGTAAGTGGAAGGGCGACGGCCTGAACTACAATCTGGGCGGTAATCCGAGCACCAACCCGCGGCAGCGGCACGGCATGGTGGTCGGCAAGCATTTGACAGTGATAGAATTGATCAACATGATGTAAGTTGTCCAAATACGGCGATGTTTCCCAAGGAATTTGTGCCAAAACGGCTCGTGAAATTGCTTTGATGTTATCAGGGACAGAACAGGACAGAACCAGCTCAATTAACGGAGTTGATTGCGCTATGTTCCGTAATTTTCCCATGAAATCTCGGTGTTCGGCCAAAATTTTGGGGTCAATTTTAATTTTTGTTTGATTTTGGGCTTTGGGGAAATCGGCTCGTGCAAAACCGTTGTTCGGGTCTGTAACAACATGTTTACACAGAAAACTAACCGCCTGGGCATGTGTCACACCTTCCATAAATGGAAGATCAAAGTTGTCGACTTTGCGTGTCCGGCACTGTACCCAGACGTTGAAGTTCAGTTCGAGAGGGCGAGATTAGATATATCGGAGCTACTTCCTAATCTGTAATTTCAATGACAGGTTTTGGCGTTTGATTGATTTGAGGGTGATCGGAACAAGGGCGTAAGTCTCCACATCCATCATCACGAAAATCAATCAAACGTCAAAACTGTCATTGGAATTACGGATTAGGAAAGAGCTCCGGGCTCTGCGTAAACTACCAACAAGGATTACGCAGGAAGGTCTGGGTATCCGAGACTAGCCCGCACAGTGCTTACAGCTGTGCTTACAAAGCACCCAGTCATTTTGTAGGCATCTGCATTTTGGAGCCCTATATACCGATGAATGGGGAAGCTTCCCCATTAAATTTGCGACGTACGGCAGTGCCTCTTAATCTCTTGCAGCCCTGCAAGGTGCGACAGGGTGCGACCCACGAGCATGGATTTCCGCACATCACGCACATTGGGGAAGTGAGGCTCCAGCTCGTTGCAGATCCCAGAAAGGTACTTACGAGCCGGCTGAACGGGGATTAATGTGATGGCACATGAAAACCACGGAGAAGCTGAGTGTGTCGGGAGTGGGTTCAACAGAGAAGTTGTGGAGGCGACAAAGTTCGATGTAAGAGTTGAGGGCGGAACCATATGTATGTGCGGAGGAGGTGTCAATAGCGGCACCAAGAGCAACAGCGCGTTTGTGCACTAATTAATTGCTCCAACGTCCAGGCTTGCCGTTGAGGTTGCCTGGACGGAACTCGCGAGTGAATCATAATTTTGCAGCCCCCAGCGGCTCTTGAGGGGGTTCAAAATTGTGGATGTTGAGACCGCGAGCGGCCTGGATAGCAGTGGAGAACCAAGTGCGAGAAATAGCATCTGCCACTACATTCTCATGCCCGGGGACATGCAGAACACGGAGATCGACACGATGCGCCAAAAGGTCATCGACAGCCGTACGCAGAAGCAGATCATACTCTGGCCCCGCACTCAGCGAATTGAAAATGTCGACAGTGTTCTGGTTGTCCGTAAAGATTGTAAAGCGGCGCTTCCGTTCAGTGGGTGACCTTGGTACCAGGGAGCAGTACCACCTCAATGCGGAAACGGCACACAACGCTTCAAAAAAAAAGATGGTATCTTTGGGGGCTTGCAAAGGAACGAGTGGAAAGAATTCCAGCAGGAGCTCGGGAATCCAATACCCCATTCCCCCCAACGACGCATCACAGTATATTGTTGCGTCGGCCTCAGTAAGCGGGTTCCAATCTAACGCCTCGAAAAGAAGCACACCATCAGATTGCCTGAGGTGGTGCAAAAACCAGGACAAATCGGACTTGATCGCAGCGTTAATGTAGATGAGGGCATGCTGGTTGGACTTCTCGGACATTTTGTAGTAGACATTTGAGAGGGATGGTCTGAGGAGGAAGAACATATTGAAAGACCAATTGATCCAACCGGTCAAGCACTGTAACTCATGAAGCGAGCGGGATGGGGTATCAATGAACTGTTGGACCTAGGTCTCAAGGTCGGCTTTTGAGCTGGGGGGAAGAGTTGCCGTCATGGCGTTGGGGTCAATTTCGAAAACGATGATGGGTAGGGATGAGCCGTGCAGTTGCTTCTTCTCCTTATGAGGGATACCGAGGAAGTCCCAAAGTAAAAGGAGCTTGACTTGCTTGGTCGGGAGCATTTTGACTGAAAACACGAGATTTTGAGGCAATGCCATGATAACGAGGTAAAGCAGGCACTCACATTCGCCTGTAGGTTGGATAGGGTAGGTTCCCGCCGGGCAGCCGTCAATGCACGAGTCACCGTTCTTGAATTTGCCTTCTGGACAAGTGAGGCATTGATTTGGTTGGGGTCCGTCGCACGTCTTGCAGCTGATGTCGCATTGCACCGGAACAAAGCGCGGGGAGTGCGCGACGGCGGCGCATCCCATTAACTGGCGCAAGGGTTCAATGGGAAGAGAGAAAATCTCGGCATGACTTACATGAAGCAAAAGAGTCTCAGTTAGTGAGAGCAATCGGATATTCATGGCAGCCATGGTACGTTGCGTCCACTGTCGAAGGATTCTTTTTTAACAAAAGCTCAGTGCCAGTCGGTGATGCCCAAGAGTGAAAACAGACAATGGAAGAACCAGGACGGCGGAGTGGAAGGGATGTCGGCGTAGCCAAAAGACATGACCTCCTGCGCTTATATCGCTAGTATGATAGCGGACCTAACTTCGTGGCAAGTCTGTTACCCAATTTGGAAATCATTACTGTGACCTCACCTTTTACCTAGGTGAATTGAAAATTGTGTAGAAAGCACTCTAAGAAGGCCAGCTAAAGATTCCCCGGTGCAAAAGTTTGAAAAGTTGAAAATTTATTTTTGCTCCCCGGATTTCGCGCTTTTGGTCCGGGACGACCGGTAACCGATGGCCCTGTGATCCCATCAACGCATCAAATAGCCGCCAAGCAGACGAAACAAAGCAAACCACAACCTTGAACTAAATGGTTCACAGTATCAGGGGAGTCTAACACCATCACAGAGCAATCTGGTGCTGTTTGGAGGGCAAATTGCAAATTTTTCAGCGCAAAATCGCAAGTTAGGTACACACAATTTTGGAAAGTTCCGCAAAAATTTCGCGCTTTTCTTACCCTAGGTTAGGGTTACTCCGTTTCCTCTGAAATGAAAATTTTACCTATAAACCCACCCTATGTTCCTGCTACATCTCAAATCTTGAAGAATTTCAACCAAAATTACGGCTTGACATGAAGTTCTGTCCGCTATCATACTACGACCCCTCTCGTGGAGTTGTTCGACGAAGATTCGGCAATTTTGCAGAACTCCTTAGGATGATGACGATGCTGCCTCTATTGAGGGGCTTGAGCGCAATTTTGATTCGCCAGAATGCATGGCAAAGCAGGGCCGTTGTGTGGAGCAACTGAGTTTCAAGACAACAAAGAGTCGACGAACGACGCAAATTGAAAGAGTTGACAAAGGAGGAACCAGTCGTGACGTTGATGATCTCGATCACAAATTTTTTCAAGTGTGCACACCTTAGGCTTCAGAGCTGTAAGAGGTAGTCTCAGATACCCAGACCTTCCTGCGTAATCCTCGAGGGGTGGCTAAGACAGAACTTCCGGACCAACGGTACCCAAAACCTCCCTGTCAAGACCCCGGGAACCAGAGCCAATTTTCGAGTCGGTTTTTCTTCGTGTGTGTATGGCTCAAGATATAGATGACTAAGTACTAAGAATAGACTTAGTCCTGTGGTTACCACGACCCAGTGAGTGGCGTCCTGCGTTATTATATAAGCATCCTATTTGGGAAGTAATGGCAACCGCGCCTTGACGCGACTTCGACGCGTTCCCCCACGACTTTGAGCGGGGAAATTGAATTCTTGACCAGATATAGCCTCCTCGTAGCCTCAACCAACTGATCCTGGTTTCCTTTACAATATTTGAGGTGGAAAACGTAGAATTCCCTGATTTGGGCACATTTCCGGTGAGTACTGGTTTGAATACGAAACGAATGTGGATTGGGTCAAGAAAGGAGTCTTTAGTAGACCTTTGGTTCTTACATATTTTCTGACGATTTCAGGGCTCTCAGTCGCGTCGAATTGGTGAAGGTGAGCGCGTTGTTTGGTCGTGCATCGCCATCAATCAGTGATACGGCAAGTCACCGGTTATCAGGGCGCGGTAACCAACAGACTATAACTTGCGAGGAACGAGCTACAAGTTGTAGCGTCTGTCTTAGAGAGACTAGTAACCAACTTATTCAGTTGACGAACCTCAGAACCGTCTCAGTAACCGCCCTCATATCCACCTTCAAACCCCTTTTGCTCCTCATGAATCTGGTTGCACACTCAGTGGCCCTTTTTTGTTGAATCATTAATTTTGACAGCTATAGCCTATACTCACTGGGTAGTAGTAAGTATATCCAAGACACTGGTAGTAGCACAAAGTCTGGTAATTTTTTTTGAAGTTGCTCAAGGCATTCCCTGAGCCCCGGCATTAGTGGCAAAGTGCTTGTAACTTGAGGAGGCTTGTAATTTACAAAATTTGATGTTTACTGAATTCTTTCTTAATGAGCAAGCAACCATTGAGTATATAGGTGTTGGTAGGGTACTGTATATACTCGTCATCACAGAAAGTAACCGGAAATTTGATCGGTTTGGGCCAAATTTGTAGTTTTTTGTGGTGAAATTTTTATGAACATAATGTTTGGCATCTACTGACATCTCATGGACTGGTCATCTCAGCCAGGAAGATTCAATACAGCTCGTAGACTAAGAATAACTTTGACACTTGTGATTTTGCGCAATTCGACAAAAGCGCAGCATTGGACAATGATTTTGGCACATAGTTATGAGTTTGATACTCTTGGGTAGTAGATATGTATGGAATGATTCCACAGCACAAGAATTGGACCGGAAAGATAAGTGCAAATGCAAAGTCTAGGCAAGTTTTGTCCGAGGGCACACAACAAACATAAACAGATTTGCGTGCTGCAACATTTTCACAGCTGAAAGTCATATTTTGAAGGGCAGTTGCTTCCAAACTGTCTGTAACTACAAGATAAGACGGTGAACTAGTATTATGCGTCATTCGTGTACCTTCCAACAGTTTCATTCAAACCACTGGCAAAACCACAATTTCAACAATTCTGGCTAAGATCTTTGCATGCACCTTTTCTTGCCAATATTGCAGGTTGAAGGACATACAAAAGGCTGCTCAGGGTACCCCTAAGTCTGAACAACTACCATATCACACCACAATCACCCTACATGCGTCTCAAACAGGGATTTGGTTATATTCTCTGCATTATTCACAGTCAAACTATTGCAAACCGAGGCACTCTCGAATTTGTGCAGACTCCTGGTCAACGTATACAACGGCAATCTTCTTCAAACTCATACGGGGTAAATGGAACATACCAAACTACAATATAGGATACAAGTTCCGTGAGAAAAACACGTGACCGCGTCAAAATAGCACAATTTCCGGTTACTTTCTGTGATGACGAGTATGCTTATTCACAGCACATGAGGTTCAAGTGAGCCAATTGAATCTGAGTTGAACCAAAGTTGAACACTCAGAAAAGTTCATTCGGCGCGCAGTCCGAAGTCACATGACAATGACAGTGACGGCCGTTCCCGAAGTCCGAGGCCACGGACTCAGGACTCCTGGACAGTGCTTACAAAGCATCCGGACGGACATTTGTAAGCATCTGCATTCTGGAGCCCTATACCGATGAATGGGTGAATGGGGAAGCAAGCTTCCCCATAAGGGTGCCGGGTCGGGGTGACGACTTGCCCACATTCCGCCGCTGATGTGACATCCGAAAAAGGAAATTTGACGGCACCCTCAGCGAAATTCAGAGCAACTGCATTCCTAGTCCTTCATTTGCGCGAAGGGGACCAACCATTCGCGGCCCTCCCCTCCCTCGCTGCGCTCGGGGGGTCCCCCAAGCCGGGCCGCTCAGGTTGGCACTCTAAAGCCTCGTTCGCGCGAATCCTTCTGTTCCTCACCCCCCCCCCCCCCCCCCCCCCCCCCCCCCCCCCCCCCCCCGAACCCTAACCACCTAACCCTAAGCCTTAACCCTAACCAAGTACCTAACCCAGCGTTCTTTTGGCCTTCGGCAGTGTTTTTTTGGGGGAAGCAAACCCTAACCAGTTAACCGTTGAATTTTTTGGCCTTCGGCATTAACAAAAAAAAAATTGTGATACATTCTTGATACATTCAAGAATCGAACCCGGAAACTATTTGTGCAGCATAAACTCGTGATGACCATTAAACCCTCCACACCAACTGGTAATTGCTGGTTTGCCTTTTTTTTCGTCCACATTGTGTCTATCGTAGTCCCCATCAAAATGTACTGAGATATCTGATCAGTGAGAATAGCCACCATCAAATTCCCTTTTTCAGGTGTCACATCAGCGGCGGAATGTCGAGAGTGGGGGTGACGTCTATCTTAAGGCTCGGAAGAGATGGATCAACATGATGACAGACCACCATGTCGATTTTTGAATCCTCGCAAAAACATACTTTACTCGGTCCACAACGTGCACCACCGTCCGGAGGTTGGATACCCAATGGATGGAGGTCTCTATCTCGGAGCTATACGCTGCTTTGGACGGGAATGGGCGATTTTCGCGTGTTTGTGCCGACGGAGAAATTCTTGATATTGGACCGCCGTGGACCCGTGTCGGACTTCGTATTGGACCGCGAGGCCTCGTTCGCACCCTGGCCAACTGGATCGGACGTTTTTGACCCTCACCTGGCGCGAAATGGACCCCACACCATTGTCCCCACTGAGCTGACAACGGTTACTTGCGTCGGATGGACTTCCAGAACCATGGGCACGGATACCCCTTACGTCGGGCATGCTACTGGAGGCTACTGGCCACCTTGGATCCGAACCTCACCCTCTCAGCCACCTCTGCTCGTCGATGGAATGCTTCGCTGGCATCCTGCACGACATTCGGACAAGTCGGGTATCCTTCCGGTCACCTCCGCATGGCAACCGCTAATCCCGGTCCGATGTCTCCGCTCCCCTTGCCGCTCTTGCTTTGCACTTTTGTCTATGCCTGGATCTTCTATTTACGGTACAGAAAATTGCAGAATTGGACTCGGATTAACCAATGGACCTCTCCCTATGCATGTGCCGATGTGCCTGGATTTGGACTAGCGTTTGATGGGCCGACTTTCGTTCAGGCTGCGCCGAATTCAGGATCTGCGCCGACAGGAAATGTGCCGACCTCAACAACAGGCTCTGGGACCGCAGGACTTGCACGATTTGTATCAACTGGTATAGGACACATCACAGGCGAGCGACGCCGTGACGGCATTGGGCAAATCTCGACCTCTACCAACACGGACATCAACGTACGATCCAGTCAGCACGCTCCTGAAGTCGGTAATTCTGAAGTTAAAATTATGTACTGGAATATACACCACCATTTCACACTGAAATTGACCAGCCCTGACTTCCACGGCCTTCTCGCAGCATACGACATAATGTTTTTCGCGGAAACGGACATGCTGCCCGACGAAGAGGACCCTGCAGACGTTCCGAAAGGTTTCTCGCTTATTTCCTTGCCTCGAAAGCCCAGGCTCCAAACGGAACGTCGTGGCGGCGGGATTGCGCTTCTCATCCGCGATAATATTCATTTCGCCAAGTCCGAAACTGGAGACTGGCATGCAGGCACTCGTAAAGTTCTGTGCCCTCGATGCTCTGTATATGTCGGACATGGATACGATCCCGGGTCTCGGCCTATGGAAACCCACTGGAATAGTAAACGATGCAAGGACCGCGTTGGTGTGTAAACTCTTGCCTTAATTAACGTGTTTGGATCTTCTGACGCGTCTTCAGTTGTTTCGCTTAGCGCGTCAAATTCGCGTCTCGCTCCACCCGAAAAACCCATCCACTTGGTCAATGCCGACAGTGCAGCCTCAGGTGTTCTACTTCCGCTGGGACGTCGGGCCAATCTTTAAAACATACCCCTTTATCATACACGACGCGTCGTCGCATCATCGGCCTCGCTATACCCTTCTGTCGACAGATTTTGTCACATCAATCATTCGCGTACAATCTATTCAGTGCTCCGGGTTTGCGTCAGTTGCTGGCGGTCAGTGGACTCCGCAGTAGAGGTTGTCGAAAAATGGGCTCAGCAATCGTTCGGGAAGAAATCTATTGACCGACTCAATCACGCTCAGCTAGAAGCAAAACTGAATGTCCTGTCTCGTCAACTGAAGGCAGAACAGGTCAAGGTTACGACTCTCATCTTTACCCCGAACGTAGTCTGATGATTTCTCATAGAAACACAATTATTGGACATCTCTCAAAGTAGCTCGGAAACGAGAAACAGCCTTGACCGAGCTATTTGACCTGTTGTCGGCAAACAATGTTCCTCGCCTTCCGCGGTTGCTTTCCACCGCCAAGAAGGAGGGCTGGAGTGCTCGGAAAACTACCCAAAAGAGTCAGCTTGCCATCGAGGGCAAATACCATGCCAGAAACTACACGGAGTTTGACAGAGATCTCGCCATTCTCATATACGAGCTTGGGGGCGGCGCAGCTCTATATGCGCTGAACAAGGCGCCGACAATGCTCCCTTCGCGTTTCACCATCGCAGAGGAGCGTCGCGCCCAGAATCTGCGGATTACAGTTGGCGATGTCAAGATGTCTGACATCATGGAGAATATAGAGATTTTATTCCGTGATGCCCCGGCTTCCGCGCTAGGACCAGTTCTCCACACCATATCTCAGGATGAGATTTCTGAAGACGGGCGCTTGTGCTATCTGGAAGAGACAGACGAAATAGCGGGCCTGTGTGAGCATGCAAAGTCCCGGCTCAAGACGTTCCAGATGGGGGACCGATTTGTCGTGTATTGAAGAGGTCGTAACGGCTATTCGCGCTAGCCCTGTGCTAGAAAGTTTTTAGCACTTGCTATGCTATGCTAGAAATGTCGAGGGCCAAAGGACAATAGCTAGCACACGTTAATAACACATTTCTAGCACATTTCTAGCAGTCACGTGCACTCGTCGCGCCGCCCTGGGACGGTACAATTTTGGCCTGCAAGAGGTAGATTCTTCTGTTGTCCAGAAAACATCCCCGAAGGTTGTCACAGCAAGGAATGCCCAAAGATGGTTGGAAAGTTTTGCCCAAAAAGTGTCAATTTTCGAGGTATCCTAAGATGGAAAAAGGTGCATGTGTTTCGAATGTATGTTGAATGCACTCTGAAAGGTCCGACTACAGAAAAGAGAAGAAAACGGGTTGAATTCATAAGAATTTCCTTTTTTGGGGGTGACATCAGATTTTGCCGCCACTGTAGCAGCTAATAACATGTTAATAACATGTGCTATATAGCATTGATATAACAATTGAGTTTACAGCATAGCGCTAGAATTTCGCGCCGAATGCAGTTGAAACAATGGTGGAATGGATCGTTAATGTTGTACAGGTACGTCTCCGGGGTCCTGACGACTTTGCCGAGGAGCTATCAGATGCCATCAGAGCATCAATCAGCAGAAGGCTGCTCGTTAGAGCAGAACGCTAATCGTTGCCATAGAACAAGATCTCTTGTGTTGAGTTCCGTTGCTGTGTGAGCAAGTTAATTGCCATGCACAACGTCAAAATGGTTATGGGCGATTATGAGTTATCAGAGCTATGGATTACGACAGCTTTGACTATATTGAGATGCTAAGTTGTTCTTTATTTACAAAAAGATCCGAAGTGTCATTAACGCACACAGCTAAACATAAGTCTCTTTATCTGCTTATATTTACGTTTTGATCAGTAAATATGTCACGTCACGGTAAATCGCCGAGCCGGCATCAAAATCGCATCAGCTGTCAGTATATTTCTTGTTTAGGAAACCAGGTGCAACCTCGCGCGCTCGTTCATGCCGGGTGTTCCAATTGGAAGCCAATCTCAATTTCTGAGCTTGTATAGTCCATAGCTACCTGCTGGGACAAAAGTCAATGTTTTAAGGGTGATTTCCGTGAGAAACAAGGCAATATGCATATTATGCATACCGGGTTCAGTGCTGAGCTCTAGGGACAATACAGCTATATTTCTGAGACCAGAGACTCATTATGTAGGCTATAGTAATAAAAATATCAGTGAGAAAGGAATGTACATTGAGCTGATGGCTCTTGGGATAGAAAACTGCACTCAGTTGGAATCAGTGGTTTGTTTACCACTTGTGCATGCTGTTTAGGGAGTAAGACTCATGTATATAGACTCAGACATAATGTATACCTCCTGATTACGCCATGTAGAGGTCCAGAAAATCTTTCAAACCCCCTGTTGAAGCCGAGGAAGCAGCACATTCCAAATCATCAGGTTTTCACAAAAAACAATTACTTGAGGTTGAAAATGAACTCCCATGCCCAGAGAATGGGCCTGAATGCTCATATATATCTGTTTATTTGGATTCTAGATTAAGCTGCGGCTCTGCACACGCGCAGGTCCGATATTGCCCTTGAGTGTTGTTTTGATGGGGTGATGTAAGTTGGCTGATTTGGGTATTGTACACGTCAATAGGACGCGTTTTTTGAAGCGTTGGATATACCTTCATGTTCATGCTATTATAAAACGCGCTAAAAACGCGTCTGAACGCTATCAAACGCGCGGACTGACACAGTAAGTTGAGAAAGTAAATTTTGATCACAACGCTAAGCGGCGTGATGGATTTACCGTCATATACCGTGTATGGGAAGCCCTAGACCTTTAGCCGAGGGCCGATTTACAAAATTTACGATCTTTACCGTAAATTTACCCCGCGTAAGTACTTACGCTACTTACGCTCCCCAGATTCACTTACGCAGCGAAATAAATTCGATGTGCTTTATTCCGGCGCTCTCTGCTCTCGTGAGTCTTTGGGGAGAATCTACTAGACTTACTTGATGATACTACGTCTTCAGAATGTTCAAAGAGGCTGCATATTCGGCGTAGAATCGCGTCGAAGCCAAGTTGAACATCCCAAAAAGGAAATCAAAGGGTTCCAGCTTCACCATCTCTCCGCCATATGTACTCAGAACACTGTATCCGCCTCTGAAGAACTCAAGAATGGATGCAAGAGCTTGAACGTGTCATTCAGCAGACATGCAGCCCTAAATTCGGCCGAAAACTGAGCCTAACAGCTGAAAATATACAAATCTCACAGTAGATTCTGATAATTTCGGCCTGTATTGCTTCCCTGGAGCTTCCAATCTAAGGTACCTATACATTTACACGTTATATTGCGTTATTAAAGCTGTTGGAACCACCAATATAGCGAGGCCAACGCGCCGCTGCCGACGAAAGTGAGTTTCCCGATTGGGAACGATCACCGAGCCATCAGGTCACGCGACGGCATCTCGGCACCACTCTGATGCGTGACGCCGAGCGTAAATATTTTGGAATAAGTCTCTTTATCTGCTTATATTTACGTTTTGATCAGTAAATATGTCACGTCACGGTAAATCGCCGAGCCGGCATCAAAATCGCATCAGCTGTCAGTATATTTCTTGTTTAGGAAACCAGGTGCAACCTCGCGCGCTCGTTCATGCCGGGTGTTCCAATTGGAAGCCAATCTCAATTTCTGAGCTTGTATAGTCCATAGCTACCTGCTGGGACAAAAGTCAATGTTTTAAGGGTGATTTCCGTGAGAAACAAGGCAATATGCATATTATGCATACCGGGTTCAGTGCTGAGCTCTAGGGACAATACAGCTATATTTCTGAGACCAGAGACTCATTATGTAGGCTATAGTAATAAAAATATCAGTGAGAAAGGAATGTACATTGAGCTGATGGCTCTTGGGATAGAAAACTGCACTCAGTTGGAATCAGTGGTTTGTTTACCACTTGTGCATGCTGTTTAGGGAGTAAGACTCATGTATATAGACTCAGACATAATGTATACCTCCTGATTACGCCATGTAGAGGTCCAGAAAATCTTTCAAACCCCCTGTTGAAGCCGAGGAAGCAGCACATTCCAAATCATCAGGTTTTCACAAAAAACAATTACTTGAGGTTGAAAATGAACTCCCATGCCCAGAGAATGGGCCTGAATGCTCATATATATCTGTTTATTTGGATTCTAGATTAAGCTGCGGCTCTGCACACGCGCAGGTCCGATATTGCCCTTGAGTGTTGTTTTGATGGGGTGATGTAAGTTGGCTGATTTGGGTATTGTACACGTCAATAGGACGCGTTTTTTGAAGCGTTGGATATACCTTCATGTTCATGCTATTATAAAACGCGCTAAAAACGCGTCTGAACGCTATCAAACGCGCGGACTGACACAGTAAGTTGAGAAAGTAAATTTTGATCACAACGCTAAGCGGCGTGATGGATTTACCGTCATATACCGTGTATGGGAAGCCCTAGACCTTTAGCCGAGGGCCGATTTACAAAATTTACGATCTTTACCGTAAATTTACCCCGCGTAAGTACTTACGCTACTTACGCTCCCCAGATTCACTTACGCAGCGAAATAAATTCGATGTGCTTTATTCCGGCGCTCTCTGCTCTCGTGAGTCTTTGGGGAGAATCTACTAGACTTACTTGATGATACTACGTCTTCAGAATGTTCAAAGAGGCTGCATATTCGGCGTAGAATCGCGTCGAAGCCAAGTTGAACATCCCAAAAAGGAAATCAAAGGGTTCCAGCTTCACCATCTCTCCGCCATATGTACTCAGAACACTGTATCCGCCTCTGAAGAACTCAAGAATGGATGCAAGAGCTTGAACGTGTCATTCAGCAGACATGCAGCCCTAAATTCGGCCGAAAACTGAGCCTAACAGCTGAAAATATACAAATCTCACAGTAGATTCTGATAATTTCGGCCTGTATTGCTTCCCTGGAGCTTCCAATCTAAGGTACCTATACATTTACACGTTATATTGCGTTATTAAAGCTGTTGGAACCACCAATATAGCGAGGCCAACGCGCCGCTGCCGACGAAAGTGAGTTTCCCGATTGGGAACGATCACCGAGCCATCAGGTCACGCGACGGCATCTCGGCACCACTCTGATGCGTGACGCCGAGCGTAAATATTTTGGAATAAGTTAAGTTATTAAAAGTTGTTGAAAAGTTTGCTTAGTAATAATCGCCTAGCTGTCAAGGTGAGGCGCTAAGGGCCTGATCGGGTGCCTCCGATTCCGCCTCCGAATCCAATCAGAATCCCGTTGGGGATCAGAATTTTGTCACTCTGTCACGCATCTCTCGTCTCGCTTCCTCTCACCTTCCTCCGCGTCGTATACATCCAATGTCGGGAACTAAGGTCCATTGGACCAAGGGGGAGGTCCTCGGTATGCTCGACACGTTGCTTGAACTCAAGAGCGACTATCAAAGCGGCAATGGATGGAAGCCGACTGTCTGGCCAAAGGTCATCGACGCCGTTGCAGAGGCGAAGCCGGATGTGGAGGTGAAGAAGGATCAGAAGAAATGCAAGGCAAAACTGGACTATGTGAGCTTCTCTTTGATCAAAATAGACTTCCGAGCGACTCAAACCCTGTGCTAGTTGAAGGAAATTTTCGACAACTACCTGTTCGTCGAAAAGTTCAGTGGAACAGGCTGGGACAACGAAGAGAAACATGCAATCAACACCGAGGAATATGTGAAAGAGTTTGTCAAAGTGTGTGCTCTTTTGTCTCTTTCTTTGCACTGCGACGATGGTCATGTCTTGGCGGCTAGGAACACGGCTCACAATACGCGCGATGCTTCAAATCTCCCTGCCCATTCTATACCAAGCTTGATGAACTCTACGACGGCCTCAAGAACCGTGCCACAGGCGAAAATGTTATCTCTTTCGGTACGAAGAAACGCAAATCTAAGAAGACGGTGAAGGCGGCGGCAGCGACAACCCCACCAACTCCGGCTACAGACAAAGAAAATGACGCTCGTGCTGGCCCCTCCAACGACCCTGCTTCCGATAAACCCGCTGCCCCTCCTGCTGAACCCAACACTCGCACCCCAATGGCCAACCTCAATAGCCCTTCCAAGCGCAACGAACCTGACGACGGTCTTCCCGGAGATAAAGACGCAGATGGAGGTGTATATGATGATGAACTCCGCCCGGTGCGTCCTTTTCTCTATACGCCCAACCTGTTCCTAATGTACTGCAGTCCCCTCCGAGCCGCAGACAATCCAATAGCAAGCGTACGCGCGCTGACAGCGACGATGACGACGATGACGACGCCGACAGCAACAACGGCCGTAAACGCAGAAAGTCTGGCTCCAGCAGCACCTCCACCACCACCGCACGTCGCAATGCACAGGCCGGCAGCCAGCTTGCAGACTCGATGAAAGACCTCGCAGCTGCCGTCGCAAAACCACTCGTCACCTCCGCCGACACTTCTTATGTCAACGAAGTCGTCGCCATTCTCAAGGACGATTCTTTGCTCCCCCCGGACCCAAATGGCCGACTCTATCAACGTGTGCTTCGTGAGCTCAGCAAGGATCCCGCTTTTGCACGCGGCTTTATTGCCGAAGATCGTCCGGAACGTCGCAGAGGAATTATTGCTGGAATCTTGGAAGAGGCAGGAATTGCGGTGCCAGATGATTACTAGGTGCGTTGAGTCCTCCTGCTATTTCTCGTTGCTCACGATAACCCAGACTTTCGCTTTCTTTCTCGTCGATTTGATTCTCAGTCTCCACTCTCGCTGTTTGTTGTTTTTCTGTTCCTGCATCGGTGTCTCCAACTTGCATTGTATCCTCTGTGTCTCAAATAGCATTGTAACATTACACGCATTCTCGTAGAACCAATTGTAACGATTACCAAAATACAAATGTGTTTATTACTGCAAGTCAGGATGATCAAGTACATAGTCGTTCCACATTGCCTGTGCAATACGATCCCGCCGTGCATCCGCTCTCGTCTTCTCTGCCGGATTAATCGCCAGAACAGGTACATCTTCCTCGTTATGCTCTGCTCCTGCCAAGAATGGATGCCCTTCAACGTCGTACTCCACCATTTCGTCGAGATTGTTTATCGGCTCGTGAATACGCAGGAAATTATGAAGGGCTGCTGCTGCACCGACCATCAAAGCCTGTTGACGATAGCCCATCTCAGGGCGGGAGATGAGGACGCGGAAGCGCCGCTTCAATACACCAAATATGCGCTCAATAACATTGCGAAGTTGGGCGTGGCGAAGGTTGAAGAGTTCCTGTGGTGTCTGCGGTCTTTGGTCATGGTCAGCTCGTGAAGTGATCAAAGAAATACAAGCATACCGTCGATTTCCACGCTTCCATTCCTTGAGATGATACCGGACTCCACGATATGGTGCGAGAAGCATGTCACAATTGGGGAAGCCTGCGTCGGCAAGATAATAGCAGCCCTCAGGCAGAAGGAAGCCGTTACGACGAGCATGGTCGAAAAGAAGTCCATCAGCTGCTGTTCCCTCGTACCCAGCCATGACGTGTACAAAGCGCATCTCAAAATCGCTTGCAGCCAAAGTATTTTGCGTTATTTCGCCATGCCGATCGCGGTTCCGCAAGATGTGTTGCTCCAGTACATAGGCAAGAAAATGAACCCCATCGACCGCTCCACGACAGTATTTGAACCAGGGGTACCATCGAGGATTGTCGCGGATATGCTGCGGAGTCTCATCGGCTGGTGCATGAAGGTATTTGTCGAGGAAAGCAGAGGTAAAAAGTTCGAGGCCTTTGTTGACGTATTTGCTGATTGTGTCGCCTGAGCGCTGGAATCGTTCCTGCAGCTCCCGTTGGCTACTGCCGTGAACCAGCCAGTACACGAATATTGCAAGCTTTTCCGGCGCCCTCACACACCGGCTGTCCGTCAGATCTCCGAGATTCACCAGCTCCGCCCAGAGAAGTGCAAACTCTAGAGCCGACATCCCAAGCTCACGGTGACAACGATCCGGATGTCCATGGAGTACTTCATCCAGCCATTTTTGTCCGGTAAGTATAGACGTATGCATAGGACGTGGTGGAGGTTTCTCAAGGCCAAGTGTTACAGACGAGAAGGATATCACTGCAGTTGCAGCAGCAAGGAGAGCAACACGTCGACGATAGAGAGCTGCCAGCTGTGTAGGATCATCCATTGAGAATATAGACAGAGGAACGCTGCGAAAGGTGCAGTGGAAGAGGAGTGTCACGGAAAGTAACGATGTGACTACTTGTGACTTTTGGATCCCAATCCGATTCGGAGGCAGAATCGGAGGCACCCGATCAGGCCCTAAGTCTTCTGGGATCGGAAGCAGTATCCCCAGGAAGCGGAGGCAGTATCCAGCGCCGCTTAGTGCTCGCCGCCCGTACATGATGCTCACTCCGTTAAGAGGTGCGTTCGGGGCGGCGGCGGAATACGCAGTTCGAGTGCAGGGCGCCCGTGCATGAAGCCCACTCGATTGAGAGGTGGGTTCGACGCTCATCGATAGGTCTACTGTATAGAGGGGTAAGCAGCATAAGAAGATGGGGACCTGGCTGCGCGAGCATACATCAGGAGGACGGCGGGAGGTGGGACTGGGAGTATAAACTGAGAAGAACCACGACATCTGCATAGGGTTGGGTCACTCAACAATTAACGGCAATGTTGGCGCGCTGGCAGGGAAATGGATGGTGTGAGGTTGGAGCACGACACTCCCCACCAGCGAGAGAGAACGCTGAGAATGGGGCAAGCAGCAAGAGAGCAGAGGATGGGTGACGTGGCAGTCGCCCAGGCCCCCGGTCACTACCAAATATGTCCGTCGGGCGACTTTGGCTGATTTACTCTATTTTTTGACATTGATGGCGCTCTGGGGACGTCAAAAAAGGCGATTTCCCCCTGGAAATTGCGGGAAACAGTTGGTTTTGAGCAGCTGCTTCGCTTCAGCTACCCAGAGCCTCCTTCCTGTGGCTGGTTCGCGAAATAGACCTCTGAAATTGGACGTTGTTTTACTCTATGAGGGCTACGGACCTATACGGTAGTGACCGGGGGCCTAGTCGCCCTCTGCCTCAGCTTAAAGTATATATAGAGATGTATACCCCCCGTGACATGAGAGAATGATCTCGGCTGTGTCTTCGCGTTCCATACCGAGGGCAAGCAATGGATACATATATTACCAGGCGTGAGTTCTGTGCGACCTAGAAGAGTGTTGTCCAGGGACATCCCTATATGCTGTTCGTTGTGTAAAAAAATTCAAAACCCCTTATGATACAAATGTACCTCATATATTTGAATGTGAATAGAGCTACAAGTCGCAATATGGTGTGTATAGCTTGACGAGACAGACAATATATAGTGTGAGTTGGCGGTCAATATATATTGAGTGTCACTCAATATATTGTGAACTTTCACAAGCTATAAAAATTAAGCCCGACACAGCGAGCGGGCCCTCCCTCCCACTGTCCGAGCCATGGCGGCGCTGTTGCGGCGGCTGTTGAGCTCAAGCCTCGGGCTTCTCGGTCAACTCTCCGGCCCAATTCGGGCCCGATTTCCGACATTTGGCTGGGCTTGGCTACGGCGTTCTATCGTGTGAACTGCCTCCGAAACGGGAAAGGCAGTTGAAAACTACTGTGTTTCTTTTCCGAGACCTCAGTTAATGGTTCTGCTGAAAATAAACCACCTGCAACTTGCTTGCTCCATTGTATTTCTGAGTGAGTGTGTGAATCCTGACAAGGCATTGGTTTTCTGATTGAACCTGCCAGTGTTTTCTTCGATGTTGAACGTTGAACCTCCACTGGTTTGAAACATGGGACTAGGTGATAGTCGAAGACTCAAATGTGGCGAAAATTTTTCGCCGATATTATATCCGACTCCGTTCGGTGCCCTTGTCTGCTACAGTTTTGGCAGCCATAGAATTCTAATGTGCCTATTATATCACTCCACGGCCCTTGCAGTGGAAGACACCAAGCCTGGAAGCTCAATAATTTTCCTAATCTAAGTCTGTTTTATCACTAGTGAATACTCTGCCCTTCATTCAAGAGGAAAGGCGCGCAAAACAGAGAAAACATGGTATTTTGAACTGCCTTTCCTTTTTCGGGGGTAGTTCACACGATGGAAGGCCGCTGCCAAGCCCGGCCAAAGATCGGGAGCCGGGTCCGAAATGGGCCGAAGAGTTGACCGAGAGGCCCGAGGGCTGAGCTCAACACCCGCCACGACAGCGTTGCAGGGCGGAAGGCCCCGAGCCATGGCTCGGACAGTGGGAGGGAGGGCCCGCTCGCTGTGTCGGGCTTAATTTTTATAGCTTGTGAAAGTTCACAATATATTGAGTGACACTCAATATATATTGACCGCCAACTCACACTATATATTGTCTGTCTCGTCAAGCTATACACACCATATTGCGACTTGTAGCTCTATTCACATTCAAATATATGAGGTACATTTGTATCATAAGGGGTTTTGAATTTTTTTACACAACGAACAGCATATCCCTAGGCCGCTGCGATCTCACATCTGACAGTGAGACTGCTTGTAAGTTGTTGTGGAGATCTGAGCGGTTTTTGCGTCATATCTCCGTGTCTGTGGGGCGTGTTTCGGACGGTTGAGTGGGTTGAGTAATGACGCGATTGCAACTAAGTTCGGAAGCGACGAGTACGAGGGTCGGGAGACGCTACAGACGCGCCAGCACGACCAAACAATCCCGAAATTCAGAATCCCGCTCCTTCTCTCACATCTTCTTCAAGAAAAGTAGATAGGTACAATGCTAAACATGACTATAGATGCCAGAGTTAGTTAACATAATATATAAGGTCCTGTAAACAGCTCAAATGAGTATCTGGTACAATTTGCCACGATGTGACATTAGCCGAGCTTAGTAAGCGCACGATTTTATTGCTGGTAGCCACTGGTTGGCAGGTCTTGTACCGTACGCGAAACGACCGCGCGTACATCACCACCATGGGATTCAATGTCGCCACTTCCGACGCGATTCTTGAGGCGGGGTTTGGTGATGCGTGGGACTGTAAGGGCAACCTTTAGGACCCGAGATGTCTCGAGGGTCTAGCGAGGGAGAATCCAAAGTTAATTAAGAAGCTACTAAGAATACATCACAGCGCACCTAGCGAGGGAGAATCCAAAGAGAAGAAAGGCTGAGGATTCCCACGCTAGGTGCAGTAAACATATAGTAACTAGTTCCCACAAGCTCGGAGCAATCGGCAATGATCCCGGGCCAAGTCACATGCCTTACTCCACGATGACATAGGGCTTTGGGGATTTGACGGGAAAGTGGGAAATCTGCAGGAGGCCTGCGTCATAGGTGGCTGTGTAGTGCCAAAAGAGGGAGTTCCCCTGACATCATCCCCCCCTTGGAATGCGGCGCCTCGACGCATAGATCGCACCTGAGCTGGAGTTGACAAGCGGTCACGGAAGGGAAGGGAATCGAAGGCAGCAACAGCAATGGAGCGAGGTTTGGAAGGGTATTTGCGGTAGAAGGCAGCGACAGCGTCCGGGGCAAAGACATTAGAGTGCTTCACCCATTGATCATGGGACGGGTCATAACCCTTCCAGCGAACAAAGTACCATAGACTCCCATAGCGGATCTTGGCATCCAATATCTCCTCGACCTCCCATTGCTTGTCGCCAGGCACGTCAAGGACTGGTGGCGGCTCTTCGTGTCTGGGGCGAGTGGGGAATGGATCGGCTTCCACAAGCTGAAGTTTCACGACGGGGAAGACAGGGTGGAGGGCAGAGTACCGGGGCGGCAGCTCCAGTTTGAAGGCACCGTTACCGACGACCTTCAGAACCTTGAAGGGGCCGATACGCCGGTGGGAGAATTTCACCGAAGGGCGGGTGGTGCGGATATCTGAAGCATCAACCCACACCCGGTCACCAACCTTGATGTCTGGAGCTGGCGTCCGCCGGCGGTCATAGTACTGCTTGTACTCTGCTTTGGCCTTGACAAGTGCTGCCTTTGCCTCGGAAACCCCTGACGCAATCCGATCGTGGAACTCGTTCACAGCCTCCAACCTAGAGCGTGCAGCGTGGGGCTCAAAGCCCATCCGTGGAAGCCGACCAGTGTCCGTCATGAACGGTACCTGCTGCGTGGAGGAATGCATGTGGTTGTTGTACGCAAACTCCGCTGCAGGTAGCAGCTCATCCCAGTCGTCCTGCTTGTAATTGGTGAAGAGCCGGACGTACTGCTCGAGTTCCTGGTTAACACGCTCCGTTTGGCCATCGGTCTGCGGGTGGTAGGCCGTAGAAGTGGCTGGGGTGACCCCAACGAGGCGCCAAAGCTCGCGCGTGAACTCTGCGATGAACTGGGTGCCACGATCCGAGATGTACTTCTCTGGCAGGCCATGGTGGCGCCAGACGTTCCGGTAGTACAGCCGAGCAGCACCAACCGCGTCGATGGTGGTGTGACACTCCATGAAGTGTGCTCTCTTCCCAAGGGCACAGACAACGACCATGACTGCATCGTATCCATGGGCCTCGGGAAGCTCGACGATAAAGTCGACCGACACGGTGTGCCAGCGCTCTTCTGGGATCTCTGTGGGGTGGAGCTCACCAATCGGCAGTTGACGAAGCGCCTTGGTGCGGCAGCACAAGTCACAAGTCGCGACATACCGACCGACATGGCGCGACAGCTGGGGCCACCAGTAGTTCCGAGACACGAGCTCCAGGGTCTTGAAACGACCGGCGTGGCCTGCAACACGCGTGTCATGGTGCTGCTCCAGGATGCGTCGGCGGAGGTCCCTGTCTCGGGGGACGACAATCTTCCCCCGGAAGTAAAGGAGTCCACCTTCAATACGCCATTCCGAAGACCGGGCAGACCGCACACCTCGGGCCTTGAGGAGTTCCTTCGCAGTCAGGGCGATGGGCTCTTCAAGGTCGGGGTCTCCAGCAAGCGCATCACGAATGTCGCGCAGGAGGGGAGCCTCAGGGCCAGCAACAACCAGGGCCTCGGTGGCCCGAACGTGGAACAGCTCGGGTCGAAGCAGGGTAACGTCCTGGTTATCGTCCTGCACTCCATGGTCTGGTCTCCGAGAAAGCCCGTCGGGGCGACCCATGAGGCGACCCGGTTGGTGGTGCAGCGAGAAGTCGAAACGGGAGAGGTAGAGAGACCACCGAGCTTGGCGACGGTTGAGCTTCTGGGCCTTCCGGAAATATTCCAGGTTTTTGTGGTCCGTCCAGATCTCAACCGGGTGCTGCGCGCCCTCCAGGAAGTGGCGCCACTCCTCAAGGGCTCGCACAATCGCAAGCATCTCCTTGTCGTGAATCTCGTAATTCCGCTGCACCTCGTTCAGGCTTCTGGAGTAGAACGCAACCGGATGCCACTTGCCATCGTCACCCTGCTGGGAGAGGACGGCACCGGTGGCATAGTCAGAGCTGTCAGCCTCGAGCCGGTATGGGCGCTCGGGGTTCGGAAGAACCAGAACGGGGTCCCGAGTCACCCGTCGCTTGAGCTCGTCAAAGGCAGCTTGCTCTTCGGGCCCCCAGGTCCAGGCAATGCCCTTCTTGGTGAGTCTGAAGAGGGCTTGAGCAACGTCTGAGAAGCCCGCAATGAACCGGCGGTAGAAGTTTGTGAAGCCAAGGAACTGCTGCACATCCTTCTTATTCTCAGGCGCTGGCCAAGCTGCCACTCCTGCAACCTTTACAGGGTCCATCTCGACGTGGTTGTGGGAGATAATCACGCCGAGGTACTCAATGGAGGTCCGCTCAAACTCACACTTCTCGGCTCGAAGGTAAAGCTTGTTTGCGCGAAGCCTCCGCAGGACCTCTCGGACGATCTCTCGATGCCGACAGATGTCTGAGTGGGCAATGAGGATATCGTCGAGGTAGACCATGACGTCGCCAGAGAGGATAAGATCCTGGAAGATGTCGTTCATCATGGTCTGGAAGGTTGCAGGGGAGTTGGTCAGACCGAAGTACATGACCAGCGGCTCAAACAGTCCCCGGTTAGTCCGGAACGCTGCCTTCCACTCGTCGCCTTCACGGATTCGAACGTTGTTAAAGCCCCATCGGACATCGAGCTTCGTGAAGTACCGGGCTCCCCTGAGTCGGTTGATGAGGTCGTTGATTAAGGGGAGCGGGTAACGATTCTTCACAGTCATAGCGTTTAAAGCTCGATAGTCCTGTACGAACCGAAGTCCGCCGTCCTTCTTCTTGACGAAGAAGACGGGTGAGGCCATAGGTGATTTTGACGGTCGAATCCGGCCAGTGCCAAGTCCCTCCTCGATGAAGGCATCAAGTTCCTTCTGTTCGAGAGGCGAGATTGGGTAGACCTTGCAGTTCGTGGGTTTAGAGTCCGGCACGAGCTCAATGGCATGGTCCCAGGATCGGCGTTCAGGCAGCGAGTCAAAGGACTCCTTGTTGAAAACATCGTCAAACTCTCGGGCCCATTCGGGAACGTCCGAGCGCGCCGGGGCTGAGTTTTTGGCGTATGCCTCAGCCAGGCGCTGGGAGACGGTGCTTCCAGCACGGATATCCTCAGAAGGCAGGAACTGGGTGTAGAACACCCGGTCTCCCGGCTCAAGGGGGTCATCCACTTCATCCGCATCATCCACTTCATCCACATCATCCTCGTCGTCATCCTCGTAGTCTGGGAACAGCTCCGGCAGGTCATCGTATTCATCTTCGCCTGAGTCTATGGCACAGATGGATGGAAGGGGACCAAGTCGGAGCTGCCGGAGGATCTCAGCGGCCAGGCGAGACTCTCTGCGGGCAGCACGAGCCTCCAGGCGAGCCTCAGTGCGGCACGTGGAGCACTCGCTGGGGCATCTGCTCATCTTGACCTCTCGGGTGTCCCAGTCGATCTCCGGGTTATGCTTCCGGAGCCAGGAGTAGCCGAGGATGAGCTTCTGCTTCCCGAGACGGGTAACAGCGAGCTGCATACGCTCAGAGTGACCACGATACTGCAGCACAACGTCGGCCACCTCACGAATCGCACCAGCCTCATTTGGGGAGCCATCCACGTTGAAAACCGGAATGGGCTGTGCAAGGCGGCGGAGGGGGAGGCCAGACTTAGCTGCGAACTCAGAGTCAATGAAGTCTGAGGTGGCACCGCAGTCGACGAGACCTTCGAGAGAAAGCTTAGTGGCGTCCTGAACTGCCTGGATCTCAAGGGGGAGATGCAGGGAGTTGGCACCAGGTGCAGCAGCAACAGTATAGCGCTGAGGAAGTCTACGCTCCCAAGGCTTTCGCCGGATGCGTGGGGACCGGAAGGGGGCAGGGGGTACGTTTCGGCAGGTTCAACAGATGTAACATTGGCAGACTCATCATACAAACATGCGAAACGATTAGGAGACGCGATCGAGGGCGTACCGCTCACTCGTCGCGTAGGAGAAAACCCTGCTCTTCCTCGACGGCCACAGACTCTGGCTCAGCCAGCGAGTCGGTGGTGGCAACCCGAGCCACCAGTTCGGAGAGGAGCTCGGACCCAAGCTGACGGATGACCTCGTCAAGGACGTCAGCAGCTCGGACATCAGCAGGGGTGGGGCAATCCCGCGCCAGGTGCGGGCCGCCACATCGGTAGCAGCCACGGGGAGGCCCTCTTCCGGAACGTGTGCGATCAACGTCCATGGGGACTACCTGCGGAGGGGGAGCAGGGGCTGGCATGGCACGAGGGGGAGGCGCATGGGCAGGGACAACGGGGAAGACCCCTGCTGGACGCGAGCGAGAGGCTGGCGGAGCCGAGGGGGCCTTTGGGAGAAGCCCAGCAGCACGAGCCCGCACGTGCGATTCGTACTGGCGGTATGCTCGGGTCCGCCAAGCCATGTAGTCGCGGAGGTCTGGCGGGTCGCTGGACGATGTGATGGCCGCATTGATGGCAGGGTCAAGGCCAGAGCGGAACTTGGTGACCTTGACCAATGGGTCAGCAAAACCAGCAAGGTCGAAGAGGTCTTCGAAGTCATCAGTGTACTTGAAGACATCCCGGGAGCCCATATAGTATGCCCTAGACTCGAGTTTGTGTAGGGCGTGGTCCTGCTCGTTCTCCTCAACAAAACGGGAGCAGAACTCCTTGGTAAAGGCGTCCCAGGTGAGGAAGGGGAAAGGGGTTTTGGAGGACATGCGCTCAGCCCATTTTTGCGCAGAGTCTTTGGACATGAAGGACATGGTGAAACACACTGCCTTTTCCTCAGACATCTCGCCGCCTTCAACAAACGCCTCCGGAACCAGTCGGATGTAAGTCCGAGCTGAGTGAAGGAAGGCCCGGCCAGCCGAGCGGTCGCCGTCAAAGACGAAAGGGGGGTTCGGTCGAAGGACCGTTTTTGCCGCCGGTGTGAGGTTGGCAAAGAGTCCTGGACTCTCGGCCGGAGGCTCTGGGGGAGCGGCAGGGGTCGGAGCAGTAGTAGTGGGAGGATTGGCAGCGGTTTGAAAAAGCTCGACCAGACGGTCAACAGTCCTCTCGAGCCTATCCATCCGCTCGGCGGCGGCTGCAGCAGCGGCGGCAGAGTCGGTCATGGTGGGTTCTAGAGAGGGGGAGGAGGGGGCAAGATTCGCGGTTTGCGCGTCCGAGACAGCAGAGGAGGAGTCCGACGAAGCGTCTGAAAAATCGCCAAAGCGCGCAATCTTGACCAGTTAATCCCTTGGAGCCTTTCTTCTGCTGTAAGGGCAACCTTTAGGACCCGAGATGTCTCGAGGGTCTAGCGAGGGAGAATCCAAAGTTAATTAAGAAGCTACTAAGAATACATCACAGCGCACCTAGCGAGGGAGAATCCAAAGAGAAGAAAGGCTGAGGATTCCCACGCTAGGTGCAGTAAACATATAGTAACTAGTTCCCACAAGCTCGGAGCAATCGGCAATGATCCCGGGCCAAGTCACATGCCTTACTCCACGATGACATAGGGCTTTGGGGATTTGACGGGAAAGTGGGAAATCTGCAGGAGGCCTGCGTCATAGGTGGCTGTGTAGTGCCAAAAGAGGGAGTTCCCCTGACAGGGACTCAACACCTATCAGGCGCCCTGACGGGCCCGCCACGGGAAGAACGCGACCGGCCGGTCGTTCCCTTGATGCTTCCGGAGCACTTGGACTGCTACTTCATTACCTGAACTCGACGATGCGGGAAATCCGTCTTCAGCAAATCTTCGCCTGTATTATCTCGCTACAGTCGACACTGTCACTGTCACCTGCCATAACCCATAATTTTGGGGTCCAGATTTCCCAAATTTACAGTGTAAAACGCCCCAAATTACGTCACATTTACCCGGGGGCCGGTATATACCGGTCAGTCAAAGGGGTCAAGTCAATGGACGGGGAGCTTCTCCATTCCGAGGGTGAGTCAAAATTCCCACGGTGGGTCATTGTTTTCCCTTCTCCAAGGGGAAATCCCTCGGCCGGGAAAACGCGTTTTCGGCACTCAGAAAAGCCTCGGAATGACCAATTTTTCATTTTTGATTTCACCGAGTAGAGCCGACGGGCGCTGGGCGTCGTTGCGCTGGAGTGCACGGCCGGTGATGCCGAGCGCGGGATTGGGCATGGCGAGAGCACTTTGGCAAACGGTGAAAAATGATTTTTTTCTTTAGTTCCCGCTAACCAAATTTTGGTTGTGGAGCCGCAAAACAGTGCGCAGCCCACTGTAGTTTTTCACCAAACTCGCTTAGTTTTTCGAACTGAAATTTGATTTTCACCGTTTGCCAAAATGCTCTAGTAACGAGTGACTTATGGCTCCAGCCATCTGAATAGAATCTGGGGCAAAGACGGCGGAAAAAGCCGCAATAACACTTGTTCAAGCGATGTAGTACGATAGTTCTTGCCACACTATCGTCCTACAGCCTTTGTTCCCCCGACACCTCCAATAATGAAAATAAATACAAGTCGTACGATTTTGACTTCGCAGCGACTTCACTCTCTTTCCTCCCACCACCATTTTCCCCGCCAGCACGCCCCTCCCACAGACGCGCCTCCCGCCTCCCGCCTTTGTGGATCCGCTCCTCTCCTGGCTGCGGTGTTCTATTCCCTGCCATGGTGCCGTTGTTCGCCGACTCACCCTGAGTCTCCGTCTGGCCGCTGCGAGGTACGATATCTTCGGTATCTATCCTGTTCTCACATGCCTCAACTCGAAGTCTTCAGATTCCTTGCGTCTTTGTGTCAATATCTCGCATTTCGGTACCGTCGCTCTCTCTCGCGTACTCACCGGTCTCAACCCCTAGCGTGCATCTACAGGGACAACGGTGGGCGCGTATATATGCGTGTGCGTGTCTATGTCACTATGTCTTCATCTTCTAATCTTCTATAGTATTCCATAGTTCCACGACTCCGTGCTAGATTCCCTACGTATGTGTTTTGTTTCGTTTCGTCTACGTCACTGAGCACTCTATCTCGACAGCAGATCTCAGCACCTCCCGACTCTCGTACCTTCCTCCTACCGCGACCTCTTCACATCGGCCAGCGTCAAAACAAAATCGCGGCGGCGAAGGGGATCGCGCGCAGGACGAGGTCGACGCGGGCGAGAGCGCGGATGGCGGAGGGGAAGGCACTTCGCTTCGGCGACAGCATCGCGACGTGAAGACTAGGTCGTGGATGGCAGTAGGGCGAAGGCAGGACGGTACGGCGTGTATAAACCGTTGTATGTAGCAGCATGAATAAATTCCATTTTTATTATTTTGTGGCGGGCCCGTAGCAAAACCAGTACAGCGCTCGAGCTACCTCGATGTTACTCGTAGTGAGAAAAAGTCATGGACGGTCAGGTTTGACGCCGCTCTCGGCCGTTTCAAGATGTTTTCGAATGATTCTAAGTGCTGGATGGATGTATACTGAACCAAGTACTCTAGGACACACCCTCGATTTTCCTACATGCGCCTGGTTGTCGCTCGATTTCCATCGAGGCACATCGAGCCTACTGTAGCGCTCTGTATGACTGAAACCAATTTTGGACCGTTACAGGCTGAAACGGCTGAAACAGCTTACAAATCACCCTTTTAAGGAAGGTGACTTGCCATATATGGGTGATTTGTCAGCAGAAACAGGCCTCCGTTACGCGTTACGTTTCAGTCATACAGAAGGCTACAGTATTCCAGAGTTTCGAGGGAAATCGAGGACCCATCAAATCCCTCGTTTTCCCTTGATCCGACCCGATTTGCTTAGCTGGAATTCTCACTTGAGAGCTGCGAAATCGAATTAAGATACTTGTGGTGTGAAAAAGTCATGGACGGTCAAATTGTTCGCAAATCTTGGGCATTTAAGCAGCTTCTGGGATAATTCAAAGTGCTAGGGGGACGTAGAGCCTTCCCAGAACATTATCTGCGCCATCAGTTGGATCAAACAATATTGATTGATTCCCATATAAGATAGACGTCACCCGGATCCGGCACGTCTTACATCAGCCAAATCAGGGCGTCAACAAACCCGTTATAACTCGTTCCAAAAGCATACTGACAATTATAAGCACACCAAACTGTAGCTAGGAAGCATACCTTTGATTTGGTTTAGGGGATTTGGCTAATTCCTCTCTGTTGAAATGTTATAAGGTCATCTTTCCAAAAAAGGTAATATATATTCAAAAGCTTCTAAACTCATTTTCGACGCGTTTGAGACGATGTTGCACAAAACAGCAGGCAAGATTTGGCGCAGTACGTAAGCTTACGTACGCATAACACGTGATATATCCGTGACTCCCGACGCGGCGCGTCGCGTCAAATACAACCGAAAAAATCACTGTGTGCATGAGTTTGGGCCATGGGCGCAAGAAGAGCACATTAAACTAGGAGAGTAGCAAATACACGGGTAATGGTGTATAGTTTCAGCTTATAGAACACCCAGAAGTCCAAGTTCAAGCCGATTAACATTTAGGAAATGGCAAAGAGAGTCATATTTCGAACACGCTACTAAAATTGCAAGGGGTCTCAGTAGCAGTATGCTAGTAGATGAATCCCAGAGTTTCAAAAATTTTCTCCAGCGTCCACAGAGCAAAAACTGCAACTTTTGATTTTTCAACCTCCGAGATTTGGCGGGTGGCTGTGCAAACGTAATGCTTATATAAGGGTGCCGCATCGGGGTGACGTCTACCTTAAGGCCGCCCAATTCAACAACTCAAACCCGGATAAATTTAACAAGATAATTTCTTGGGGAAGATTCACCCCCATGTTATAGAGGTTGAAAATTAAGTTCGATTCACAACTTGAATGGTGTGAAACGGTGAAGCCGTTCCCGAGCTAGAGCCCTGACAAGCAGTGTTCGCCCTTAAGCCTTAAACTTGGGTTGAGCTGAGCCTTAAGGCTTATTAAGCCTTTGGCCTTAATAACCCTTATTAAGCCTTTGGCCTTAATAACCCTTAAGCACTTAAAGCCTTAATTTCCTTATTTGGCAGGTAGTTCCCACCACTAACAGGCCTTGTATTTTGGATTGACGGTGAAAGGTGGAACAGAGTGGACTATATTCAGGCTCACCTTGTTAGAGTGTATACAACTTGCTATATTGCATCTTGGTTGAATGCCAGTTTGAGTCTACAATATTGCTGACCAATCACTTTGAGCATGCCGTGTATTTCAATCCACCACCGGCACAGGCAGAAGTAACCATAGCCGGGGAATTGTGGCAGATGGGAGCGTAACAAGTGCTTAGCATGCACCGGAAATACCCGGGCTGCCGGCATGAAGCTCGGCATCAATCTTAAGGGCTCTTAAGGTCTGGACATCTCAACGGCCGACCCGTAAGGCTCATCATAAGGCCTTAATAAGCCTTAACCTTAATAAGGCCTTATCCCTTAGGGCGAACACTGCTGACAAGTTGGTCGAAAATGCTGTAAAATGACCAAAAATGGCAAAAACAGCGAAAAATGGCCAACTTTGACCCGCTGTATCTCGACAACGGCTGACCTTTCCTCACAATTCAAGTTGGTGATCTCATTAGTCTATCAAGGGGTACAAATTGGCCAATTTGAATTGTACAAAAAAACTTCCCTGCTCAAGTTAAAATTTTCATTTTTGCGTGTTCACAGTGTTCTTCTGCCTTTTATGGTCGTGAAACGTCACTGGGTGACGGGTGGCCGTTATCCGTTAAGTCTTACATAAGGTATGATAGCGGACACGAGTAATATGCCCGCCGGTGGAAAGTCCATTGGCGGCCACCATTGGCCGCTGTTGCATATTGGTGGATATCGACGGACATTGGAGGACGTTGTTGGGCAACGTTTCCCACAGTACGGCACTGATATCAGTTGACATCCGGCAATCTCCATTGGCGGACATCGGCCCGTAATTCTCTTGTCGTCCACCAACATCCACCAATATCCACTGGCTTTCGTTGAGCTTCACTGGCGGCCAAGCTACACGTTTTTGATAAATTCATGCAGCCTAGTCATCTGAGAAAATCACCATATGGCTGTCGGGCATCGATGGCCGCGACTGGAGGCCATTAAATTCCAACGGTCTTCAAAGCAAAAACTCGGTTACTTCGCCACTTTCTCCCCACTTCCGCCTTCTGCTATGTCTCAGAACGTCTCTGCTATCACCAGCGTACCCCTCAACAAGAAGCTCAAAGCTGAGCTTCAGTTCATCGCCACTGGGATGGGCTTGGACGCCAATGCGACTGTACCGAAACTTCGCAAAGCAATTTCAGAGCACATGCGCACTCATCCGGACTTGGCGGACGACCCGAAGTATCTCACCGTCTTTGCGCAACGTACTGGAGCTGCCTCTTCTGTCAAAACTTCGGCGGACAAAGCCAGCGAGGAGGCGTTACAGGATCCTATTATTCCGGAGGCAGTTACCGGGTGCGTTATCATTATCTTCGTGCTTCTTCCGTTGACTGAGAACGCAATTAAGAGCGAATCGTACCTTGATTGCGCGCAAGGTCAAAACCGATCCGCCGGCTCAGTTCTCAAAGCTATCCCTCGAACTCCGAGTCTGGCTCCGATTCTGAGTCGGTCGCAAGTCGTCCCGTGACCCCTGTTCGCAAGGAACACGACAAGAAGGCTCCTCTCGAGGAGAAGAAGAAAAAGATGGTGAACGCTGTCGTTCCAGGTAAGCAGCATGTCGTCTCATACAAGCGCCGCAACGACTGAATGTATTTTTCAGAGGTCATTCGTGTCAATTTCTTTGACATGAATCGACCGCAGGCAAAGCCACAGGAGGTCCCCATTTTGAGTAGCGATGTCAACATCGCGACGCTCACTGCTCAAGGCGGTGAGGTTGAGTATGTTGCGTCCCTCAAGGAACTCCTTCCTGTGGCATTTGGCAACGACTCTCCCATGAATAGTCTCCCGTAGTCAGACTCACAACAAATTAAGACAGTCGAAATTGTGTTGTCCTATCCTATACTTGAAAAGAGGGCCAGGCCATCAGTCGCGTGACTTTTGACAGAAAGTCACGGGGTTTTGTCGACATCCTGCAACCGACTGTCGAGATGTTGAAACTCACACGCGGTCCCCGGCGCCGCGCGCCGGCGAGTGCAGCGAGTGGCAGTGCGGCGCCGCGGGCAAGCAATCCAGCAAAAAAAATCCAGGCGGGGTTTGGGGCGGAGCCCCGACAAGCTGTGTACCCCCCGTAGGTAGGGACGCGAGCGCAGCGAGCCGGCCCTGCCGAAGGCGGGGTGCTTAAGCTTGTCCTATCTATAATAAAAGACACTACGGGACCGCACTTATCTCGGAAGGCCCTTGGTCGCTTTGGGACCGCTCAGATCTCCACAACGAGCAGCCTCAGGTGTGAGGTCCCAGCGACCTAGGAATCCCCAGGGCGATACTCTCTTAGGTCGCTTGGAGCAGCTAGCCCAGCTCAACCCCTCCCCGGACACGTCACGTGAATTTCCTTTTCGGGAAGCTCTTTCCCATTTACATCTCACCCCGCACAGGAGAATACATAGGTGGGCCAATTGAGGGCTAGACAGATGCCAAATATGCATTAGTGCCATGAAAGAGGTCGAATCTAGCAGTTAATTCCTTATTTTTGCTGGGATGCGTGGGGCGGCTTGTCGCGCGGCGCGTGCCGAGGATTGAGAAAAAATGAATGATTTCTAAAATTTGTTCTTCCTTCATCTTTTACCGTCAATACAGAATGCTAAGGGTCGAGTTCTCTGACCGGATTCCCCGAACGTGCCCATAAAACCCACTTTTCCTACCTCTGACCAGGTATCGGGTCCCTGATGCGGCTGCTTTTGTATGGTACCTCTCGTGTTCATGAAATTCAGATCAATGAAATGCTAGCATTGTGGAGGAGGATGAAGCAGTCATTGGAGGAAAACGTGTCGAGTCCCCATTTGGCTGGATTCCGCGACTCCCTTACTGGCACACTTGTGCGCATTCCGCCGCAACGTGCGCACCCAATATGGCAATTTGATGCGGGCTGTGTTGATGGCAAATCACTTCGGCGAGACTCGGCACCCGCCAAATCGTAGTCCTTCATTTGCGCGAAGGGGACCAAGTCCGACCAACCATTCGCGGCCCCTCCCCTCCCTCGCTCCGCTCGGGGGGTCCCCCAAGCCGGGGCCGCTCAGGTTGGCACTCTAAAGCCTCGTTCGCGCGAATCCTTCTGTTCCTCACCCCCACACCCCCCCGAACCCTAACCACTAACCCAAACCTTAACCTTAACCCTAACCAGGTACCTAACCCAGTACTGTAGCCTTGTGTATGGGTGAAACGTAACGCGTCACGCAGACTCCGTTTCGTTTCAACCGTCACGCGAAACGCAGGGCTGGTTTCACTGAAAGGTGCGTGACACAGAAATGACAAAAAATCCAATTTTGCTGCTGAATTTATTTTTTGCTGCTCGAATTTTCTTCTGGATTCCAAAGCAATGCTCCTGGCTGAATTTCTGGCCTGTATTTGACAGTGGGACGGTCGGGACTGACAAATTTGCCTTTGAATCCTAGCTTCAAGTTAATTTCTACCCAGATAAGAAGGTCCTGGCAGTCATTGTAAGCTCGAAATCAATATTTACCTCGAGAACTGTCGTTTCTAGCCACTATTTTGAAGCTGTTTCTTGCAGCCGTTTCAAAGTTTTTGAGGTGTCACGCGTAACTCCCAGGTCGTTTCTGGTTTCACGCCTTGCGTTTCAGGTCACGCTCGAAAGTCCGTTTCACCCATACACAAGGCTACAGTATTCTTTTGGCCTTCGGCAGTCACAAAATTGGGAGCAACCCTAACCACCTAACCAGTGACTCTTGGTCGTAGTGTTTTGCCGGCCCTGGCTCAAAGCCAGAAGCCAGCCAAGCCAAGCCATGGCTTGAGCAAGCCAGGCCAAGCCATTTTCTCTGGCTTCGTCTGGCTCTGGCTCCTGGCTTAAAATTTTCCGGGCCAAGCCAAGCCAGGTAAGCCATGGCTTTCGACACTCCCTTTGGCAGGTAAAATTGACTCATATTCAATGAATGGAGGACTCTTTGAGGCGTAGATTACCTGCACAGAATTGTTTCCCAACTCTCTTCTGCAAATTTTCCGACAAACACTACAAATTTCGACGACAAAGTCAGTACCACTTCCAAATTAGGAAGGTCATACTGACAGTTGATGAGAGAAAGTTGCAACGAGAGCATTGGGGTGGGGCTCTGCACGTTTCAATAATGTAAGTATCGTATCTCTGGGCAATGATAAGGTTATTTAACCTACATGGCACATCAAATTAAAGCAAAGTAAAATTTAGTGGCAAGCCATGGCCTGAGCCAGCGGCTTTGGCGTGGCCCTGGCTTCGCTGGCCCACGGCTCTGGCTTCAAAATTCCTGAGCCAAAGCCAGATAAAGCCAGGCCAAAGCCATGGCTTTCAGGCCAAGCCAAGCCAGGAAAACACTACTTGGTCGGCAGTCATAATATAATGGAAGTAAAAAAAAATTGAAAAGAGAAAGAATTGAACTCACAACCTCAGCAAGTCGATGCCCCTGTCTCCGCTCCAAACCTCTAGACTACACCGCAACTGGCTGACCTCTTTTTTTCAGCATGACATTACGCCCCCAAGGCTCCCAACAGCTCACATTGATCTAAAGCATTTGATCGCCGAATATTTCGCCGCCATCAAATCGCCTTATTCGGTTGGCACGTTGCGGCGGAATGTCAGGAGTGTATGGTTGCGGACCGAACTTCGTGACAAGTCGCGGTCCCAATTTGGTAATTGATACTGTCACGTCAGTTTTCATTGCGACATCCTGGGATTGCGTTAAATAGCATTGCAAGAAGGTAATCTACAAACGTACTGGAGCAAAACTTCGAAAAAACGGGTTTTCCGTGTTTTGCACGGCAATTTCGCGCTTTTGATTGCGGATCACTCGGACCGGTGGCTGTGCAGCAGCATCAATGTCGCCTGGCCATTGCCGTTTTCCTGGTTAGGAAATTTCACTTTCACTGTGGGGTCCGGAAGAAGGAGTCTGAGGCAGAATGGCAGAAAAAGACTTGATTACCTGCCTCAAACTCGCGAGTTTAGTACACACAATTTTGATTTTTCGCTGGCGTTTTGTAACCCTAAGTTAAGAGTACCTCCGATTCCTCTGAAATAAAATTTTCACCTATAAACAATACCCTAGTTCCGGCTAAATCTCGAATCCCGAAGGATTTTGAGCAAAATTGGGACTGGTCATGAAGTTTTGGCCGCAACCATACTGGCACTCGGTTTGTTTTCCCATACGCACGTGTCAGTCACATGATACGCTGGAAACAAACAATCACCACGTACCGTTAGGGAACACTGCCACCTGATGAGTCTTTGCAGACGAAACGTTGCGCCCAAACGTCGTGGGTCCCCGCCCGTCTTCTCTCTCTAGCATATCACCTCTGTGGTCGTCGTCGTCGCTCGCGCGGCGCTCCGCGCCGCGCTCGCTCCTCCTCCTCCCGCCATATCAAGTTGTATCAACCTTCGGTCAACCAATATCAAGCAGTTTCAGGCTTTATCGTACCACAGCTCAAGGAATGCCTGCCATGACCCCGCCTTTGAACTGGTTATGTTATTTAATGAAGGTTTCGATATTTGGAGGCAAGAATTGTAATTTTGAGACAATGCACAGAAATTCGGAGTTTAGCTCTGTGAGATGAGAATTCACATTCACACAAAGTCCAACTGTGCTGGCATCAAGAAATGATGTATTCAACAGATAAACAGCTGAATACATGGAGGTTGGTGAGGGCCCCCGGTCACTACCTATTATGTACTGTAGGTCCGTCGTCGATAGAGTAAATCGACGTCCCAAAACGACCCAGGTCACCCAATGTCCGGCCGAAAAATAGAGTAAAACAGCCAGAAATGAGCAAAAGTCCGGTTGAAATAGAGTAAATCGCGCGGAGCGCGAGAAATTTTTGTGAGTGTAGTTGGTATGGGGAGAAAATTGACGTTTAGGTAGCCAAATTGGCGGGAACTCGTGTATATGTGAGGCGAGCTGGAGCGCGTGTGAGGATGTCGTAAATAGTCCCAGCAATTTCGGCACTGCCCGAGGCAGCATAACGGTCAGCGATTCAAGACGAGGAAGCAAAGAAAACGGTGATACTAGGATGCTGTGGAAGTTTGCAAAGTCATCGATCGCGACACCTATTGGAGCTTTTTGCAGGCGCGCCGCTTATAACGGCTTATCACGGATCATAATTCCCCGTGGGGGCGGCTTGTAATCCCTCGCAAGCCGTAATAAGGTCGTAAGCCGGCCTGATAAGCAAGATAGCTTTTTTCCGACATATACAGACTGCGAGGCGAGTCTACGGTGAGTTTATACATGCTTATTTTGTGCCCCCATACGGACGGGAAATTTATCAGTTTATAAACTGTTTTAAACCGTTTTAAACGGTTTTGATACCGTTTTCGTTTGTTTTGCCCGGAAACTAAATGGTTGGAGCCTTACCAATACAGCCGTTTCGGAAAAAGAATGCGGGTTTTGATTGATTTTCGTTTTCGAAATCTGCTTACCTGTGTTCGGTCCCGCGTCCTCGGCTCCACCCTTGCCGAATAAGCTCTTCGTCTCTTTCAGCGCATTCTCGTGCCAGAGAGTGAGTTGGTGAGGCTCCCTGAACCTTTGTGAATACATCAGAGCTCCAATCTGACCTCCAGCAGGGCTCAAATGCGTGCTTGAGCCCAGTTGTTTACATCGACAAGCTCACGGCAGTTGTGGAGCCGCACGGTGCCGTTGACGGAGTTGTCAACAACCGTCAATTAAAATCGGAAACGAAAGAAGATCAAAACCCGCATTCTTTTTCTGAAACGGCTGTAATGCGCGCGTGGCCTAGTGGTTGTTGGAGATTCAACCGTAGTTGAACCGTAGCAAGCCGAAGTGGCAACGAGTCCACTCGGCACCGGAGCACAGTCCGGAGTCAACCACGGCGCAGGCTCGCAGCCGCGCAGTGACTGTGTCCCCAGTAAATAGTTGACTCACCTTGACTTGTACGATATTCCACAGTAGTTCCAGTAGAGTATAAAAGACTTGTAAAGTAGTTAATATTTTCTTCACCATTTTATTCACCCACCAACCCGAGTGAACAACAACAATCTCGACTTCTCATATTCGTTTCTACCTAAGCTGCTAATAGGTTATTGGCCCCCGACGCTTAAAACGAATACTATTCTTACCTTGATCAACAATGTCCACATCGACCAACACATTGTCTTCTACCGCCAAACTCGGCGAGTATTTCGCCAAGTTGCCTTCGTGCAAAGGCGACGGAACGAACTGGGTGTTCTTCCGTGATCGCTTCTTATTTGCGATCGACGCGGCTGGTCTTAGCGACCATTTTGAGGACAAAATTGTCTCGAAGGTGCCCGTCGCGCCAAAAATCGTGGACCCGCAAGCTCCAACTGCGGATGAGACGAAGGCGCACGACGACTATCTTAAACGTCGTCGTTTCTGGAGATCCGAGCAAGCTGTTATCAAACAAGGCTTGGCTACAGTGATCCCGGACTCACTTTTCCTTAAGGTGAAAGGTGAGAGCACCGCGAAAGCGATGTGGGATAAGGTGAAGGATCACTATGAGAAGAAATCTCAAATGGTCACAGTAGATTTGCGCCGCCAACTCCAAGATGAACGATGCGCAGAAGGCAGCGACGTGAAGGCTCACCTTACGAAGTTGCAGAAAATCCGCGAGGATTTAATTGCCATGGGCGCTGACCCTGGTGATAAAGAATTTGTTGCCATAGTGTTAGGTTCGCTTCCATTAAGTTGGGAGACTTACCTGAGTGCGCTTACCGGCGCATCGACTCTGCTCGGCAAGACCCTTGATCCCGACACCGTGATTCAAGGAATCAGTGATGAAGCTGAAAGAAAGTCAGCTCGGAAAGGCAAGAGTGAAACAGAGGCTGCGTTCTACGGGAACGGCGGCAAGAAGCCGAAGAGTAAGTTGCAGTGTTACAATTGCGAGAAAATAGGACACATGGCAAAGGACTGCTGGGCTAAGGGTGGCGGAAAGGAGGGTAAAGGACCTCGCCGCAAACCCGCTGAGAAAGCCAACAGCGCGCAGGCAGAGAAAGATTTTGATGCTGCGTGGTACGTCGATGAGTTCGGCGACAAAATCGAGTTTGATGGACTCGATGAGATGCTGGAGGAAAATGACTGGGAAGGGAATACCGGGTACGATGATTTACCTTCTTTGATGGACGTGTCGGATAGTGATAATGACTCTGATTCAGACAGTGAAGAAAGTCCGAAGGAAATCAGGAAAGAGGATGAAGTGATAGACACAGTTTCGCTCACCTCGGATAGAATAGTAGCCGCAGTAGCTACAAGTGACCCGAATAAAGAGGCTCTTGATATATATGATTCAGGAGCGACCCGGCATTTAACGCCCTCACGGCATAGGCTGCTTAATTTCAAGGCTATACCGCCTCGTGGAATTATTGCAGCAGATAAGATAGAGAGCGTGGGATCCCCGCACCCTTATGTCAGCATCACACTGTGACATTGTCACGCTCGACGTCGAGGGCTTATAGCACGATGCTAAGGTCCAGATTGGGAATTTTGCCCAATACAAGTCTTAGATAGAGGTTCAATGAAGGGTTCCTATTGGGCAGAGTTGCCAAAATGTCCCCTGGTCTCTTGCTATATGACCCACAAAAAAATTCAGACCACTTTTTTTCTGAGTGTTTCTATGTGGTTTTCTCACCAAATGGGACACGCTTCAAAGATTTCGGAGGAAAATTTGGCCAACACAGCCACAGGATAGTCATCTCGGCATGCTTCGGCAGCTCGCTTAAGGGTGGGACCTGTCAAACCTTTGCGGCGCAATGAGTGACAGAACACTGACAGAACCTCCTTGCAGTGTGGAAGGTGCTTTTCAAACCAAAAACCAAAATTTCAGAGCCGAAACAGCGAGAATGTCTTCTAAGTCTGTAGGTCAGCCCTTCCGCAGGCCGGAAAGAGCACGAAATTTTTTGTGCGACTGGGGATTTGGCCGTGGGAACGATTAATAAGCGTTACATAACGTGCTTAAGTAAGGTGCGGGGATCCCACGCTCTCTATCTTAACAAGAAATTTGAGGCGCTCGGTATGGGCGACATGTACGTGAATATTCCAAACGGGAAAGATCAGTACACGAGAGTTCTAGTGAAAGAAGTATTGTACGCACCTAGCATGGCAATAACTTTGCTTTCTGTGGGACGCATTGCGAAGGCTGGGTACACCCTGCACTTCCGAGGGATGAGTGTCGAATATTTGATTCGAAAGATCGACGCATTGGCACGATCCATTTAACCGTGGTGTTTATTGCGTGAAAGCGCCGATACCGACGGAGCGAGCTTACCTGTCAGATGAAGGGCCGTTAGTAGTGACGCCAGACGAGTTACATAAATTGTTGGGTCACTTACCGGTTGAAGCCGCAAAGAAACTGGTAAAAGATCAGTTAGTCGACGGAATTGAGTTGGACGAGACGGCAGATACCTCGAAGGAGGACTGCGCTTCGTGCCTACATGGGAGAATGACTCGGAAGTCAATCTCGAAGTCAGCTGAACGCAAAGCTGAGGAAATATTGGCGATGAAGTCCACAGCGATGTCTGGGGACCTGCGAGTATTGAGACGACTCAACATAAGAAGTATTATGTCTCATTTACGGATGAGACATCGCGTTACTCAGTAGTAATGCTTTTGAATACGAAGGACGGCACATTTGATGCCTTCAAGCTCTTGTAGCGCGCTGGGAGCGAGAATTTGGAATAAAGATTAAGATTCTTCATTCAGACAACGGAGGCGAGTACAAAAGTCACGAATTTGACGAATATCTCGCTAGGCACGGTATACGACGCGATTGACCGTGCACGATACTCCTGAACACAATGATGTGTTGCTGAGAGATTGAACCGAACACTTCTAGAGAAGGTTCGCGCGATGCTCCATGCGGCCGGCCTACCCTCAAATTTGTGGGGTGAGGCATTGAAGCACGCGGTATGGCTAAAGAACCGTACCTCGACGAAAGCACTCGATGGAAAGACACCGTACGAGGCATTCCACAAGGAGAAGCCAGACTTGCGACACATACACGAATGGGGTTGCAAAGTTTGGGTCCACCAGAGTGGAAACTTGCTGGGAGGGCTCGTGAAGGTAGATGGATGGGTGTCGACAATGAGAGTATCGACGGCCACCGATCTACTACCCGGATAATCGTGCGCTCCGTGTCGAGCGCAGCGTGAGATTTGGGGAAGCGAAACGAAGGGGAGAGTTGTATAAAGTACTGAATGAGGGGGAGAAAGCGGATATTAGCGATAAAAACGCGACGGAAAGCATTCAGCACGCACCTGAGCACCCTGTTGTAGTTCCGCTTCCCAATCTCCACTCACAACTCCGCCAGCGACTCCACACCGTAGTCCGAGTCCTATTCTCATTGCTCCTAGGGATATCTCAAGTAAAATCGACGCGAGAAATATTCTTGAAGGCGGAAGGATACGTCGTCCTACCCGCAGCGCCGCCGCAGCACAAGACGAAGAGACGATGACCCAGAGTCACCTCGCGAACACAGAGTTCGCTTATGCTGGTCTTGCTGATATGTCGGACTCGCCGACAGTCGAAGAAGCCAAGAAGCGAGAAGATTGGCCGCTATTCAAGCAGGCATGGATGTCGAGATGGAAGCCATGAAAAGAACGGGCACATTCGGCGACAGATTGGTTCCCAGGCCCATCAGCCGAAATGTGGTCGGATCTAAATGGGCTCTCCGGATCAAACGGCAAGCCAACGGCCAAATCGACAAGTATAAGGCGCGTTTGGTTGCGAAGGCTTTACCCAGGTGCAGGGAGTAGATTATTATGAGACTTTCTCTCCTACAGCAAAATTGTCTTCATTGAGAACAATTTATCCATCGCTGCGAGATACAACTGGGATATCAAAGTGTTTGACTATTCGGCAGCCTTTCTGAACGGAGAATTCTCCTCGACGGAGGAAATATACATGGAGCAAGCACCTCATTATACCAACGGCAACCCAAATGAAGTCATTAGACTCGCTAGAACAATATATGGGTTAAAACAGTCAAGCCGAAAGTGGTATGAGAAACTTACCGGTGAATTGGCGAAATTGGGCATCTACCCGCTGCATTCGGATCACGCAGTGTATCGCGTCGACAGAGGGAATGAATTTGCGATCCTGGCATTCATATTGATGACAGTACAATCACCGGGAACTCACCTGAATAATTGAGAAGATTCAGGATGAGGTTTCAAGATCACGAAGCTAGGAGAAATTAGCTGGCTTCTAGGGATGGAGGTAAAGCGAGATAGAGTCAAGCGTACCTTGAAACTGTCGCAAACGACTTATATTGACTCGCTGTTGAGAAGTTCAACATGGAGGATTGTAAAGCTGTCTCCGTACCTCTTGATCCCAATGCGCAACTCTCACGCGAGCAATGCCCCAAGACTCGCGAAGAAATACAGGAAATGAAAGAGATTCCTTACCGAGAGTTGATAGGCGGACTGGTGTGGCTAGCAACGGCTACACGGCTGATTTGGCATTTGTGGTATGTGTTTTGTCGAGATTCGTCGACAATCCGGGAATGGTTCATTGGAATGCGGCTAAACGAGTGCTTCAATACCTGAAAGGCACTCGAGCGATCGCGCTTACCTATGGCGCAAGCGAGGAGACAATCGGCCTGCAGATTTTCGCAGATGCCGACGGCATGTCGTTGGAAAACCGCAAGGCAGTTTCCGGATACGATCTCTTGATGAACGGTGCCGCAGTTTCTTGGGCTTCCAAGCAGCAGGAGATTATTTCCCTTTCAACCACAGAGGCAGAGTACATTGTACTTACCTTCACAGCCAAGGAGGCAATTTGGTTCCGAGCATTCATTGCGGAATTATTCGGATTCAATTAACATCCCCACGATCATCTATAATGATAATCAGTCGGCAATTGCGCTCGCACATGCAGAGTTAGGTCAATTCCATGCACGTACGAAGCATATTGACATCCGATATCATTTTATTCGTTCCAAGATTGAAGACGGAACTTTAGAAGTGATTTATTGCCCGACTAACGAGATGGTAGCTGATGTACTTACCAAGGCTCTCGCATCCTTCAAGTTCAAACTCTGATTAATGCGATGGGATTAAGTTCGGCTTGAGGGGGAGTGTTGGAGATTCAACCGTAGTTGAACCGTAGCAAGCCGAAGTGGCAACGAGTCCACTCGGCACCGGAGCACAGTCCGGAGTCAACCACGGCGCAGGCTCGCAGCCGCGCAGTGACTGTGTCCCCAGTAAATAGTTGACTCACCTTGACTTGTACGATATTCCGCAGTAGTTCCAGTAGAGTATAAAAGACTTGTAAAGTAGTTAATATTTTCTTCACCATTTTATTCACCCACCAACCCGAGTGAACAACAACAATCTCGACTTCTCATATTCGTTTTCTACCTAAGCTGCTAATAGTGGTATGGGCTGCGTTTTCTCTCTAACTCCACGCCGTTCAATTCTCACTACTCACCATTTGATTGCCAGCCTCTATGTAGCCCAAGACTGACAACTCATCATGTTACTCATGAGCCGTAATGAGAGGCCTAGGGTCTCGTACCTACGCCAGAGATGGCTATCATACATAAGGGGAGCAAGTCCCCTAATAATTAGTTACTGTACAGGTGTCTTCTCTATGTCTCTAGAAACTGTCCAACCGAGCACACACAAATTCCAGGGGTTAGATTGCGCAAGAGGCTGGCAATCTAATTCAACACCCCGCGAGTACATAGAGTATACCTAATAGGTAACCAGCTCGCTCTGGTTACCTTGCTGGTGACCCCCGCTTAGCATAGCCGAGGTAACCACCAGTATAGAATTGTACACTCTGGTGATCGGTTGGTCGGGTCCGAGGCCCGACAGCGCGTAAGAACTAATGCCGGCAATTGCCGGATACATCCTTCCCCCTTCTATTTAATTCGTAACTTGAATCTCCGACCGTTGGGTGCATGGAAAACTCATACGAGGACAAGAACGCATTCATGACTTGCATACCACTGGCGAAACTATCCCACGAATTTATTATGAGCCCGTATGAGCTTTACCTCCGAAGACCTCAAAGTGAACCGTTCCTCAGTCAGTAAGCGAATTTCTGCCCGTAAGAAACAAGCTGAAAGCATCAGGAGGTCATTCCGGCCCTTGGAGAGTCAAAAATAACATGAAATACCCTTTGGGTGACAAATATGAAAATAAATCGTCATTGAACTTGTACTGTAATCATTAGAGACTGGGCATGGGGGGACGAAGAGGACACAGCCCTATCCACAGCTGCTATGAGAAGCCGACAGAATTGATTTGGGTCAAGCAAACACTCAGAAGATGTCTGAATTCAATTTTTTCAACCATACAAAATCTTGCGGGAGAAACTACTTTGCTCTCTTGAGATACAACGGATTTTGGGGCATATACAGCTGTACCGTGTGCAGAAAAGCCACGGCAATGTTATCTTGCAATGTATGCAAAGAAGAACATCTAGAGACACGCAGAACATCTAAAGACACGCAGAACACCTAGAGACACGCCAACCTCAGATTGTTCAGGTGCGCTGTGTGTATGAGAGAAAATATTTACCGAGAACTAAATTGTTAGCAATATAAGAGATCCGCGTGCCCACAGCATCGCTGGCACACGGACATGATTCCAGACAATAGATATTGAGAGAAACCTACGCCCATTCGTTTTATATTCCCAGTATCAGACAACTCAATCTGTACAGACTACAGCTGTTTGCAAAGTTAATGGCACTTCTCAATTTTTTATGAAAAGAAAGTATTCTAAACATCCCATCTTACCATCCTTGTATCTTCCGCAAATCTCGTTCAAATTGCTCGGTTGGAGGCTTGTTTTGAAGCGGCTAGGCAGGGCTTTTCGGCCGTCGGCACCACTCCGGCTTCTTTTCCGAAGTGTGATCACATCACAATAGAGACAGTCGGCATCGATGGCAAGTTGGTTCACTTCGTTCTCAGTCAGTCTTGATCCAATTCAGAAGCTGTCAAGTAGTCCTGCACTCAGAAGGAGCATATGAATGAGTCTGTAATCTCACCTTTTGAAAATATATCAGCACAATGGTACGGCATTGATTTTGATCCTCCACCAGATAATTTCATTTTTGCCGCATTGCCTTGTGCTTGCCTTACATTTTGAGATTGCAGACCAGATTGCCTATGCTATGGCTCCATAATTCACCAATTTCAAGTTATTCTGATCAGGCATGACTGAATTGTGCGGCTTCCAACCTTCCAGCTCCGCCCGATCACAGAAAATTGAGAATCATCAAGCTATTGCGTTAGACGGGCATTTGTATATGGGACGATAGCGCCGCTTAAAGGCTTTCGAACGAGCCTACTACCACGTGGATTGGTTCAGAAATGAGTAAGAAATAAGCAAAGAAAGTTCGGGGGTTCAAATTGTTCTTTATTTACAAAATGATCGGAAGTGCCATTAACTTTGCAAACAGCTGTAAAAGGAATGCACCGTTCGATCGAAAGAATTGTAAATGGGTAAATGGTTGATGTCCGGATCAGCTGGGTGTTATCTGCCAGTGGCTGTGGTGGCAGATAACATCCTCGCGCTTTTCAGCTGCGCATGCCTCCGAAAATTCTTGAAAATAATTGAGCATGCACTTGTTAGGTATTGAATGAACTCTAGCACTTTACCTGGCCCAAGACTGTTCCGGAGATCCCAAGATATGCACAATGGCAGATAACACCGTGACGGGCAGATAACATGGTCACAGTGTGACTCGCCTCTTCTCTTCCCCGCCGCTCGCTGGCTGCTCCGATTCCTCTCCCGTGGCCATTCACTCGTTCTCTGCCTTTGTCTGGACTTCTCTACATTGCACAATATGCCTCAAAACCCTCAATTCCTCCACTACATTCAGTGCAATGATGGATTCAAAATTGTCGCCGTTTCTCCTTGGTTTCTTCTGTCGGTATCTGTTCTGAAATCTTGGGCTGACTTGAACATTCTACTGGGCCAGCTATTTTTTAAGGACGCCTCACCATTACCTGCCGTCTATCCGAGCTTCAAGCCTTTCCCATTAATTTTCTCTTGCCAGTTTGCAAAAGCACAAAAATGTATCGGGATTCGGCAACGACACCGCGCTCGGGGTGGAAGTAAAAAGAATGAGTGGTTGGGAGGAATGCTCTGTGTGTCATTTGCTTGCATATTGGACCTTTGCTGATGCTGGTAAATGGGTCATGTCCGGAATTCAGGATGCGCGGTGCTCAGCAAATACGGAAAGTGTATCAGTGAGTTCTTACTTGTTCTTTCTCGCCAGTCGGGTCTTATTCAAGGGAACCTATATTCCATGGGTACAGCCAACTCTTCAGCCGCCCTTGCAGCCCTGTCAATTTTGCTCGCTGCTCTGGTTTGGGTTACACCACTAGGATGTTACAGCTCGGAATTGCCGCGCGCTTCGGCGGCGCCGCACAATTGAGATGACCATTACTTGTCCCATATTGTATCACATACTAATGTACTAACGGCGTGGGGGTCACCGCAGGTTACTGATGGTGACCTGTCACGTGCCTCTTTGCCCGCCAATTCTACCAGATGTACTAATCATGGTGACTTTGGCAAAATATATCCTCAATCCGATGAAGTAATCGAACGATTGAATGGATTGCGCTCACGATCGGAAGGATTGAAAGATTTGGTAGTTACTGTACAATCTGATAGCTGAAGTTTTGTTTGGCTTTAATTGTAAAACTATTTAATTAGTTTGACAAATGGGTAGTTAAGTATTCTAATTTTTTATACACAAAACAATTTCCTGTCTATCATCTCTCGATGGTTATTTGGAATTCAAGAGACAGAACATGGCTTTATTTGACAGTGCTTGCACAAAATTCTCCTAGCAAGAATTTCCCACACATCGGCAATTGCCGCCTTCGTGCTGGCAGTGTGCTGGCGGATACTCGGAGTCCTCGGACTCGGTTCTCCGATCACCAGAGAGTACAATCGTGTATTCCGGTGGTTACCTCGGCTAAGCTAAGCGGGGGTCACCAGCAAGGTAACCAGAGCGGGCTGGTTACCCTAAGTATACTCTATGTACCAAGTGTGGAGACTTGAATTGTAATGGAGGCACTCGTAAAAACCTCTGTAAAAATTCCTGCAAAGACTGTGGTCGAGTTGAATGCGAAGGGCGAGATTTATCTCATCCTGAAGTACCTTGTGCCGGTGCTGTTTGGAGTGTAACAATTTGAACTAGATTTACACCGTAAATGAATAATTTGATCATGTTGCTTGACAATGCTGTAAAGTGGATTGAGTAGTTGATATTGTCTATGCTATGCCATTTTTTTTGTATATATACCACTGCACACCAACCTTGAACTGTGTGTGTTTGACATTATTCACTACCATAAGATTTACGAGGCTATGGGAATAGATTCCCCTATTAGGTCGCAAATTGACAGGTGATATCAATCATTGCCTCTTCTGGTTGCTCCCAAAATGGCAGCAACCCGTTTAGGTTGCTACCAAAAAAGGCAAGCAACCCGTTTGGGTTGCTGACTTTTAAGGAAATTTGATGCAACACACACCAGAACCGCGCCATCATAGGCGGGAACTCCTCTCTGTTTCAATTGGGCTGCCTCTTAAAAATTCTCCTAATTCAAACTCTAAGCTCTTGAGTCTTCAATGATATTCATAGACTGATTTGACTTGCCATCTCTCAACACAATCCACCAGGCGCACTCAGCGGATTCTCCAGCTAACTCAGGCTGGAGTCTGGTACTGTATAGAAAAAAATATATATACAGAATTCAGAGGTTTGCAGTTCTCAATGAGTTCTTCTCTTTCACTCAGTCAGATCTGTCCTGGGATTCAAGTTGGCACTGATCATCGGTGCTACTAGTTCGCATAAAATTGTCTAACCCAATGCTGTTGACATTCTGCAGAAAAGCTTTGAGAATTCTGTTGTTGATGACGCCAGACAGCATTCTGTTGCACCCGTACCACGAGGACGAAATCCACAATTCTGCACCCAAACTCGCACGCACCGCGGCCCCTCCTTTGGCATCGGCCTCGATCTCCGCCTCTGCGCCTCCGCTTCCCACGAAGCCGACGAAGACGACGACAAAAACAAAATCCACAAAGAAATCGACAGACACCTCGACGCAGACATGGCGCCACCCCCGCCGAACTCTCCTACATCCGCTCCCCCTCGAGCAAACACGGCGCTTGGGACGATATGGCTATCGTCCGGTTCATCGTCGACAAGGCGGGGTTCAGTATCCCGGGTCGCTCTACGCCGCCCGAGGGGGAGTTTTTTCAAGTGCATTTCCCCTCGTCTTCTCCTGCTTCAGATTGAATGCATTTCTTCTTCTTCCCACCATCATCCCAAACACAAAACGCGCCGTAGTACACACAAGGCCGAGAGACGAGGCCACAAAGAGCCCAAAGTCCTCAAGCTGGTGACACGAGCCCTTAAATGTGCCGGGAGATGGCTGGTCAATAAAAATTTTACTTCTACACAATAATCGACGAGTCTACGACATCCACTCCGTTACGCGTGCATCCAGCCCAATTTCTATGCTGCGACACTGCAACTCGCACACGGACCTTGGAATTGTCTATTCTCACTGTATACTCTGGGTCATGCTCATTGCTTCTCTGGTCGTCGCGCCCCACGCTCCGCTCGAAGTCTTCCTGCATAGCTGCTTAGTCAGATAACACCGCCACATTGATGACTTCGGTGATGGTCGGACTTTGGATCATGAGAAATAATTCTGCGGATATGAGAAAGATCAATGAGTTCTTCTGGCTGAACGTCTTTCGAAAATCTCTTTTATCTATCTTACATCTCTGAGGCACGCACCATCTGGCACTACATGGAACCAGAACTGGGATTCAACTTACAGCACTTTGAGTCCAACAACGGAAACTCCCGCTTTGCGCTGTATTGACCCGGGTCGGCATCCCACTAGATGGTTGCATCTAACGGAAACTGCGATAAATCCTCGTTGGATTAATTGTTCATTGAATGTTCCCACCCAACTCAAGTAACAAGTTTGCCTCTGGCTCAGCCGCTCGCAACTATCATGTCATATTTGGGAACAGCGCGAACAAATGTCTTTCGAGTAAACAATTCTCGAACTTCTCTAAGCAATGGCGTGACTGGAGCCATACCCGAAACCAGCACCGTTCCGCACATAGCGCGAGGTGCAGGGGGAAATAATTTCAAACCATGATTTAGGGTCGCGACTTGGAGCGAGAAACGCCCAGTCACAGACGGTGCTCTGTTTTCTCCGAAATTGGGAGTTTTTCTTACACCAGCCCTAAAAATCATAGTTGAGCTCCAATCGTGCACTGTTAAGTTAAGTTTCCTGAAATGCTTTCTCTTTGAGGTCACAGTTTTTCCGTATTGTTTCTCACTCTTCCTTTAGTTCTACCGCGGTGCATCGGCGGATGTGATCGTGAGCTCGGCTACGGGTGGTTTGAGAAGTCCAGGGACCGTACAGTACAGTAGTGCCCCTGTATTGTCTGTTACTCCCTGGGCCCCCGGCGTTCCTAAGCGGGACCGTGCCGTGTAATCTACCTACCTACCTACCTGTTGTGACCTCGAAATCCACATGCTCGATTTTTGCAGACTGAGCTGTGGACATTCTGTTCGAGATTATGTGCATTTTCAGGTCTTATAGTCAATATTTCTTGATCTCAGGGTCTTGGTGCGCCAATTTCCTGCTTGCGGCCCTTGTTTCGGCCCTTGTTTATTGACGAAACCACTCAGAATCCACTATGGTAATAGAATCTGTACTACATTCATGTGGCACCCGCTGTCCGAGCTCAGGGTTTGTCACTTTCTATCATACACCATTTTTCGAAATCCATTCAATATTAATCCCCACATGCCAGTAGTTTAAACTCCATGTTCACTTGCTTCTCGTGCAGGGTGAGTTGAAATTCTGTCGTTGACAAGTCCACTGCTTGTTATATTGGATTGAGCTGAAGCGAGCCGAGTGTCGGAATGTACTTCAGAAAATACATTTCCCTTTGACATATCTTACTTAGGTTCAACTTGGGTGATATTCAGCACTATCATGACTCCCGCCTAACATCCGCTCAGTTCTTCACTTCCGAGCTCTGTCTACTACGAGTTTTACTTATTCATGCTGATCTATTGAATATGCATCTATCTTGCGCACAGAGGTCCTTGTTCAATAATTAAATCTCTCCGCAATCTGCTCCTCTCAGGCGGAGACTTCTATTTTTCTTTGCACGCCTTTGCCTTGGCCCTTTATATAGTTCCGTCCATTTTACAGTAACCTGTTTCGCAAACACCAAAGTCATCTTGTTTGTTTTTCACCCTCTGCTCCTCTCATTCTGTTCATGACTTATTTTTTTCTGACCTGCCAGTTGACTCTGTTGCAGGTGTGGTGTTGCCGCGGTTAGGTTCGGAACCAATTCCGAACCTGAACCGAACCGCACCTGAATTCAGGTTCGGAACAGCTGGCTGCACCGAACCGAACCCCAGGTACGGTTCGGGGTTCGGGGATTTTGGAAGAGGTTCGCACCGGTGCGAACCCATACTCAAAAAATGGAGGATTTTTCAGTGGAAATGTAGTGAATTTCGAATAACTTGTAGTTCATTTCTCATTGCATAAGTCCTTGTAAGCTATGAAGTCCTCCAAACACCTGAACAATGGTCAATATGATTCAAAATCACTTCAATTTCTCACATGATACCACTGGGACAGTGATATTTTGTGGACTTGAGGTGTTTCATGGGTGTATTCAACAATACAGTCAGCTGGAACATTGAATTACCAAGGAAATGTTCCACTGCTAGACCACTAGAAGCCAAAATTCGTCCATTTGAACCGTGGGAAATAGCATCAGGTTCGAAAAGGTTCGAACCTGTGCGAACCTGTAGCGAACCGAACCTCGGGTTAGGTTCGGGGTTCGCCAGATTGGCCGAACCGAACCCCAGGTGCGGTTTCAGGGTTCGGTGTTGTAGGATTGATCCGTGAGCTTCCACTCCGTTCCGATTTCTTTTCGTCGTTTCATCATCCTTTGCACCCGTACCGTCGCATCGCCATCACCATCCCCTTCACTACCTTATATACTGCTCGTTACCTTTGCTGCCCGCTAGTCACTTGTTCCCCACGTCGACTAGCGTGCGTATACCTTTACTTTACTTTCTACTTTCTACTCACAGTCACTTGTTCCCCACGTCGACTAGCCCCTCTCTAACATACTCTAGCTGACTCGACTCACTTGTTCACCGGCCGCTCATCGCGCTCCTCATCACCTTTTGACCTACTTTAATTCGGATTTTTTGGCAAAAAACCGAACCTAACCGAACCCCGGCAACACTATGCAGCAGGTGAGATATCTTTTGTCATCCGAAATGGTGCTGCAAAGTTCAAAAACATTAGGTAGCTGAAATTTCAGGTTGTGTTGGCTGAACTCAGTATTTTTTCACAAATGTACTGAGCATCTATTCTAAACACTTATCTGAGTCTCTCCCCATGGCAAGATTTTTCATCTCTTTCTTTGTGCTGTTTCAATCGGGGCATGTCATGCACTAAGTCTGGGTCAGAATTAATTGTCTTACATTTCACTTGCTGGAGTTGGCAACTTTTCTCAATTCTTTTGAGTATTTCCTGTGACCAGTACACCCGAGATTGAATCAACTACAGATTCCAAAGTGTTACTACATATGTGTACACTTGACTGACTCGAATTTTTTGGGCAGCTGATGGACTCTGTTTCAAGCAAAAATTATTTTCCATTCAGGCTCAATTCAGGCTTGCAATGCAATACTAATCAACAGAACTCCGCATGATCTTTCCCTACTAACACACCTAGCTTGAGTATGAATGATTCAATGAAACCATTTCATGTTGGAGTTTCAACTGAATGATACCACCGCCTGTGCACTGAGTGGTTGACCCTCTCATCCTGATCACAATTTTGACTGGAATCTACTAGAGCTTGGAATGGGTACAAGTAGAGACCCGACAATCAAAGCAGCGGGATTAATATTGGATTTCACAGAGATGATACAAATGCCAATCAGGCAAACAGAGGGAAGGACATCGGCAAGAGCCTATTAGTCACAAAAGGCCGCCACGGTTAACAAAGACGTCTTCAAGGTCTTCAAGATGGATTGTAAGAAGCGATCAGGCAGATCAGTAGAGCATCAAAAATTATGGTTGCCAGCCTAGCGGCGTGATGATTGATTGATCCAATGCTGCTGGAACTTCGGGTGAGGATCATTCAAACCTCCGGCTACATCAGGCCTCACTGCAGTCTAAGTGAGAGTCAAGTAAAACCTCGTATGATCAATGCTAAACTTCATCCAAGTTGAACTTCAACTACAAGTTCAACCTCCGGTTCAATTGCCATATTTGGAAAACTTCGGGTCCGAAGTTGAACTTCAGTTGAAACTTCGAACTGACCAGTAAACTAGCCTCAAGACTACAACCTCGAGTTCTATTTGGGTTGACACTATAATATTTACTGAAAAATGAATTTATAAGTAGACCATAGCGAAGTCAAGTGAAGTAAATTAGAGTACAGTCAAGAAGTGAAGAGAGCAGAGGGAAAGGGGAGGATATATTATACTCGTGCGCAAGTCGGATTGAACTCGGAGATGTCGAAGTAGAAATACATTACTTCCGCAAGCGCTCAAAGGTGCAAGGAAATGCCTTGATATGGGCAACTCAGCCGCAGCTTTAGAGCCGCCAAATTAAAATCCTTTCTTCACAGCGCGTTGAGGAACGTATAACAACCAGTTAACTTGCCGGTCGTGTTTCGACTTCCGCGCATCAATTCCGAAGGTCCGACAGGTGCCGCATGTCTGCCGGCCAGTGAACCGACATTCGGCCCCGTCACGGAGCCAGCCGCACTCAAGCCGAAGGGAGAACAGTACACTTGAAAGTGGGAACCGGTACTACGAAGGTTTCAGTAAAGTCAAGTACAGTAAGTAAAAGTAAAGTCAAGTGGAAGTACAGTAAATGAAAGTAAGTAAACTGAAGTAAAACCGGAAAAACCGAGTAGTAGTAAAGTAAACCTGCAGTCAAGTAAACCCTAAATCAGGATTCACGTCGAGACGCTGATTGTTCAACCAAGCTTACAGTATTTGGACTTCCTGCAACCGGTTTTGCGAACAACGTTCAGTATAATGGACTGAAATCCAACCATAACATCAAATTTGATCGAAACTCGCATACTTTTGCCAGGACACTTCGGGGAAGCGGTGGTATCATAAACGACTCAAAACACACTAAATAGGCTTGAATATCCATTGTACACCTCACAATTTTGTTTCAATTGGGATACTTGGCTGTAACTGATGTAACGTGGCTGTAATTGATGCCATCTGATGGCATAAGTTACTTTCGCTGATGTACTTGGCTGGTCAAGTAAAGTTAAGTACATCTAAGTAAAGTGAGTAAAGTCAACTTACCCATACTAATCTGATGCATGATGAGTCTGTATAAATTCATTTTTCAGTAAATATTCTAGTTTCAACCCCAAAGGAACTTGAGAATGTAGTTTTGGGGATAGTTCACCGCTTCCTCCGAAGTTTTGACTGAAGTTCAACTTCCGACCGGAAGTTTTCCGAAAATGGTAATCGAACCTGAAGTTGAACTTGTAGTCAAAGGTGAACTTGGATGAAGTTCGGCATCAGCAAAACGTAGTCTTACTGACTCATTTAGATCCTGGTGAGTTTTTATGTACCAGAAGTTTGAATGATCTATTGAGAGAGCCCCAAACTGGAACGCATCATTCGGCTAAGACCGGCAACTACAACATCCTGATCTTGTTGATGTGTCCGCCTGGCACATTGATCCTTTTCTCGGCATTGCTCTCAGTTGCTTCGACTGTATAAGCTTCATTTCTTTCTTATCATCCTTTACCATTATCTGTATCAAATGTAAATACCATGTAATATTTTCCCCAGAATTCAACCTGATCGAAGCTGTTGCTTCCCATGTCGCTTCGTACAGACTCCTCGTCATAATTTTCCTGAGTCCCATTCACTTTGAATGCGAGGCTAGCATCCAAGCTTCTGAAAATTTTCATCATTTCAGAGAAAAGCTAATGTTGTGAGCCGACCATCGTTGCAACTTTGAAGAGATGGCCGCCTGACACTGTTTGTTCGCTTTGAGACAGGACAAGTGCCCACACATCAGTCTCTCGACACATTTGACTTTGTAATACCTCGGTTGTGTTGAAAGGAACTGAGCCTTGAGAGATGAACACCGTAAAAATTCGTATAAGTCGGCTTTTGTGGTTGAATTCAGGAATGCACATACCATAACGAGTATACAGTTGAATATCTCATAATGCATATGCTCACAATGCATAAACCTCATTCTGCATAGTGTTTTGGGGTCCACCAACTTGGTGGGCTGGTGTTTTATGCATTTTCTCATATTGCCTAATGCATAAGGTTTGGGGCAAGTTTTTAGTGCATTATGCATTATGAGATCGCAAAATTGATACAATTTGGTGGCAGTTTGGCCGCTTGTGGCGCTCTTCTAACGCATATGGGGTCAAAAACACCAGTTTATAACATGTTACAGCTAAATCCAAGATTTTGACCGCTTTTACGACAACTGGTGGACAATCCGGCATCTGCCGCACTTCCATACATATATAGTAAATTCGTGACAATGTCACATATGTCACCCGGTGTGACAGTATGCAGGAATGCATATTGCTCATAATGCATAGCGCTTGGAGGTCCACGGACGCTATGCATTATGAGATGTTCAACTGTATGCCAAAAGGATGGGAGTGGGACTCGGCTATTTAAGGGAGTCGCACTGTTGATGTCTTTTGCATCACAAGCAATCAACGCTGGATCAACGCATCAACACTGCATCAATCCTCGGCATATAGAGCCGACACGTGTATTTAATGTGTTTAATCACTTTCTGGGTGTATTTCTAAGCTGAAAAAATTCTGGTGGGAACGTAGTTCCCCCCAGCCCCCCCTCCTTGAGCCTGACGGCGTTACTCAGTATCTCTAGGTTTTTTGCTGTTTATTCTTAGAATTTAATTCATGTAGTGCGGGGGAGACCCCCGCGGACCCCCCTTGACGCTCGCCGCGGAGGCCCACTGCGTGGGGCCAGGAATGTTTTAAAGGGTCGGGGCGTGTTTTTTCTCCTAATTACTGTAGCACTTTGTATGGGTGAAACGTAACGCGTAACGCCCGCCCTGTTTCGTTTCAACGGTAACGCATAACGGTCGGGTGGTTTCCCTGAGGACTGCGTGACATACAAAGATGTCGAATTATCATGTTTGTGGCTTTAAAATCTAGCTGAATCTACTGCTATAACTTGGCTATAACCCTCCTCCTCCTCACTGCACTCAATCACTCTCTACAATCTTCGTCAAGATAGAACCGGTACGGTGCATCGGAGACCACGGGCAAGGTGCTGGGAAGGTGTACCAGAAGCTGGCCGAGGTAGTTTAACTAGTCGCTCGAAGAGGGCTTGTGGTGGACCCGTCGCGAGTGTGCGCCACGGCGCAGTGTTCATGAAAAAAAAAAAAAAAAAAAAAGGTGTATTACGGAGCCCGTAACAGGAGAAATGCAATCACAAAGGGCTATGGATACAAAGCAAGCATAAACGAGAGCTAAAAATTGCCCAGAATCCGTTTAAATAGATTTTATCGGTGTTTGCCCGCCCGTTTCCAAAATTCTATGATGTCACGCATAACGCTGAGGCCGTTTCTGGTTTCCATGCGTAGCGTTTCCAGTCACGCTCGAGGGTCTGTTTCCCCCATACAAAGTCCTACAGTACGTGCCATTGATCTAAATCATTTCTTCTGATGTGCCGGAAAGCCGAGTCCCACTATCAGACCTTAAATCTCCCTTTCCGAGCATCCGAGTCCCACTATCAGCCTTTATCCGGGGTTTACCCGAGTCCCACTCCCATCCTTTTGGCCATTCCTCTACCATAACATCTGCTTGATTCAGATAGATCTAGAATTGTGGTTCACGAAGTATACAAATTAGAACTAGAGGTTTATTCTCACCTGCCAGTAGTTGAGTGTCTTTTAGTAGGACAAAGTGAGTCCTGACTTGATTCGAGTGGAAAACTTGACCGGAAAAAACAACATTCTGCGATCACGGTGACTGGTGTATGGAGAGACATTGGCTTGGTTCACAATTGGGTTGCCCAAATCGACCGGTCAAATGGCAGAGCAGCTTCATAGCCAAATCAATATTGAGAATCGATGAAGCAAGACTTATGAATACAGGAAACTCTAACCTGAAGACCCCTGATGGTTGATTGTAGAGGGCACCGCAGATGAGTAGCGAGATTGAATCACAGGTGAACACGTTATCGAACTGCGAGGTTAGTGGGATTAATTTGAAGAAGGGAAGGAACCATACAGACTTATCTGGGTTTGAATGAAAACCCATTGACACTCCGTCTCTGACAAGGATGAAGGCCGCTGCCTAAATTGAGGCGTTGGGAACTACGACGCGTATGCAGATCAAATTCAAATGCCCGTTCAGTCAAATTACCTTTGGTTGCTTTCAGAATTGTTAACCAGTGGTAAAGTTAATAATTCAGTCGTTCACCTGACATGACTTGCGGAAGGACATGCTAATTTCGGTCTGCTCGGATTTCCCGAACAGAGTCAGTTGAACATTAACAGCTCTGGATGAGGTAGGTAAGCGGCAAAACTCAAAGCTTAGAACATCCTTGCCTAGTACTTATTGGTATCTTTGAGTCAGATTGATTCAGATTCAACGGGAAACTGTATTGCCCACCTCAGACATGATTTGAATCCCGACAGCTCAACACAACCTCGAACAATTCAGTCAGCATGAGTTATTTGGTCAACAGAAAGCGAAAGACTCGGAAGAGATGGACTTGTTGAAGCTCTGAAAGAAGTAAAAGAAATGGATATAATCTTGATCCTCAAGTTTTGAGTGGGCGGAAATTTTGAATCACTCAACGCCGATTCGCAAATAATGCATGGAGGTGGGTCCGTCCCAAATGGCATTGAAGTTTGAAAAGCATCCCGGATTCAAAAAATAGTAGATCTGATTCCGAAAATCGAAAACCTGATGAAATGAATAGGATAAGATAGGATAGTTGCCGGCGCCAGGTAGTCTATTGACAAGACTTCATTCAACAGTAATTTACTCGGCTGCAATGTAGATTAAATAAAAGCAGAAAGTTCAAGAAAACGGAAAAAATCCGCCCACCGAGACGTCAAGAGACCGGTTCATTGAAACAACAAAGAAGAAAATTGAAAAGATGTGTCTAACCTCCGAGTCGAAGAAAAGGCTGCCAATTCTGTAAACTCAAGCACTGGGTGATTACAAGTTCACAACCGAATAAGTAGAGACTGACATCATCAACAGCAGAGCTCCCAAAGCTTTCTTGAGAAATTCAATGTGAATGGAATCGGCCTAGTAATACAATTCATAATGTGAACAAGCTCAGCATCGGCATGTATCCCAACTCTGATGGAGTTGAATGAAGAACTCATTGAAGGCTTGCCAAAGGCTGATCCTCCGAGATTTGAATTAACCTTTTTCTGTAAAGTCCCAGACACAAGTCAGTTTGAGACTTCGAGCGCTCCTAATTGAGGGTGTTGAGTCCTGAAGAGTTTGAATTATGATGATCTTCGAAATGACAGATCATTGGACAGAAAGACTTCTTAGAAGACATAATACTTTGAGAAGAGGTGTAGGAAATAGGTGTAGAATACCTTTATAGTGCCTAGCAACTCGAAGTGCAAGCTTGGGGTTAGATTGATGGGGAAACCAGCATTCGGGCCTGTGATCCGCCATCACATCAATTGATGATCATTGATGCATGATAGTGGCTGGGCCCATCAACTCTGCAAACGAAGTTGAACTTGAAGTTCAAGCCCCAAGACTTCGACCACTACCAAACCTCATGTAACAAGTGCCATTTGTGATCTTCGTCCTCTCCATACCGCTCAACTTCCAGTTCACAACTTCAGAACAAAGCTCGAATATTTAATGAAAAATGAGGTCATAGTACCAGCCTCCAAGTCCTGGTCAACGCGCATCCCAAGCAGCCGATCATGTAGTGTTGCCGCGGCTCGGCTCAGCTCGGCTGAGCCGATAGAGCCGAGCTATTTTAAGCTGAGCCAGCCGTTGCCAAGGCAGCTCCACGTGGCTCGGCTCAGGCTCAACCCGGCTTGAGCCCGGCTCAGCCGCAGCTTGCGACTTTCCACCACATCGCCTGCTGTGGTGCTCTCGGTGCGCTCATTGCTCCCAAATGCTCACCTGTCTTCCTCCTTCGATGTCTGGCTTCTACTCCCCGCGTTTCAATCGCCCACGTGTCCGCTGTCCTGGTCAAGAAGTCCTTTTCTTCCCAGTTTTAATTTCCTCAAACGGATCGCGCACCGATGTAGTACTACATTCGCTCGAACATTTGCAGGGCTCCGTATGGACATATGTCAGGGTCGACCTTCTATCCGTGTTTTGGGGTCCTGAATCTATCTTCGTGCGTTCGGTACCCCAGACCTAGCTACACTATAAGTATCTCATGCCTAACTTTCACAGGTTTTGTCGACATTCCAATGCCTGCTAACTGTCGCCCGACTACAAACGGTATATTCTTCACGCCTTACTTACTGCTAATCCTTGCTTGATACAATACAGAACACTCACCGGCCCAATCGCACGCCAGTCAAGGCAGTCACGATGCAACTGAACAAGACGAGACGTCATCTACGCCTCATTCACCTCCTCAGCCTACAACGAGCCACCAGCGTCAACCTTACCCCCGCCCCGAATCTCCCGTGCTTCCCATCGAACGAGGTAGCGAGAATTCTGCGACACGTAGGTTTTCTATTCCCCCCCCCCCCTTTTTTTTGTCGTTTTAGCTTGATCTCACGACCAATTTCAGTCCGCCCGGAGGTCTACACTCGCGACCTCTTCAATAACCACGTTCTACACACTCCTGCCCCCTGCACCGATCGTCCGTGTGTAAATTTTGCCGGACCCGCCAGCGGTGACGAAGAATCTTGTTCCGATATGCCAGCGACTTGTCGCTGTCCTTTGCCGACTCGCACGACTTCCTCCGGCCCTTGCCAGCCTCCTTTCACCCCACTCACATTTCGGAGACAGTCCAATCAAAGCACCGAGCGCTCTGGGTCCGTTCAGGACATCTCTTTTCACGGTGTGTATTGTGAATGCTTATTCATATGAATGCTTTGATTGACTGGATCCCCCCACCTTGGATGCATCACTGCGGACAACGCGGAAAGCAATGCCACTTTCATGGCTGAATTCAGAGACTCTCTATCAAAAATGGTCAGAGATTGAATTCCATCTCGAGAATGCTGACAGACGAGTAGATAGGGTGAATAGAGGCAGAGGCCAGCGGCAGCGAATACTAAATACAGATGTTTGAGTCCGTTTCTTCCAATCCCACATTCTCGTTGGCAACTCAATCCTCCGATGTATAATCATCACTTTACAACATATGACTTCAAGTTTTTGTACGATGCACTTTACAATGAGCAAATGTTACTGGATCTGTCTGTGAGAGTCGTGATAACTGTGAATATGTTTGTACGATGCCTGAGTCGTACTAAATAGCACAAACTGATGACGGGTCCAAACCAAGCATCGTTCTCAACCAAATTCTCGCTTAGAGGCCGATCCCAAGCGACAAGGGTATATGAGAGGATGCTGGAAGACAACCGTTCAAAGAGTGCTTAGTTCCGGTGTCGGGTGGAGGGCAATGCAAGTCGGTAGATGGATTCAAAGTGCAGATTCAATGTTAGGAGAGCAAGAGATACAAGAAAATTCTAGCTCGGAATTACAAGATGTCACTGCGTTCCGGGGTCGGCTAAACTTAGAATTTTGGGGTATTTTTAGATGGTGACACCCGACTGTTAACTTAGCTGAGCGTAGCCGGCTGAACGGAGGCTGTTCAGGCGCCTAGGCTCACCTAGACCTCGGGTTCTTTCAGCTAAAAATGGCCAGTGTAGCCGACGTCGGAACGCAGTGTGTCGTTGGCGACAGTCACCAAGAGGAATTATCATAATCACCTTGTCCGCCCCAGGCCCACTTGACCCACGAATCAATTCACACAAGCGAAAAGCCAAGAAACAAGCCCGTGAATTGCCTCGTATGAAGAAGAAATAGCTGTGGCGTCCCCAAGAGCGATGTAGGTGGTGTAGGAGCGTTCCACTGTGAAAAAATGTGAAGTCAGCTCTCACTCTCAAAGAAAGCCAGAGTTAAGCGCCAAAGTAACTCCAGGTGTGCGCGTAAACCAGTGGATGGGTGGAGATAGCGAGAAACTTTGATTTCGACTTGGTTTTGACCGCCATCGCTCCCTAATTGCCCGTAAGACTGCGGTGGGAGGCTTGCTGGAGGTCGCCCGTCTCGTATTCAGGGACTACAAAGCTTCTGAAAGGTAGAAAAGAAGGCCAAGTCATCATAGCGGCCGTCGAGATGCGTAGAAAGAAAATTTTTGTCTGAGCCGTTGCAGAGCCGTGACTGAGCCGCAAGCTACATAAGCCAGCCGTCAAAAATAGCTCGGCTCGGCTTGGTGATGGCTGGTGATGGCTCTAGAGCCATCAAAAGCCGAGCCGAGCTAGCCGAAGCCGAGCCGCGGCAGCACTAAGCCGATGTGTGTCCCCCACATCTTTAATATCCCAAATCTTCGCCAACTCCGCCTTCCTCGCCTCTGCCTCCTCCACTGACGACGACGCTGTGCCATGGATTAGGTATTAGCCTTGGATGCCTTGCGTCAGTCATGTACCACTTGTTCAGGTGCCAAACCAATTACCAGATGCCATGTAGATTCAGTTGACGCAGCATAGGTAACGTCAAAGCGTCAAGTAAATCTTCGCGAGGTGAGTCCTCCGCATTTCCTATCACTGTCAAGCTCTGCAATTTTGGAAGACTTGGGATCGCGGGGAGAAGATCGTCGCAGTCCACTATCACTGCACGAAAGCACGAAAGATTCTTAGCTTCACTAAGAATTGTCGCGCACTCTTGCGGAGAAAGAAGGGTTGGCTCCAAATGAGATAGGTTAGCCCACGGCAAAGCGATAATGTCGGGCTCGAAGCACACGGATAACCTCACAGAGTGCAGTTGAGGAGCATCGCTGAACATATGAGATCGGATGATCTGGGCCTGGCATGGGGACATCGCACGGTCGATGCTCAACCATGCCCGCCACAACGAGCCGTCTTCGCCCACTGCTTCCCAAGAATCTTTTTGTCTTTTCGACTTTTTTCACAACTTTTTTTCCATGTCTTCTCAAACAAGAGAATGTCCACTGTGCAAATGAAATTCATGATGTTGTTGGCCATGAAAATCCTAACATTATGTCCAGGAATTCATGATGAATCGCCTGGAAATTGCTAACGAAACATCATGAATTGAAAGTATGTTTTCATGATGATTATGGGGCTCTTCATGACGTTTTTTCATGATGTTTTACTTATTTCAGAACAAAATATCATGAAACGAGAGCGGTGCAAAGCAAATAAATAACCACCAACCTCATACCACCACCAACCTCAGATGCCACCAGCCGGTATCGAACTCAAGACCGCCGTGTGACACACTACAGTATATCACGTTGAGAGTACTACTGGTAGACTAAGTGGGAATTATAAACTTTGTTAGCTTCGCCAATATATGGATGTCATACTGCACAGTCTCAAGTTGTTCATCCCCGTTCTCCTCATTTGTTTCTAATTTTCAGCAGTGTGCACTTGATAGAGACCAGAGACCGACTGATACCATTTATTGGCTTTATTATTGATATTAGCACCCTACCCACTTAACTCTTGGTGGACTTAGCCAGAAAAAATCGCTCGGTTCTTTATGACGAAAATTCGTGATGTTTTGTCATGAATTCATAATCTTGCAAAAATGAGCTTCTGAGCATCATGAAACCCCCCTTGAAATTCATGGTGTGCTTCATGACAAAACATCATGAAACCTGAAATTCATGACAGTTTGCATGAATTTCATGATGTATACTTTGCACAGTGGTCTTTTCTAGCTTTTTTTGACTTTTTGACTTTTTCTACTACTTTCTGCTTGCACGGGAATCTATATCAGAGACACTTCGAATCATGTAGATTCTGGATAAACAATCCAGACTTGAGTAGGGTAGATTCAATCGCTACATCCCAAAACTCCCCAACACAAAGGCGGTTATCGGGGCTGCACGGATATCGATATCGTTGAAACCGGCGAACGCAAGCAAAAGATACCAAGTCATTCAATCTCCGATGATCCCATCACGAGATGATGGTTACCGTTTGGCAGGATCAAGGCAGGATCGCAACGGATACTGCCCCTCCCCTTCTCCGAGTCTTTTTCAAGTTTCAAGTATTCCACCTCCTCAAGCCTTATCTTAGGCTGAACGCGATGGACAATGGCGGCCAGGGATCGGGTATAATGAGGATGCGGTCAAATCTACTTGGGATCCTCTGTCGCCGCAACCATCGCGTCTCTCTGCTGTTTTAATGTCGAAAACTTGGAGTTTCCCCACATTGGCTGCTATCGCACGGGTATTCATGTGTGTATAAGAAGCCCTTTGCTTAATTGCGCGCCTTCATTAATATTTTCAGCCCGCGCGTGAAGTGTACTCTCAGGAGCTTGCTCCTCTCGATTATTATCTGTTGGGAGATATTGTCTCTGCGTATTGTTTTCTATCCATTTTCACACCTCTTTGAGCTGACCCCACGTTCAAGATGATTCCTCTCGGACCTCTAGACAGCATCAGCCTCCGCACACACGCGACCGTCAACGTCTGCGGTATTCCAAGCAACATCAATAAGGAAAATTTGGCTCAATCTTTCCGCAACCAGAACTTCGAATAATGTTTCCCCATTCATTAGAGGGTTTGCGAAGAGCCATTGGAGCCATTGAATGGCTACCGATTTCCGCATTAGGAAACTTTGATGGGCTATAATTTCATGTAGAAATCAATAAGAGCTACCTAGAATGAAATTTGGACTCTCGAACTGGGGGCATCTTTTGTCAATACGCCGGAATTTGGACACTTATTTAGCCATTAGCCATTCAATGGCTGCATCGCAAACAGGCTATTGTGTATTCCCTGCGATGCCGAGGTGGGAGAACTTAACCAACCGATTTTCAGTAGGCTGTAGTTGACAGACCTACTAGCACCATGTATTGGTGTAAGTAACACTGGGATGAGCACACTATGCACTCAACATCTGGTGGACTTACAGTGTAGTACGGCTCGATGGTGATCAACTTTGATGTTTTCGATCTATGCTCCGCATTTGTATCGCAAAAATCCTGGAACTCGTGTAGGCACTACTAGAGCATATAACAAGTAGGTATTGAGTATAATTATGGGTACTTTCGTATGAGAGGAAGTGCGATGAACGACACAAAATTTTGATCCCAAATGTCACGTTTCGGGGTCCTTGGTGAAACGGATGTCACACGTCACCTTCCTCATTCAGCTCATCCTCCTCCTCCGAATCCTCATCCTCCACGACCGGTAGCTTCGGTTTCTTGCCCAATTTCGGCTTTGGGGGAAGGTCCTTCTTCTTCACGCCGGTTTCCTGCAGCTTAGAGCATTCCGCCACCCAGTTCTCAACAGCAGCAGCGTGCTGGCGCTTCATCTCAGCCCATTCCAGCCCAATCTCTGCTCGCAACTCTTTCCTTCGCTCCCGCTCGACCCGCTTCTTCTCCTTCCCCGCTTCCTTCGCCTTCTTCCCCTCGCTGATCTCATTCACCTTGGCAACAAACTCGGCTGATGAGAGGCACTGAGCTTTGCCTTGAAAAAGCTTTGCTCGCTCCGTCACTTGTTTCTCCTCCTGCAATCGCAGTGCCTGGTTCATCTTCTTCAACCCCATGGCATACTGCTCTATCTGTCGATGGATGAATGGGAAGCCTCGATCCGCGGATTCACGCATGAACTGGACGAGTGCCCACTCCGTGACGATGGGGACCTTTTGCTTCTTTTGATTGGCTTGTCGAATACTCTGTCCACCATGTACTCGTCGAGATAGTGTCATGTAAGGAATCCCGTATTTGAAAGAGAGATCAGAGACAGTTTTGGGCTTGCCTAAGATGGCGGGCTTGACGCGCTCCCTGTCCCACTCCTGCACCGCCGCCGCTATATTTGCCTCCTTCTTTCGACTGGCCTCCTGGGCTTTGACCCGATCGGACTTTGCGCGGTACACCATGAGAACTGGACAGTAGGGATTGGCTAGAGAAGACGGAGAGAGGTGATGGACAGTGTCAGGGGAACTCCCTCTTTTGGCACTACACAGCCACCTATGACGCAGGCCTCCTGCAGATTTCCCACTTTCCCGTCAAATCCCCAAAGCCCTATGTCATCGTGGAGTAAGGCATGTGACTTGGCCCGGGATCATTGCCGATTGCTCCGAGCTTGTGGGAACTAGTTACTATATGTTTACTGCACCTAGCGTGGGAATCCTCAGCCTTTCTTCTCTTTGGATTCTCCCTCGCTAGGTGCGCTGTGATGTATTCTTAGTAGCTTCTTAATTAACTTTGGATTCTCCCTCGCTAGACCCTCGAGACATCTCGGGTCCTAAAGGTTGCCCTTACAGCAGAAGAAAGGCTCCAAGGGATTAACTGGTCAAGATTGCGCGCTTTGGCGATTTTTCAGACGCTTCGTCGGACTCCTCCTCTGCTGTCTCGGACGCGCAAACCGCGAATCTTGCCCCCTCCTCCCCCTCTCTAGAACCCACCATGACCGACTCTGCCGCCGCTGCTGCAGCCGCCGCCGAGCGGATGGATAGGCTCGAGAGGACTGTTGACCGCCTGGTCGAGCTTTTTCAAACCGCTGCCAATCCTCCCACTACTACTGCTCCGACCCCTGCCGCTCCCCCAGAGCCTCCGGCCGAGAGTCCAGGACTCTTTGCCAACCTCACACCGGCAGCAAAAACGGTCCTTCGACCGAACCCCCCTTTCGTCTTTGACGGCGACCGCTCGGCTGGCCGGGCCTTCCTTCACTCAGCTCGGACTTACATCCGACTGGTTCCGGAGGCGTTTGTTGAAGGCGGCGAGATGTCTGAGGAAAAGGCAGTGCGTTTCACCATGTCCTTCATGTCCAAAGACTCTGCGCAAAAATGGGCTGAGCGCATGTCCTCCAAAACCCCTTTCCCCTTCCTCACCTGGGACGCCTTTACCAAGGAGTTCTGCTCCCGTTTTGTTGAGGAGAACGAGCAGGACCACGCCCTACACAAACTCGAGTCTAGGGCATACTATATGGGCTCCCGGGATGTCTTCAAGTACACTGATGACTTCGAAGACCTCTTCGACCTTGCTGGGTTTGCTGACCCATTGGTCAAGGTCACCAAGTTCCGCTCTGGCCTTGACCCTGCCATCAATGCGGCCATCACATCGTCCAGCGACCCGCCAGACCTCCGCGACTACATGGCTTGGCGGACCCGAGCATACCGCCAGTACGAATCGCACGTGCGGGCTCGTGCTGCTGGGCTTCTCCCAAAGGCCCCCTCGGCTCCGCCAGCCTCTCGCTCGCGTCCAGCAGGGGTCTTCCCCGTTGTCCCTGCCCATGCGCCTCCCCCTCGTGCCATGCCAGCCCCTGCTCCCCCTTCGCAGGTAGTCCCCATGGACGTTGATCGCACACGTTCCGGAAGAGGGCCTCCCCGTGGCTGCTACCGATGTGGCGGCCCGCACCTGGCGCGGGATTGCCCCACCCCTGCTGATGTCCGAGCTGCTGACGTCCTTGACGAGGTCATCCGTCAGCTTGGGTCCGAGCTCCTCTCCGAACTGGTGGCTCGGGTTGCCACCACCGACTCGCTGGCTGAGCCAGAGTCTGTGGCCGTCGAGGAAGAGCAGGGTTTTCTCCTACGCGACGAGTGAGCAGTACGCCCTCGATCGCGTCTCCTAATCGTTTCGCATGTTTGTATGATGAGTCTGCCAATGTTACATCTGTTGAACCTGCCGAAACGAAAGACGTACCCCCTGCCCCCTTCCGGTCCCCACGCATCCGGCGAAAGCCTTGGGAGCGTAGACTTCCTCAGCGCTATACTGTTGCTGCTGCACCTGGTGCCAACTCCCTGCATCTCCCCCTTGAGATCCAGGCAGTTCAGGACGCCACTAAGCTTTCTCTCGAAGGTCTCGTCGACTGCGGTGCCACCTCAGACTTCATTGACTCTGAGTTCGCAGCTAAGTCTGGCCTCCCCCTCCGCCGCCTTGCACAGCCCATTCCGGTTTTCAACGTGGATGGCTCCCCAAATGAGGCTGGTGCGATTCGTGAGGTGGCCGACGTTGTGCTGCAGTATCGTGGTCACTCTGAGCGTATGCAGCTCGCTGTTACCCGTCTCGGGAAGCAGAAGCTCATCCTCGGCTACTCCTGGCTCCGGAAGCATAACCCGGAGATCGACTGGGACACCCGAGAGGTCAAGATGAGCAGATGCCCCAGCGAGTGCTCCACGTGCCGCACTGAGGCTCGCCTGGAGGCTCGTGCTGCCCGCAGAGAGTCTCGCCTGGCCGCTGAGATCCTCCGGCAGCTCCGACTTGGTCCCCTTCCATCCATCTGTGCCATAGACTTAGGCGAAGATGAATACGATGACCTGCCGGAGCTGTTCCCAGACTACGAGGATGACGACGAGGATGATGTGGATGAAGTGGATGATGCGGATGAAGTGGATGACCCCCTTGAGCCGGGAGACCGGGTGTTCTACACCCAGTTCCTGCCTTGAGAGGATATCCGTGCTGGAAGCACCGTCTCCCAGCGCCTGGCTGAGGCATACGCCAAAAACTCAGCCCCGGCGCGCTCGGACGTTCCCGAATGGGCCCGAGAGTTTGACGATGTTTTCAACAAGGAGTCCTTTGACTCGCTGCCTGAACGCCGATCCTGGGACCATGCCATTGAGCTCGTGCCGGACTCTAAACCCACGAACTGCAAGGTCTACCCAATCTCGCCTCTCGAACAGAAGGAACTTGATGCCTTCATCGAGGAGGGACTTGGCACTGGCCGGATTCGACCGTCAAAATCACCTATGGCCTCACCCGTCTTCTTCGTCAAGAAGAAGGACGGCGGACTTCGGTTCGTACAGGACTATCGAGCTTTAAACGCTATGACTGTGAAGAATCGTTACCCGCTCCCCTTAATCAACGACCTCATCAACCGACTCAGGGGAGCCCGGTACTTCACGAAGCTCGATGTCCGATGGGGCTTTAACAACGTTCGAATCCGTGAAGGCGACGAGTGGAAGGCAGCGTTCCGGACTAACCGGGGACTGTTTGAGCCGCTGGTCATGTACTTCGGTCTGACCAACTCCCCTGCAACCTTCCAGACCATGATGAACGACATCTTCCAGGATCTTATCCTCTCTGGCGACGTCATGGTCTACCTCGACGATATCCTCATTGCCCACTCAGACATCCGTCGGCATCGAGAGATCGTCCGAGAGGTCCTGCGGAGGCTTCGCGCAAACAAGCTTTACCTTCGAGCCGAGAAGTGTGAGTTTGAGCGGACCTCCATTGAGTACCTCGGCGTGATTATCTCCCACAACCACGTCGAGATGGACCCTGTAAAGGTTGCAGGAGTGGCAGCTTGGCCAGCGCCTGAGAATAAGAAGGATGTGCAGCAGTTCCTTGGCTTCACAAACTTCTACCGCCGGTTCATTGCGGGCTTCTCAGACGTTGCTCAAGCCCTCTTCAGACTCACCAAGAAGGGCATTGCCTGGACCTGGGGGCCCGAAGAGCAAGCTGCCTTTGACGAGCTCAAGCGACGGGTGACTCGGGACCCCGTTCTGGTTCTTCCAAACCCCGAGCGCCCATACCGGCTCGAGGCTGACAGCTCTGACTATGCCACCGGTGCCGTCCTCTCCCAGCAGGGTGACGATGGCAAGTGGCATCCGGTTGCGTTCTACTCCAGAAGCCTGAACGAGGTGCAGCGGAATTACGAGATTCACGACAAGGAGATGCTTGCGATTGTGCGAGCCCTTGAGGAGTGGCGCCACTTCCTGGAGGGCGCGCAGCACCCGGTTGAGATTTGGACGGACCACAAAAACCTGGAATATTTCCGGAAGGCCCAGAAGCTCAACCGTCGCCAAGCTCGGTGGTCTCTCTACCTCTCCCGTTTCGACTTCTCGCTGCACCACCAACCGGGTCGCCTCATGGGTCGCCCCGACGCGCTTTCTCGGAGACCAGACCATGGAGTGCAGGACGATAACCAGGACGTTACCCTGCTTCGACCCGAGCTGTTCCACGTTCGGGCCACCGAGGCCCTGGTTATTGCTGGCCCTGAGGCTCCCCTCCTGCGCGACATTCGTGATGCGCTTGCTGGAGACCCCGACCTTGAAGAGCCCATCGCCCTGACTGCGAAGGAACTCCTCAACGCCCGAGGTGTGCGGTCTGCCCGGTCTTCGGAATGGCGTATTGAAGGTGGACTCCTTTACTTCCGGGGGAAGATTGTCGTCCCCCGAGACAGGGACCTCCGCCGACGCATCCTGGAGCAGCATCATGACACGCGTGTTGCAGGCCACGCCGGTCGTTTCAAGACCCTGGAGCTCGTGTCTCGGAACTACTGGTGGCCCCAGCTGTCGCGCCATGTCGGTCGGTATGTCGCGACTTGTGACTTGTGCTGCCGCACCAAGGCGCTTCGTCAACTGCCGATTGGTGAGCTCCACCCCACAGAGATCCCAGAAGAGCGCTGGCACACCGTGTCGGTCGACTTTATCGTCGAGCTTCCCGAGGCCCATGGATACGATGCAGTCATGGTCGTTGTCTGTGCCCTTGGTAAGAGAGCGCACTTCATGGAGTGTCACACCACCATCGACGCGGTTGGTGCTGCTCGGCTGTACTACCGGAACGTCTGGCGCCACCATGGCCTGCCAGAGAAGTACATCTCGGATCGTGGCACCCAGTTCATCGCAGAGTTCACGCGCGAGCTTTGGCGCCTCGTTGGGGTCACCCCAGCCACTTCTACGGCCTACCACCCGCAGACCGATGGCCAAACGGAGCGTGTTAACCAGGAACTCGAGCAGTACGTCCGGCTCTTCACCAATTACAAGCAGGACGACTGGGATGAGCTGCTACCTGCAGCGGAGTTTGCGTACAACAACCACATGCATTCCTCCACGCAGCAGGTACCGTTCATGACGGACACTGGTCGGCTTCCACGGATGGGCTTTGAGCCCCACGCTGCACGCTCTAGGTTGGAGGCTGTGAACGAGTTCCGCGATCGGATTGCGTCAGGGGTTTCCGAGGCAAAGGCAGCACTTGTCAAGGCCAAAGCAGAGTACAAGCAGTACTATGACCGCCGGCGGACGCCAGCTCCAGACATCAAGGTTGGTGACCGGGTGTGGGTTGATGCTTCAGATATCCGCACCACCCGCCCTTCGGTGAAATTCTCCCACCGGCGTATCGGCCCCTTCAAGGTTCTGAAGGTCGTCGGTAACGGTGCCTTCAAACTGGAGCTGCCGCCCCGGTACTCTGCCCTCCACCCTGTCTTCCCCGTCGTGAAACTTCAGCTTGTGGAAGCCGATCCATTCCCCACTCGCCCCAGACACGAAGAGCCGCCACCAGTCCTTGACGTGCCTGGCGACAAGCAATGGGAGGTCGAGGAGATATTGGATGCCAAGATCCGCTATGGGAGTCTATGGTACTTTGTTCGCTGGAAGGGTTATGACCCGTCCCATGATCAATGGGTGAAGCACTCTAATGTCTTTGCCCCGGACGCTGTCGCTGCCTTCTACCGCAAATACCCTTCCAAACCTCGCTCCATTGCTGTTGCTGCCTTCGATTCCCTTCCCTTCCGTGACCGCTTGTCAGCTCCAGCTCAGGTGCGATCTATGCGTCGAGGCGCCGCATTCCAAGGGGGGGATGATGTCAGGGGAACTCCCTCTTTTGGCACTACACAGCCACCTATGACGCAGGCCTCCTGCAGATTTCCCACTTTCCCGTCAAATCCCCAAAGCCCTATGTCATCGTGGAGTAAGGCATGTGACTTGGCCCGGGATCATTGCCGATTGCTCCGAGCTTGTGGGAACTAGTTACTATATGTTTACTGCACCTAGCGTGGGAATCCTCAGCCTTTCTTCTCTTTGGATTCTCCCTCGCTAGGTGCGCTGTGATGTATTCTTAGTAGCTTCTTAATTAACTTTGGATTCTCCCTCGCTAGACCCTCGAGACATCTCGGGTCCTAAAGGTTGCCCTTACAGACAGACGCGTCAACAAACACCTGTCACGCTTCCACGTGCATGATCTTGTCCATTTCCTTTCGGCCGCATCTTTTGTCCGATCCTCTCACACATGCGGAAGGAAACATACCTAAGATCAAGGCCTTTATGCCGGAATTTGTTTTGAGACGAAAAGTGCCCCCATTGAAGTAGGATCACGGAGAAGAAAGTCGGTGATTCCTTGATTTGTCGCGTATTGACACAAAACTTGGCCTCAAACGATACTTGTCTCTTTTTTGCATTCAGAATTAATACAGTAGGTAGGGCTAGCATAGATAATGATATTCTAATACAAGGGACAAGCCTCCGGTGAAGAGGTGTGGTGAAAAAAAAATAATCACCAAGGAACACTCCTTCCCCATTGAGCCGTACTACACTGTAGCAAAGAAAAAAAAAAAAATGAGTAGTCGTTTCATGACGAAAATTCATGATGTTTTGTCATGAATCCATATTGTCACAAAAGCAAGTTTCTGAACATCATGAAAGCCGTCTTGAAATTCATAACGTCGTTCATGACAAAACATCATGAAACCTGAATTTCATAACAATCTGCATGAATTTCATGATGAATACTTTGCACAGTGGATATTAGAGACTTTGCGCAGAGCCACCGGTAGCCACCCAGTGGCTCTCACGGCATGCGCTGTGGAGCGGCTACAGCATATGGTGGCTCGTTTGGTGGCTCGTCGCCCGCGTTGCAGGTGGGGCTTCTTCAAGTATCTACATGGCACCTCTGTGACTATACCTCAATGTAGTGAGGTGTCGTGGTTAGGTTACCAGTTTCCGCTTTATTTGGTGCGTTTTTGGCCGGTTCTTGCAAAACCGACGGTTGGCGTAGAACTTTGGTGTGCTTCCTGGTGGTTTGGAAGCCTAGCGCTTCGAGGTCATCCAGGGGGATGAAAAAATGCCGAAGAAAACGAATTTCAAGTTATTCTTCCAGCCACCGAATGAGCCACCATAGCGCGTAGCCGCTCCACAGCGCATGCCGTGAGAGCCACCGGGTGGCTCCCGGTGGCTCTGCGCAAAGTCTCTATTGTTGGTCGCACAGTGGTTCTGAAACCCAAGCTCGATCGACTCGAAAATGGGGCCGGTTGTAGAGACGTCGACAGTAAAAACTAGACGAGCATTCTTGAGAGTCAGTTGGGCGTTTTCAATCTCTTCGGCACTCTTCCAGAGGCGTGGAGACAGGTCAAGAGGATCGTTGAAGTCAGAGGTATCAAGCTAAACGAATCAGGTCAACGAAAGATTTGAAACAATTTCAAGGAGTCGTTTACGCACCACCTTCGGTAAAATGCCGCACCAGATAGTGGCTGAGGTCGGTGCACTGGTTACCGCGAAGTCGTTCAATGTCGTTCAACAGTGACCCAGTCCTACGACCCACAAGCCCCCGCCCCCAAATGATGCCTGAGCCCTCTCAAACGTGCGTCTTATCTATTTTACTATACTCACAATTGTACCCCCGAGGGGCTTAGACCCCAACTTGCTTTACAATCGCGTACTAAGTACGCGCATACGTTTATCATCGTCCTCGCGGGCATGATTTTCAGTCTACCGATGAATCCACCAGGACTACGTACAGAATAGCCACGAATGTAGAGTACAGAGGATGCCTACCATGTCTTTAGGGACGCAGGGCAAATAACAAGGATTAAAACTTAGATGAAAAAAAAAAAAAAAAAAAGGTCGTGATGACTCAGGGGCTATGGTCCTCGCAAACGCACAAGAAAGCGCTCGGAACGGTCGAGAACGCGACCTACGACGAGAAGCATCGTTTTGACAGCTCGCGTACCAAGCTGCAGGGCGAATTGCGAGCCGTACTCGTGGTTCTTCCAGAGGAGCTTCATGGAGTATGGGCGATATACTGTGCAATAATTAACCTCTGTTTGCAGGGTTTTTGAACACAACTTACATCTCTGGCGGCATCTTTATCTGCTTGCATCTCCATGTTGGTTGCATCTCCTATCTTGGTTGCATCTTACTTACTTACATCCCCAAGTTGGTTGCATCTCACGGTTGTCTCCGCGAAGGCTTGGCATTGCGGAGGTAAAATGATCGGCCATCAGAGTGTGATCGCTGGATTCGGCTAGTCGAACAGTAATTTCGGGGTGAGTTTTGATAAACTATGGAACGGCCCGCAAATGTTCAGGCAAGCACAGGTCTCCATTTACTAGTTTGGGGAATAAATTTTGAGGGAATCTGTAAAGGAAAGGCGGTGGAAATCCTGTCTCTGCACAAAGATGAACATGGACTCTCTGACTCTGAAAATCAAAGAAAATGTGCTTCGTTTTCTGAGAGGAGACATTTCAAAACTCTCCTTCGCTCTCCTCCAGTTTACGCCCAGGCTCGGGCATTGTACCAAATCAAACCGCTTGATTAGTCTCAATCTTCCACATTCGCCGAGCCTGCCAGTGATGCCGTCGATATCGGCACGACCGCGATCATTAGCGAAACTTGGAGATGGATGGTCTGGCAGACCAAGGGGATTGGCAAAAGGTGATCTCATCAGTCACATGTCTCCTCATTCTCTTCGTCTCGCCCACCTCCGCACATTGCGCTTTTGGCGCGGCGACTCCGTCTCTTTGAGACTTTCCCTTGTCCAGTCCCCCTCCATGACCCTGAGTCTCGTCCCCTGCTACTAGTCTTCTTCCCCCGTCGCTGTCATCCCTCTTTTCTCGTGCCCACCCACCCACTCCTAGTTAGTTTTGCTATTTTCTGCGCACTCACGTAGCTACGGTTTTGTTCTGTATCCTGTAGTGATGTAGGGGCTGCCTTGGCTCCCTCGCCTTTGGGCGGAGTGCAGCGAGCTTCGTTTTGAAGTTCATGCCCAATATATCAATGGCTTGCTTACAAATCCTCTCTCTCGTGAAGCTCAGGCCAATCCTCAGCAAGAGGTCAGTAAATTCACGGATAATTTGCCAAACAGATGACAATTTGGTAGCCGATAATATGTCCAGCAAGATGTATCCACCAATGAAGTTGTACCCAACCTCGCAACATAGTTGTAAGTTGCAGCCATAAGCTTGCAAGTTGCATGAAAAAGTTGTAAGTAGCAGTAAGTTGCGACCAAAAACCCTGTTTTCAATCAAGTTGTAATCACTCATAATTTTTGCACAGTATATGTGCCATAATGGAGACGTGGGGAAGACATGGTTTATGCATACGGTACGTGCACATTTTTTATCTCTCGCGTAACGCTAAAACTTCGGGTCAGTTCAATTCAGCAATGGATAGGCAGTGGTCCGATACCTCCAGTCGCATCCGCAACGACATCGGAGCTGTATTCGTTGCACATCTTCACCCCCGTGTAAAGGATGGCCTGGATATACTGTACCCTTTCATTTATTTGACGCGCCGGCTCTGCATAGTGACGGCGCGGACCGCCTCAATGTCGACACATTCCTGAATCATAAACTGGTTATGCATGTAAGCGTCGTCGAAATTGTAGCACGCCCAAACTCACTCTTTAGATCGCTGTCGCCATCATTTACGGAAAGAAAAAGGCCAACAAGATGGCGAGAAATCAACCGTGCTCCTCCGGTCCACGTTGCATGAGGGAAATTCACAATATCTCGAATTTTACGCCAGGTTTCATCGCCTGCGCTGGTACTATTGTGAGTCCGAATGCTATTGAAAGCTGAGCGCTCAGTTACCTCTATGAAAAGACACATGGACGTCGAGCTCAAGAAGCGACGCCAGCAAACCGGAATTAACTGATAGGCTTATTTATAACTGTATTTTTCGTCAAATAATATTCACTTTGCGAAATGTACAACTCACAACCCACGAGCGCACTTGGAATGCACAGCGGGATGTCATTTGCGCACAGGTAAATGATTTTCAACCTGCAGCCAGCCACACTGCACATACTCCCAGTGCCAGTTCCGTGGTCATCCCAAACAATATAAATTTTATATGACCCTCAGAAACATTTCCAAATTGTGGGAATCTGCCGGGATATCCCGACAATGAGTCGTTTGAACGTTTTGTTGTTTTTTCTGACATTGTTTTGGCAATATTCCTACTCGGAGTAATGACCGACTGTCTGGAGCTACATAATACAACTGTATAGAGATCACTGGCAATCATGAGAGAACATGGGAGCGGTGCATTGGACCAAATCACCCGGCTCTGAGAAACACAACTATTTCTGACATACTATCGCCGACAATATTAATCGTATACAGTTCATCGCTCATTTATTGGCTCCCGGACGTAAAAGATGCAATAGTTTCTTCTGCAAAGGAATGCCGAGAATACTTAAACTCCGCTGATGGATTGCCGGTGCCGGCTCTACTGTCATGAAGCATTAATTTGGGGCTTGTAGCCCTCAAAATGATGATCTTGAGAAGTCAACACTGGTAAGTTCACCAGCAAATCGTGCTGGGAGCTGTGCACACGGGCCAATAATCATGCGTGGTGCAATGTGTATTGTGCACAAAAGTTACGTGAATAATTTTTGACGATAAATACCGTCATACTTATTCTTGCTAAGAATCGATTCTTCGTTACCTTCTCGAGGGGCTTCGTAGTCGCTCTAAGCCCGTTCTCGCGCTTTTCAGGGAATGGGACGAAGAAATCTTCCCAGAGAGCGAAACGAGCCTCGGTGCTGTGAAAGAGATGGATGTCGGTGCGAGTGCTGGGCACCTGAATGCGGCGTTGGACGCAATCAGGAATGCTGAGGTCGAGGAGGACGTTGAGATGGGCGGTGCTGATAATACCGGAAACGCGGGAAATGGCGAAGAAGAGGGTGACGAGGACCAGTACTAGTAGATCACTCAAATAATGGAGTTGTGGAAAAAAATGTATTGTTATTTTTAAAAGAACGAGTTTTAATTGCAATCTTCTCGTCAAGCGCTTGCGTGGGGCGGAGGGTGTCGGGGGGATGTTCTCGCTGCCTGATGTGTATATTGGCAGCTGCCGAAGCTGAGCTTCGAGGGCCCTCACGGAGCATCTCATCCATCTCCCGGCTCATTGCCTCCCTTTCGGGAGTACTGAGAAGCAGGGAGCTGCGATGGATGAGGGGCGAGTCTGGCCGACCGAGCGGGGTGTCGCTCCCGACACACGCGTCGTGATAAAGGCGGGGTCGCTTATGTGATGGAGGAGCGCTGGGTGGGCTGGACGTCGCAGGTTGGGTCGTAGCTGGACGGAGGTGATTAAGGGCGAACTATATACGGCTCGGATTAAGCAAGGATTAAGTACGCAGGAACGTCTGGGTTTACGAGACTAGAGACTAATGGTTGCGTGCATTCAACCGTCCATCTGTATCATCGACTGGCGTCTTAATCCTGTAAATCAAAGTTAGTGAACAAGAAAGAACACGCAACCATTTCACCGCTGATGATGATACATAACCTTTTAGCACTTCACACTCTCGCCTATGCTGTTTTACCCAATCTTCCCTCTGGCATTCCACGCCACAGTAATATACTGCTTTGCATTTTGAGCATGTTTTCAAGTGGTGTTGTGTGCGGCACTGCAGTGATCGTTGAACCAATTATGTAGGATAATTAGCAAATGAGGTCTGACTGCAGCACAGAATTCGGTGCCTTGGGCGAGCCAAGTGTCATATAACTCGCAAAATCGCCGAGCAGTGCCAAGACAGCCGGGCAGTTCGTGAAAAACGGCGTGGAAGGCTACGAGTGCTGGCATGGTTGTGGGCATCAGCTCCTCGGGCCTCGGTTAAAGAGTCAGGTTCGACGCGGTTTGCGATATCAATAAGTTGATCAAGGGTCCGGCCCATGGCGGAACATGCGGGATCCTGGATTGTCTTCGACAACGACTTCCATTGCACCGCAAAGTCGGCGAGGGGGTTCACGAAAGACGACATGCGATGGTTCTTCAAGTTGGATGGTTCAACTCTTGTCACTGACACGTGATCAATACGTCTTGCCGGGCCACCCTCGGGCCACCCCCCAAAAAATGATGGGGCCCTAATCCAAACTCTACTCTGTAGTACTCAACTTGCATCAAAAGTTCCAGAAATGGGCTGTTCTTTTTTTTGGGGGGTGGCATCAGACCCCGCCGCACTGTACTTAAGGTTACTGTACTAATCCGACCGGTTGTTCACGTTATGCGTGACGCCGGGTTGTGAACTGAACAATTTTGAACAGGGTGACGGGTGACGGGGACGCCCAAAAAGGGCAAGAAATCGAAAAAATATCCGGCCGGCATCTGCCGAGCAATGCCGGCCTACCATATATGGTAATTTTGATGTGATTGACGTGTAATTTGGGTGACGGGTGACACCCAGTGAACAAACGGTCGGATTAGTACAGTACTAGTCCGCCAAATCCGGTCTTGCTCGAGAAAAGCCCTCTGCCCTCCCCCCCACTCCCCCCCGCAATGACAGCCACGTGCCGTACTGTACCTCCCTGTATGGAAGCAACCGTCGAGGGACCGTGACAAAACGGTTGCCTTGTTTTCAGGCAACCGACCCGCCGTGCTCGGAGCCGTGACCGTTGCCAAAGGAGGCAACCATCTCGCTCAAAAAACTCGGGAAGACAAATTGTCGAATTCACTACAGCACACAAGGTAAGCACAGACTCAACTGTGACGTATGTTCCCAGGCAGAAAACTTTTTCTTCGTGCTGTGTCACGATTTTTTCAAGGCATCGGCCTCAACCGTGACCATGACCACCTCAAAAAGAGGCAACACAACCGACCCCACCGTTACCGTGACGGTTGCTCCCATACAGGGAGGTACAGTAGTACGGTTGGCCGGAAGGCCGCAGTTGACTTTGACTTTTGATTTCTGTCATCGGCTGGGATAAAGAAACCCAGGGTTCAAAGATTTTTCCATTTTGGGTAGATGATTGCCCCGCAGTGCCGGGCGCCTCGGTATGTGCGGCAACTACTGTTGAGTTCGATTTTGACTGTTTTGGGCTCTGAATAAGACTATGATTGTTTGCTTTTAGCGTTCGAACACCACTTTCTGAGGTCGAGTTCCACAAACAAGATTCCGTTACTTACCCTGTGTCACAACTAGAGTCACTCTCAAGTCACCTTTGGCATCAGTGTCATTGAATCGGGAACTCGTCTTTCAATACCTCGTAAATCATCTAGACACAAGTGAAAGGAATAAAGATAGGAACAAAATGGAGGATTTGGTCGAAGGGTTTTGCTAAATTCGCACTACAAGGTATGGAACGGAGGGGTTTTACTGAAGTCCGCCGAAAAATGTGATGTTCGTCGAGGGTGGATGGGGTGTACCTTACTCAACCAGAGATTGCCTCATACAAGCCTCGCATTTCAACCTGCTCACGGATCAGCGGTGCCATGGCATTGAATATAGCCCATCCAGACAACGCTTCTATCGTTGGAGAGCCCAAATGGATATAAACTTCGAATGCAAGTGCTGCAAACTCGTCAGGCACCCAACGGAAGGCTTCCTCCCGAGGAGTTTCGATTAGCGCTTGAAGCTCATCAATAAACACGAAGAGAAAAGGCAAATCAAAGAAGTCATGTGATCGCGTTGCTCCATCTCCCCACGAGCCCGACCCTTGGTGGCCAGACGACGAAGACGACGGCGGGTAGGCGAACGCCCGCAGGATGATGCCCCCAGGACAGAAGCGTCCCCGCTATTCATCGGGAAGGCCGCGGTTGATTTTGATTTTCGATTTCTGTCATAGGAATTAAACATTGATGAAGTATACTCTTTCTCAACTATGCTTATATTGGATTGAATTCAAAGGGACTAAATTCTGCGCAGGTACATTTCCTAATCTACTTCAAAGAATATATTACCTTTGACATGTCTCAAGTTCAATTTGTGCGTCAGCACAGAGTGAAGGCGGCCGACAACCTCAGTTTTGTACTTCCAAGACCCTCCGAGTCCGCTAGTGGTTCTACTTACAGCTTACCAGAACCCTGTTGAATATGCTTCTATCTCGCCCACAGATGTCTTTGCCCAACGAATCTATTTCCCCGCAACTCTGCTCCTATGATGTCGGAAAAATCCTGGACAGCTTGTGTCGGCTCGTAAGGCAATATAAGCCGCCATGAGGTCATAATCCGTAAGGGGATTATAGCGCATAGGTGTAGACCTTTCAAGCTCTCTCCAGCCGCTATAATCCATGCCCGGGATTATATGGGATTGAGGTGCTTACAAGCCATTACTTTGGGTTACTGCACATTACCGCACATTTAGAAAACATAGGGCTCAATTATGGTGACAAAAAACATCTATTCATGGCTACGACAACAGTTCGGTGCTACCCGCCACGCATGGGTCGCCTTATACAAAATAACCTCGACTTCGAATCCCATGCTGGAACGGTATATGAACAAGCAACGCTTAAACGTACCACACAAGTTATACCCGATACGACACAGTGCTGAACAGCAGTCATTAAAAATGGAAGAACAGAGAAGAGAGTGTTAAACGCACAGATGATACATAAATGGCGACAAGAACTAATAGAATTGAGACACAATTAAACGTCGAGGGGCAACAACTCACCAGGTAATCCACGACAACTAGGCCCTCGTACATCGCAGACTTCGACAAAGCAAGTTGGTGGTACCGGTCGGCAAAGCAAGCTGGTGGTACCGGGCAACTTGATATACGCGCCGACTGTAAGTTAACACGGTGAAAGAGTTAGGCCAACGGAGACCGAGAGGCGTGATTTAAAGGCAGATGTGGATCGGTGTGGCACAGGAGGCGGTAGAATCGGTGAGGGGGAGTTGCATACAAGACTTGTGCGGTGGTCGTAGTGGTGGTTGGGGAGAAAGAGGCGTGGGACGCTTTCCGCAGCACTTCTTGGTATTTGTGAAGGGCTGCTGTGGAGCCCGTGTGAAGGTGCCGTAAGCGATCCCGGCAACGTCGGCACAGTCTTGGAGAAACTGAAGTCGATACGACCACCAGCTCTTTGAGGTCCATGGACAGGAAAACAAAATTTTTGAGAGAGGTGGCGAAGCTACCACAACACTTGACACTGCTTCGGCGGTGAGCCGATTGTAACGGCTTATCGCGGATCATAATCCCCCGGTGGGCGGCTTGTAATCCCCTGAAAGCCGTGATGAGGTCATAATCCGGGTCAATCCGTTATGAGCAAACTAGGGTTTTTCCGACAGAAACTTCTGTTTTTTCAAGTCTTTGCCTTCTCATATTTCCGTTGACTAAACTATCTCATATTGAACGCTGAAGTCGTCTTGTTTGCATTTCTTCCTCTCTTTTGCTCCTTGTGCTCCTGACTTTTTTTCTACACCGCTGGGTGACTCTGTAAGCAGTTAGAATATTTCGTCATTTGATCATTTGAACTATGCAAATGTGGTGAGCTTTTATGGGGAAGCTTGCTTCCCCATTCATCGGTATAGGGCTCCGGAATGCAGATGCTTACAAATCTCCGCGTCCCTACCTACGGGGGGTACACAGCTTGTCGGGGCTCCGCCCCAAACCCCGCCTGGATTTTTTTTGCTGGATTCCTTGCCCGCGGCGCCGCACTGCCGCTCGCTGCACTCGCCGGCGCGCGGCGCCGGGGACCGCGTGTCCTATACTTGAAAAGAGGGCCAGGCCATCAGTCGCGTGACTTTTGACAGAAAATCACGGGGTTTTGTCAACATCCTACAACACAACCGGCTGTCGAGATGTTGAAACTCACACGCGGTCCCCGGCGCCGCGCGCCGGCGAGTGCAGCGAGCGGCAGTGCGGCGCCGCGGGCAAGGAATCCAGCAAAAAAAATCCAGGCGGGGTTTGGGGCGGAGCCCCGACAAGCTGTGTACCCCCCGTAGGTAGGGACGCGAGCGCAGCGAGACGGCCCTGCCGAAGGCGGGGTGCTTAAGCTTGTGAGTTTCAACATCTCGACAGCCGGTTGTGTTGTAGGATGTTGACAAAACCCCGTGATTTTCTGTCAAAAGTCACGCGACTGATGGCCTGGCCCTCTTTTCAAGTATACTGTACCAATCTGTATGACTGAAACGCAAAATGGACCGTTACAGGCTGAAACGCTTGAAACGGCTTACAAATCACCCTTTTATGGAAGGTGACCTGCCTTATATGGGTGATTTGTAAGCGAAAAAAGGCCGCCGTTACGCGTTACGTTTCAGTCATACAGATTGGTACAGTAGGATCACCCAGGTAGGTCAGAGCAGACTCGGCTACAACTTTTTCTGGGTTTCTGCATCACTACTCACTGCATTCAGAGCCTTTCTAGCCAACAGGCGCATAGCCGAAAGTAGCCGAGGACGTAAGGCTAGCCGACATAGCCAACCGCTGGCTAACCTTAGTAACCTAGTTAGCCGCACCAAGCCGTACCAAGCCAAAGGCTACTACCAGTGTCTTGGATATACTTACCACTATCCAGTGAGTATAAGCTTTAGCTGTCAAAATTAATAATCCGGAAAAAACAGGGCCGCTGAGTCACTCCAACCAGATTCATCAGGAGCAGAAGAGTTTTGAAGGTGAATATGAGGGCGATTACTGAGGCGGTTCTGAGGTTCATTAACTGAATAAGTTGGTTACCCAAATCGGGCGAAAACTGCTCGAGCCAGTAATGTTGCCCGAATGAATTTAGCAAGATTAGCTACATGAATTGGACGTATTCAACTCAGGATATTGAATTCCCATTCACACTGAAGCAAGCTTACCCTCCTATGTGGACCATTGTCCACATACATCATATTTTTAATCAACTGCTTGGTATTGGATTGATTATGCCTTTCCGTTGATTATACTTGAGATTATATTGCGGATGTCAAAGTATTCTTATGTATGTGTTCACTTGACATTGATTCAGACTTTACACAGGTTTACTGTCTCGGACTCGTATTTTCTAGGCTGCTGGTGGATAGTGTTTCTCCCAGACCACTTGATAAAAAGGACTTTGTATTGGTGTAGAAGATCCCGAACATTATAAGAAGGTCAGAAACAGCACCTTCTACTCTTCTCATTGCCTCCCTAGCCCATCCTGATGCAAAAAATAAAAGGTCATTATTTTTTTTTATCACCCTCCTCGGCCGACCCACCCTCCCTGCCCGGTGTGCCGGCTTCTCCGGCCCGCACCCCCTTGGTTTCTCCGGCTTTGGCCTCAGGCCAAAAAGCCCCGGCTTTTTGGCTTTGGTACCAAGCCCAAAGCCAAGCCAAACTTTTGGCTTTTGACGGCTTTTGGCCCGGCTCGACGATCTCGCAAGCCAAAGCCAGGCCAAAAAGCCACGGCTTTGTGGACCCCGGCTAAGTGTGCTGGGCATTCTGAAGGTCAGATAAGTTTCTACACGATATTGATACCATATTTAGAGCGACTTATGCTTTTTTTCAACCCACAGAAAGCAGTCGGAAGCGGCAGCCGAAGGCCATGGCTTAAGCCAAAGCCAGGCCGGGCCAAGCCAAAGCCGTGGGGTTTGGCCCGGCCTTGGGTTTGAAGAAGCCAAAGCCACCTCAAAGCGGGCCAAAGCCATGGCTTTCAGGCCAAGCCAAGGCCGGAAAAACACTACTGGTGGACTTCGTTTCAAGTAAGACTCTTTCCGTTCAAAGTTGAGAAGCAATACTGATTAATGCAACTCGGAATGATAGGTAGATCCCTACAAACGACACATGCTATGTGATGCAGGCTTTAACTTGTTGAGAGCATGTGATAGGGTAGCTAAGGGCCATTGATACTGATAGATATGCATGGCTCTGCCAAGGCTACTAGCAAAATTATAAATGTGTCAAGCCTCCTAGGGAGCGTGAGCTCAGTATCCGCACACTTCAGTTGACACTCTCAACGGAAGTAGACCAAAGAGTCAGAAAATTGGTGTGACGTTGACCAACCTGGGAATAAATCAAATACTAAGGTAAAGGGAGGGAGAGGACATAGGAAAGAACCTACAGCCAGCAAAGGCGGATACATGATCAACAAACAACTTCTCAATGTTGTTCAGAAAGCGATCATGATGCCATCAAGCGGATCAAGAGAGTTGCAGCTGCCGAGCGGCGGCATGATGACTGATTGATACAACGCTGCTCAAACTACGTGGAAGGATGATTCAAACCTCTGGCTATATCTGACCTCACAGCAGTCTAATTGAGAATCAAGTAAATCTTCATATGATTGATGCCAAACTTCATTCAAGTTCAACTTCAACTACAAGTTCAACTTCCGCTTCAATTGCCAGTTTTGGAAAACTTCGGGTGGGAAGTTGAACTGGGGTCAAAACTTCGAACCAAGGGGTAAACCACCCCGAAAACTACGATCTCAGCTTCCTTTTTGGTTGAAACTAGAATATTTACTGAAAAATGAATTTATACGGAACACGGTACATGGTTCTGGTCACCAGTACTGGTTGTGTTCCTTATGCAGTAACATAGTCAATTCAGTAACGTAACTGAGTAGTTGTCGGTGAAGACTTGTAGTAACATATTCAATAAGCACCTCGGTACAGACATGCCTTCTCAGGCAGTCTCCGCCAAATCGAAGGCAATGTCGTCGTGAGGGCGCGGAGCTCCTTCCTAATCTGTAATTCTAATGACAGCTAGTACGTTTGATTGATTTTGAAGGGTGATGGGAAAAAACGCGTATAAACGTCTGGGCCACTTCCATTGGAGCACCTACCATAACGTTTTAACTATGCGTTGAAAGAACATGCACCTTCCAGAGTCAAAAACACGCGAGCGGAGGGGTTATGGTAGGCCTAGGCACTGCGTTTAAGGGGGTCGTCTGCAGAATATTGTGCGACCCCCGTCCACAGCCCGAAGTTTGTGAAGGGTATAACACACTATAGCGTCATTCTATGGGCTCAAATTTTTGTCCAGGGTTTCTCAGCGGCCTGAAAAACCCCAGACATCGGTTTCTCGGCGGTCATACGGCTGGGACCCTCTTGCCGGCGTTTGCCAGGCGCTCAAGATCGGCCATGATTGGCCCATGTCGCCCGAAAATCCGCAGATTTTGATCGATCCCACGTCTACAGCCTTGCCGACGGGGATCGCCCATGATCGGACAAAGTCGGCCAAGTGCCGTGGCCGCTAAACGCAGTGAGGTCGCCTAAGGAAACTGGCCCAGACCTTCCTATGGTGCGCTCGGCCTAAACACCACCAAATAGGTTTCATCATTGATGCCATCGGTGATGTCCCAAATCGACCGGAAAAATTTCGAATATAAATTGCATCTCTTGCTGCAAAACAAGGTTGGAGCAGACTCAGAACACACTCCCCAGCTATAGTTAGTGTGGTATGTAGCTCATGGACCTCTCTGAGAGCATATGAAACCAGAGTCGGAACTTGAATTGGGCATATTCCGTAAGCTCACATGACTGATTGATTGATCGCATCACTGATGTCTCAAATCCGCCTGGAGAAAAAAGTATTTATTGCGAGTTTTGAGGGGACAGAGAATTCCTTTAGAGGGATTATATAAGTCTACCACCTAATCGGAGTGTTTTCACCAGAGGATCGGTCATGAGAAGGTTCTGATCAGGTGGACCGGAACCATCACCGTCACGATTTTTCCCACGGCCAAAATTTGCTGGGATGCAACGCGAGCGTTCGACTCCCCGCCCCCCAGCTACGGGCCTTCGGCGCCCAAGGCCACCGAACTCCCCTCCCCCTTCCGTCCCGAAAACTCGAAACAATTCAATCACGAAGTCCCCACATTCGTCCCGCGTAATCAAGAAAGTCCGAGCTGATGGTCCTGACGCAACACCCGCCACCGTCTCCAGCGGCACCACGACCAACCAACCAGTCAACCCCACCCCTCGCCATGACCACGCCCCAAACTCAGCGCCCCCGCAGGCCGCCGTCCCTCAGTCCCACACAACGATCGACCACCTGTCTACCAAGCTAAAAACGGAAGTAAAAGCTCTACTGGAGCGAGTTTGTGACTTCCAACAATGCGCAATCGACAATTTCAGAGATAATCCTGAGGAGTTTCCCCAAGGCACGGAGGACAACCTTGTAGCCCCCCTCCCCGTGTTTATCGAGATCACTGAAACTCTTGAACCTTGGATATTAATGTACAAGCGCTTCGTCGCTCCCGAACCCGACCCGGAACCCAGCATGGCTCCTGTTAGCCCACCCAGCCCCACCACATTTGCAGAGGCCGTCAAGGCAAAACCTGTGCACCCACATACCTCCCAGCCGAAGCGCCCCTCACGTCCCGCTCCTAAACAGAGCCCAATGGTGTCCCAAACCGACGATTCCATCCACGCGGTTGATCATTGACCTGTCCAACGCCCACCCCACGAAGAAACCACACCCCGATTCACTATGCAGGGCCATCAACAGCGTCCTAGATGGTCGGCTAGCGGTTAGCGCCACCTCCATGTCCCAGAGTGGCAACCTCGTTCTCCACGGAACTGCGCCAGCTTGCTCAGCCAAGGCGCTCGCAGCTCACCGCTCGCTGCTATGGAGGACCATTGCTCCACTTCTGGGATGCGCCCCCGATGCTGAGCCACCCATCTACCCCGCAGACCCATGGCACAAGGTGGTTTTCCACCGAGTGCCAATCTTGGAGGAGGGAGGGCTTCCGCACTCTCGCGACTTTGTGCGCGAGCTGGCGAAGCGCAACCAACTTCCAGGTGCACAGTATCAAATTGGTAATGTCCGTTTCCTTCACAAGCGGGATAGTATCCCCCAGTCGGAAGTGTCTGTTCGCGTGGACTTCATCGAGGAGGAGGATGCGCGTCGCTTCTTACGTGGCGGCATCTTTCTCTATGGATCACATTGTCGGGCCACCCCGTACAAAGCTCGGGCTCCAAGCGGACGGCGCCCTCCGAGGTAATGGCTGACTGCCACTTATGCCCCATTTTTCTTCACCTATGGTTCCTATGTCGAGTTATCGTTCTCACCGTCGATGGATGCGCTCACCCACCTACTCCAAGACTATACTCTACCAACCACGGTTGAATCCTCACTAGAATTACTTTTTACTTATTTATCGCCCTCCGGGCACCGCGTCTTAGTAGTTGGTTTACTTGTTGCGGTATAGAAATGCTGATACAAAAAAAAAGTTCTGGTGCAATAAATTACTTTCCTCAAGGTTCCATTGAGTTCTTGAATATTCTATAGTTGATCCTTGTAGATTATAAAAGGGAGTCGTTCCCTCATGTAACGACAGCTCTTTCTTACCTCTATTAATCTACGTAGATTTACCGTAAACCTTGCGTGAACTTAAGTGAAGCCTCGCGCTCTCTTCAAGATCTATCGAGCTAGTCTCAGAGTTGTAAAGCCTCGCGCTTACTCCTCCAACTAGAAAGCAACTCATAACTGGTTGATATTCCCAGTTCGTCTTAAGAAGAATCAGATCTCTTACGACAGTTGTTCAGGTAAAACACCTTGATTTATATAGAGATTCATTGATACTCAAGTTACATTTCCGAAACTAACCCGGATCTTCAACAGAAGCTCAATTTGGCAAGGTCCTTTGAACGTTACTCTGTCGCTCAGCTGGAGGTCTCGAGGATGTCCTATAACATCCTCGCCAATGTCCTGAACTCTCACTTATGTAACCTACTCCCAAGAAAATGAAGAGCTTACCTTGTCTTCCTCGTTGTCAACCTCAATGTCTGAATGCTCGGATTCCTACTACCCGGCAGCAGCGACGACATCGTCGTCCCTTGCTTCTCGCAGCGCGACTCGGAAAACGCAAAATACACCTTATATTATGCCTGCACTGCTCGGGGTCTGTTCCCTCCGGAGTATGATATTATTCTAATACATCTACACTAGCGGGTTTGTGCAAAGCGACCCGGGTCGCTTTGGGACCGCTCAGATGTCGACAACGAGCAGTCTCAGGTGTGAAGTCCCAGCGACTTAGGAGTGCCCTAGGGCAATACTCTTATAGGTCGCTTAGAGCTCACACCTGGTATCTATTGTTGCGGAGATCTGAGCTATCGAAAAGCGACCTGGGTCGCTCGCACAAACTCTCTACTACACAGGGCTTCGTCGACAAATACAGCTTTCTACTTCTTATAGACCCTAAGACTAGCGCATATGTTTCAAAAGGAAAGGATGGGCCAGTCGAGCGCTTGAAAGTGAGATCAGCACTGACAGATGCAACCCCGCTGACAGCTCTGCGCAGGCATATCTTCGAAAGACCCCCGATTCTGGCTTGACGCTGGCCGTAGCGCAAGACAAAGCCAAGGTCAAGGTGATTGAGGGACTGATGCGCACAAAACTCACCCATGAACGCAATGCCATCAAGGACATTGTGAGTTGCAGTGAAGCTTTCTCTTCCCTTCTTTTTACTTTGCTAATCTGATACCAGATTGCTGCATCTCTCGGCCACGATGATCAAGAGTCCGTCAACATCGTTACTCTCTGTCAACAAGTTTTGGATTTGAGTTATAATAAGGAGCCCGACATCAATGTATCACTGGAGATGTGTGGCCGCTTTGCATTTTTGGTGAGTGCTTTCAGCTTGACCTGTCTCGGAGCACATTCCTGACAAGCTTCTCATCAAGCGCGAGAGCTATACATTGCAGCTGAAAAATCTGGCGGCCAGTCCAAAGCCGAACGCCGCCATGGACTATTGGGGCGGTGTCGACAAAGATCTCAAGTCAATGAGAGACGCCAAATGCAATGACGCGGCTCGTATATCGCTGTGCGTGAATATCGTGCAACAAATAGCTTGCCCGTTGCTCATAATTCTTTTCCTCAGGTGCATTGCTGATACCCTTGCCGACGATCGTCGACTGTATGGCTCGGTGGACCTGGGCAATTTGGTCCAAGTGTCCCCCATCTCTATCACCTAAATATGTCTCTCTCGTTGTCCCATCGTTTGCACTCTACACTACTGCCTCTTTGATTTCTTAATGCTTATACTCTCTTCGCCAATGTATCATATTTCGCACTAAAATTGTAATATAATGACAACGCAATGCCTATTCAGAGCTTTCGGGACTAAGAAATTAAGGTGCATGAGAGATCACGGATGAGAATTGTGCGAGGTCAGGAACTGAGGTCTGATAGATACAGGCGCCCGATATCCGGGGAACATTCGATGAAGAATCTCCCTGGAAGAGACAGAATACGGACTGCCTGGGAATCGATGTTTCGGTGTCCCCAGGTCATCGCCAAAACATTTGGGGAGATCACGCAAAGTATCGGCATAGATCAGCCCTCGGACATCAACTCAACATCCTGTCAAAACGGTGGTGTAGCACAAAGTCTGGTAATATTTTTGAAGTTGCTCAAAGCATTCCCTGAGCCCCGGCACTAGTGACAAAGAGCGACATGGCACTGACAGCTGGATATCCGAAGTCCGAGGAAAGGCCCGCACAGTGCTTACAGCTGTGCTTACAAAGCACCCAGTCATTTCGTAAGCATCTGCATTTTGGAGCCCTATACCGATGAATGGGGAAGCTTGGGGCCAAAAATTGACCTCGGAATTGTGCGGGATGTTCATAGTATACTATTTTGGTTGTAATGGTCAGAGGAATTGCAAAAATATTGATTTGGGCAGGATCTACAATATTGATCTCAGGAACTAGGACAGATCAGGAAAATTCCTCTGACAAATACATATAAAATCGCAAACAACATCAAATGGCCAAAAGTCCGATGGGGGTCATGTATTTACTTATCGAGATAGGTTTTGGGCGAAAACGGGGCTGCCATTTGGCGGGGCTTCCAAATTGGGACGAGAATGATGGATGTCATCGGGTGACGGGGCGTTGCCCATACCCATTATGTGCGTTATGTGCACCCAGCGGAACGGTCGGTTAACCGATCTACGTGACCAGTAGCTTGCAACACGTTCGGGGTGTCAACACAGACAGTCTCCAGTGACCACCCTATTCACTATGAACCTCACCGATGGCCCTACCGAACATAGTGCTCTGGATTGCAAGGGAAGCCATTGTCAGACACAGGACACGGCGAAGACGCAAATAACAGGGCTAGTCGGTAGACCAGATGGGTGTAGGGGACAAAGCCGCAGCCCTGAAGGGAAACGGTGTACAGAAACAGCAATGCTGCCGTTTACTTTTGTTTCACAACCCCCATCGACCCATTCGCGAGATCCTCTCCTCCGCTATGTCCGCTTACCCTTCTCCCCATGCCCTCCCGTACTCCCACCCCATTACCTCCACATCATCGTCAAGCGCCTTCCGAAACTCTTCCAAAGTCCTTACAGCCCTCGCCCTCCCTGACCCCGTGAGCCACCATGCTCGGTCGCTCTCCGCATGCTCTACTCTGTCTTCCATTGGTGGGAATCTTAGCATGCTGACGTCGCTTGCCGTGCTAAACGTGTCGGCCGACCTCTTGTCGACTGGAGATTCATTCCTATTTCCGCCTGAGATGTCGACTAATGAAATGGCCGCAGGAATCAGCGATAATGAAGGAATCAGTTAGCGTTGCGGTCTATAGGAAACTCGTTGAATCTCGGGCACTCACATAACTACAGCATGAAATCGACTCATCACTGAAGCTCTACATGCTACATGGTCGTCGCGAACCACAGAAGGATAAACCTCCAACTCAAAAAACCCTCTTTCTTCGGCACTACTTGTTCATTGTTAAAAATCAACAACACCGAGAGGCGCTGACCTCACTTATGATTACTACCCATCAACTTGCCTTGGAAAAGTTGCGGTATGTTGATCACGCAAAGCCTGCCGTTCCCAGAGACGAACGTCTCTGCCGTTTCTGCACTAATCACAGAGCCCTGCTAAGTAGAATGTACTATTGTGCCCAATATTAATGGGTATGAATTCTCCCATTGGGTCAGAATTCACGATTTCCTGCTCCCTCTCTTTACTTTTTGCCCCCAAAATTTTCCGGCATGTATTCTAGTAGTAGTAATGCGTAATTCTACCAAAGGGCTTGAGGATTCGTGAAGAGGAAGGTATTAAAATACGTTTACCGGGACATCAAACTCAGTGATCCCGCGACATATCTCAATGTTCTGACTTACCTCTTCACTGTTTAAACCCGGGAAACTTGGAGAGACCTCATACAACATGCACAATACCTCAGACAAACTCAGATTATTTAACCGGTACGTCGTCGTCGCGCGCTGGAGGGGAGGGTTTCCGAGCGTGACAATTTCAAACTCCGCTCGCTAAACGCGTCGGCACTTATTTGCCACGCCGTGCCGTTTGTTGACACCTCTTCGACGCGTCCCCGTGCATGCCAGATGTCGACAAGAAGGAGCAGAAGATTCAAGACGCGTGCCGGCTCCTCTCTCGTCGCGTCAACAATGGGCAGAAACCGGACGTCAAGAATCTTGCTCGCGAGCTTGACTTGCCTTATACTACTCTTTACAATCGCTGGAAAAATGTTCGCAAATCGCGTTCCGAGGCCACTCGCGCTCAGCTATTCCTCTCCCCTCCCGTCGAGCACGTTCTCCTCAAATGGATTGAGCATCTCGGGGAAATTGGCACCCCTCTGTATAAAAAAACCGTCCGTCAGCGTGCTCAGCTATTGCACCCACTCCACAAGAAGCCGAGTAAGAACTGGATCTATGACTTCATTAAACGGCATCCCACCATCTCCTTCGCCAGCTCAGCCGGTCTTGATCCCAAGCGCGCGAAGGCTTTCAATGAACCTGTTGTCGGCCGCTTCTTTGACAAGCTGGAAGAACTTGTCGAGAAGCACGGCATTCCTATTGAGAACGTGTATAATATGGATGAGAAGGGGGTGCAGCGCGGCGGAGGGAAAAAAGCTAGCCGCCGAAAGTATTTGTACTCGCGCAGGCAGAAGGCAAAGTACAAGCACCGCAGCGCTAATCTCGAGCTCATCACTATCATCGAAGCCGTGTGCGCTGATGGGACAAGCCTCAAACCCGGCTTCGTTTTCCCTGGGTCGGCACAATGCCCTGAATGGTTTGAAGAAGATGATGAGATCGTGTACGTGTTGCTACCTCCACCCGCATCTCAGTAAGTACTGACCTCTAGATATTTTCAGTATTGCCATGTCCACGAACGGCTGGACCGACGACTTCATTGGTCTTGAGTGGTTCAGGATATGCTTCATTCCCCAGGCCAAGGCTCGAAACAAATCCGGGAAGTCTATTCTCCTCATTCTCGACGGTCATGCCTTCTACCTCTTCCAACCCTCCACCTCCCGAGCTGTCGATGCCCTCATCATCGACGTATCCATCTTTTGATTTCGCATTTCCGCCGCCCCCGCCCCAATTCTCATTCCACAACCACCCATTCGTGCTTCCACAGGACCAATTGACCCCACACAATCCTCCTCCTACCTCTACTTCATTCGGAATGGACATTCCATTTAATATAGAAACTAATCTTGCGAATACGTACCAAAATTACCTACATCCTTATAACTCTTCGTAGTACATAGTAGCTTGATATCATTCACTAACCCCAGTACATATTTGACACTCAGATACTATTCATAACTTGTTTTGCGACACAGAATACCATATTGATTAATAGATACATGGAATCATAAGCTTAACAAGAGGTGCAGCGCCAACGACAGCCTCCTCCCACTCAACGAGCCGCTTCTCTGCTCGTATTTGAGCCTCTTGAGCCTCTGTACATGCGGACCTCGCAGCGTGAAGCTCACGGAGAGCTTCGTCACGTTCAGCCTCGAGCCGAACGCAACGTGTGCGCAGCTGCTCGTAAGTCTCCGGTTCCGGAGAAGGTTCTCCATCTACAGCATGGTTAGCATAACAGAATAAGGGCAGGATGGTAGAACGTACCATAGACAACCCGCTGTTGTCGATGATCCAACTGGCTCAAAACATCTTGAGATGTTATGCCGTAGTCGAAGCCGCTGCTGAGAGGCTGCTGCGAGGGCTCTTGTTGGCCAACAAGATGGTCGATGGCGTCCTGGGACGTAGTCTGCGAGTTGAGAAATCCCCCGGGTTCAAAATCCCTGGCATATTGATTAGAGAAAAGAGTTTGAAGAAGATTTTTGACACGCACCGGCGCGTCTTTTCATTTGAGGCTACAGCGGACGGCCGAGGGGTTGCGCACTGGACTTGAAACAGGTTCCGGTTTGATTTCAAAATCCCTGGCATATTGATTAGAGAAAAGAGTTTGAAGAAGATTTTTGACACGCACCGGCGCGTCTTTTCATTTGAGGCTACAGCGGACGGCCGAGGGGTGCGCACTGGACTTGAAACAGGTTCCGGTTTGATCTCTTGATATCCCTCAAGCCTACGACGTTGACACAGCGGGTAGTCGTCGTCTTGTGCGTTTTCATAGCCGCGTTTGACGCGTTTGCGACGACACCATTCCCGGTATTCTGCAAGGTCTTGTGGTGACATTTCGGCCTCATATTCATCGCGAATGGGTTGTTTATGTTGAGACTGTTCATAATCCAGAGCCAGGCTTGTGGGTGAGGAGGGTAGATAGTCGTCGTCGAGGTAGCTGGTCATGGCGGAGTGCGGAAAGAATGCAAGGATCATTTCAATCAGGGCCGAGATTGATCCAAACTGTGACATTCTGTGACTCGCAAACCCTCCCCTTCAGCGCGCGACGACGACGCACCGGTAAAACAATTTGAGCTTGTCCAAAGTATTTAGTATGCTATATGAGCTCTCTCTAAGTTTCCCGGGTTTAAACAGTGAAGAGGTAAGTCAGAACATTGGGATATGTCGCGGGATCACTGACTTTGATGCCCCGGTAACCGTTTTTTAATACCTTCCTCCTCGCAGATTCTCAAGTTCTTTGGTAGAGTTATGCATTGATAAGTACTAGTAGAATACAGGCCGGAAATTTCCGGGGGCAAAAAGTAAAGAGAGGGAGCAGGAAACCGTGAATTCAGACCCATTGGGAGAATTCATACCCATTGGGCACAATAGTACTGCATCTCCTTCCACCTATATCATATATGCTACTTGTATAGGGTAACTCATGTTAGGTTGTCTGCGTTAGGAAATTGCGTAAGTGCACGTGCTTAATTGATTGATTGCATCAGTGATGTCTCAAATTGACCCGAGGAAAAAACTATTCTGTCATTGTGAGTTAGTGCTGCCGGGAGCTGAGTTGGAGCTGAGCTCGAGGTGATTGCCCATCAGCTCGCTCGAGCTCGGAGTTGGGCCGAGGCAGCTTGGAGCTGACATCCATAAACGGAAGTTTCCGTCCCACGGTCCCCCGTCTCCTCGTTTCGAGCTACATTGCATTGTTTTGACCTCGTATGCACCTCAAAAATGTGGTACAATTCTCCAAAAGGTATAATAAACATATGCACAATAAAAGACTATACAGTTTATGAGTAAATTATGGAACAATACAAAGCACAATGATTATACAAGTGAATACAACGCAAAAATCAAACGGGCGAAGCCCAGGAAGATTCTATAAGATCCTTAAGCTCTTGAGTACGCCCTGCCGCAATCAACCTTTCTGCTACATCAGGGTCAATATCAACAACAGACAGATCTTCCTCGGTTACGACTAACTCGTCGCAAAATTTGATGCGATCCTGTCGATAAATAAATTTGAGAATCTGGAGCATTTCCATCATCTCGGGGGAGAGACTGTTGCGTAGGGAGGCATCTGTGTCCTTGCTCGAAGAGAAAACACGCTCGCATGGTACCGCTGAAGCCTGAACAGGCAATACAGTGGTGGCAAATAGAAATTGCCGTGGCTTTTTGGTAAAAATCTCGATGTATACTTCACCGAATGACCTCAAATATGATGTAGAGATGAGTATGTGATACTTCTGTACCTCTTAGAACACTCAGCAATATATCATGCACTGACAGTGCATCAATAATGGATGGTTTTCGTACTTTGCCATATCCAGAAAAACACAATGTACCCTCAGCAAAAAAAGTGTCATAATAGGATAAAAGTACTTGAAAAACAATGCTAGTTCTCACTTTGATTGACTGGAATTGATCGTCATTTGAGCTCACAACAGCCGCTCGAAGTAGGTCATTTTCGCTATTTTCTCTGCATTTTCAGCTATTTTGTGTGAAAATAGCCAACTCTGAGCGGTTGTTGTGAGCTCAAATGAGGGTCAATTCCATTCAACAAAAGTGGAAACTAGGACTGTTTTTCAAGTACTTTCATCCTATTGTGACACTTTTTTGCTGAGGATACATTGAGTCTTTCCAGATATGGCAATAATAAGAAACTGTCCTGTTATTGATGCATTGTCAGGGCGTAATATATAACTGAGTGTTCTAAGCAGTACAGAGATATCATATATTTATCTCTACATTTTATTCATTCGGTGAAGTATACAGCAAGATTCTGGCCAAAAAGCCACGGCAATTTCTATTTGCCACCACTGTACATCGACCGCCACGCGAAATAGGTGCCGGAACCGATACTGGCGAGCCTGTAACAGTTTAGAAACCAACACAATCACAAAGAATACTCGAAACTCACCTCCCAGTAGCGAAGCAGGTCGAGGTCCTCATATTCTGGATCCGATCCACCCAGAAGGCCCTCCCTCTCATATTCATTCAGCTCCGTGTCGACAATCTGCTCATCTTCGGCAGCCGCCCGGCGCTCCGCCTCGGCTTGCTCTTCCTCCGAAAGCGGCTGTGAATCTTGACTGCTTGGTGGAGATTCAATGTCGGAAGCAGAGAGCTCTTTTACAAGAGCACCCAGTTTTGCAAAACCAGATTTCTGTGCACGAGCGGCGTGGGACGAGGACGGCGTGTGAACAGCGCGGCGACTGGCAGTTAAAGGAATCTGGGCAGTGCTTGCAGAGTTCTGGTTAGTGCGGAACTCTCGGCGGTACTCCAGCATCTTGGTGGTTTGTCAGTAGCGCAATAATGGGAAGATTTGGGACGCACTGCTGCACGTATCCAAGTTCTGGCTTCCTCCGCATCTGACGGGGACCAGTTATCCCTGAGCCATTGAAGTTTTGTTGTCGGATTTAATACTGAGAAATAATATGAGTGGTTGAAGCGAATGAGGTGAAGAAGAGCGAAGTGTTTACCCATGGCCAGCGCGTAAATTCGAGTGTGCCGAGACATCCCGAGGTATTCAGTGAATTTATCGACAGCGGTGTTAATACCGAGACTGATTTTCGGGAGCTCTCGAGCAAGAAGCTTGAGTGCGGCAATGAGCTGCTCATAGAGTGGGAGCACATAGGACAGGGTAGGCGCTTTCTCCGCAGATACTATGTCCTGGACAAGATGTGGGACCTGTAAAAAGCGCCGAATGTCGACGAGCACAGTCTTGGCGATCGGATCGAGTCGGTCATCTGAAATCTTGGGGCAATATATATGACATTTTAGAGGTATCTATTGCACGTACCTTGGACCCTGAGTGCGCCATGCACTGTCCCGACGCGCCACCTTTGCGTCATATTTCCAGCTTTGTGGGGCGTTTCGCGTCCTGCGGGGCAGTCAGCCGGTGACGTCGATGCCAAGCGAGGTTGAGGTGAGGCATAGGAGGATTGGTTTGCGCCAGGATGCGCTGGTCGGTGAGCGGGAGGAGGTAGACGCGTCAGTCACTCAGTGACGCTGTCAAAAATGTCACGGTGCCTGTTTTGGGAGCGGAGGCGAGGCGAGCTGGCATCACCTCGAGGTGCCGTTTATGGTAACGGGTCGAGTTGGAGCTGAACTCAGCTCGGAGCTAACTCCAGCTCCCGGCAGCACTATTGTGAGTTTTTATCCAATCGAGAATAGAGACTTTGCGCAGAGCCACCGGTAGCCACCCAGTGGCTCTCACGGCATGCGCTGTGGAGCGGCTACAGCATATGGTGGCTCGTTTGGTGGCTCGTCGCCCGCGTTGCAGGTGGGGCTTCTTCAAGTATCTACATGGTACCTCTGTGACTATACCTCAATGTAGTGAGGTGTCGTGGTTAGGTTACCAGTTTCCGCTTTATTTGGTGCGTTTTTGGCCGGTTCTTGCAAAACCGACGGTTGGCGTAGAACTTTGGTGTGCTTCCTGGTGGTTTGGAAGCCTAGCGCTTCGAGGTCATCCAGGGGGATGAAAAAATGCCGAAGAAAACGAATTTCAAGTTATTCTTCCAGCCACCGAATGAGCCACCATAGCGCGTAGCCGCTCCACAGCGCATGCCGTGAGAGCCACCGGGTGGCTCCCGGTGGCTCTGCGCAAAGTCTCTAATCCCTCTTGAGGGATTGAACTACCATCTAATCGGAATGTTTTGGCAAGAGGATCAGAAACCTGGAGGCTCTGATCATGCGCGATAAATTTCGTTCTTGTTTGGTGGTGTTTATTGGTGGTGTTTAAGTGATGCGCACCATATAGGAAACGAACCGCCATAATCTGTACAAACGAGCCGTCATACTTACGGCATCAAACCCGGGTCCTTTAAATTGCGGCACTTTCGGCGTCACTCAATCCCACGCCCTCCTGACCGCTTGCCACGTACTTGACGAAGCTTCGAACGGTCTTCTCGCAGGTTCGAGCGCAAAATCAAAACTTGGATTTATCAGTGCACTTTGGGGAAGTACAGTTGATAATTCCAGCATGGGAGACGTTTGCCACATTCAACGTCTACCTACCGAACTTTATATCGAGGTCTTTTGTTTCATTGCCCAGGGCATGACAAGGAAGCTAGCTGGCCGAGACGTTCGCGTTGCTCCGTGGCAATTGGGGCATGTCTGTCATACTTGGAGGACGATTGCTCACGGGTATCCACAACTTTGGTCGTGCATTACAATCGACTACTCGACCCAGGCTGTAATCTGCCCTCCCATCAGACTGCCAGGCAGAGTTGACATAGAATATCCTCTCAGCTGGCTTCAAACTCAGCTTACCCTTTCCGGCGATGTGCCACTAGTGGTGCGGTTTCGCCTCGACCATGCACAGCTCGAAGACTCCCATCATCTGATAGCTATGAATAGAGGGGTAGACAATTGTGCCCAATGAACAATGTGAGTATAATTTTGTAAATCTTGCACAGTGAAAATCTTGCTAGTGTGAGTGGATATCTCATTCAAGTCAGAATCAGAGACAAGTGATTTAGGTCCGTAATTTGGCCAGTCATCCTTCCAGTATTGCTTCCAGTGATCAAGTCTCCATTCAACAAGTTTGTTATAGATTACTTCTCTTTGTGAAGTCGTTGTTTTCACTTCAGTAGTCTCTGATGTGAAGCCTGGGTTGACATCAATCCATTTATATTCCCTTGGTGGCCGGAAATCTGGATCACAACGGTTGCAACAGGGCAACGAAGAATCACGAGTACAGTCACCAGGATTCTCAAGATGTCTTTGCATTATTTTTTCAGCACATTCTTGGGTTCAATCATTCCGGGATCTTGATCTCCGGGATGCTCAACAGTAACATCCTTCAGCATCTTAGGTTCCACAAAAAACATTCCAGTACTGGTCTTATCCTCTCCGTCTCTACCTCCCCTTCCTCGACGCTGACCACCATCAGTAATTGTGAGACCATCACATCCAAACTGTATTACCCAGCGCACACCAGGGAAATTCATTCCAGCACTGATTTTTGAAGTACCTAGAAGTACGACTGTTTTTCCATCTCGAAAATCTCGTAATGCAATCTCTTGATGTCGAGCTGACAGTCCGGAGTGAATGATATCAACAACATGTGTTGGAAGCTGAAGATAGGCTACACGGAAAAATGCCCACCAGAACATTTCAGTGAGTCTATCAATATCATCACAAAATATGATTGTGCGAACAAGATCTTCCAGTCTACAACCAAGCGGAAATACAAAGGCAAGATCCAAGAAGCTTGAGATATCATGCTCCATAGGTATAATCATGATTGACAATTCCGGGCGAAAGTTCCCCAGATTGATCAATGTGTAGTCCGAGTGCAGCCCTGCATATGTTATAAGGGACATCCGAAAAGCTTCGGGACAAGTAGCAGAGAGGCAGATAAGTGGAATGGCATGCCCAATTATGTTTCGTAGTTGTCAATGATAGATGCGAGAGTATGAAGGTCGCCAGCCTCGTGCCTGGTGTACAAGATGTGCCTCATCAAGGTATATCGCAGACAATCTTTTCTTCCATGAATCTGAATGTAAAAGTCTGGCAAACGCTGGGCTCTCCAGTGTTTCCGGGCAGACATAGACAACCATCATATCACCTTGAGCTATATCTTTATAGTCTTGTTGACTGTGCTGCTCTGAGTAAATGAACCTTGAAGATATATTTCCAGTATTGCTTCTGATTGATCTGTTTGTGGTATCACAGAGGGAGATGTAACCTTAAACATACAGGAGTTCACCTTCCAATCCTAGACTTGTAAAAGGTGTAATAACAAGGGAAATGCCTTGTTTTCTCGCAGCGAGAGGGAGTGTCCAAGTAAGTGATTTGCCAGAGCCAGTAGCTGATATCACCACACAATCCCCTTTCCGCATCAAGATTGCATTACAGACTTTAACCTGAAAAGAACGAACTTGTGCTTGTTCAGGTATGAGCTTAGCCTACCTTGCAATGTCAGTCCATTGATCAGGATCCAGAGTGAGAATATCCGGTAAGGCAGTATTCTGTGCTGATACAAAAGCTGCTTGAGTGGGAGTGCCTGGGCTATTCAAAGAATATGGTTTGAAAGATAAAGCTTTTGGTTTAACTTCAAAGCCATGTCTAAATTGTTTGGGAGTTGAAACAGGAGCTAGAGGATTCACAGGAGGATCAAAGCTTGTAGACATAGCCCGAAGCCCACTTGGACGCAGTGGAGTAGACACAGAGGAAGTAACACTGGATGTAGATGTAGATCTTGTGTGTGTACGAGATGTAAGTCGAATATCTGAGGCATATTTCTGCACAGAGACTTTGTAGAGCTAAAGGCAAGGGTTGTGTGCGCTTTGGTAGAAGACAAGGACTCAAAAACGCGTCGAAAACACGCTTTAAACACGCGCCGAAGGTCAGGCAAACCCGTGAGAAAGTTATCCGGAAGTTCGGAAGAGGCTCCGAGGAGGCTACATACTGTGTGAAAATTCGATCAATTTTGATAGCTCAAGGGTACGGTTCGACAGCCGCTGATAGTCTCGGATACCCAGACGTTCCTCCGCAGTTCGAGAGGGCGAGATTAGATATATCGGAGCTACTTCCTAATCTGTAATTTCAATGACAGCTTTTGGCGTTTGATTGATTTTGAGGGTGATCGGAACAAGGGCGTAGGAACACATCCATCATCACGAAAATTAATCAAACGTCAAAACTATACTAGTCTCCCTAGTCAGACCCTATATCCCGAGGTTATTTTTTTTAGAATTTTGGGACGGGAAAAATAACCTGATATAGGGTCTGATTCTACATGTCACCCATTAGCCGTAGGTCAGTGTTCCGGATTAGGAAAGACCCAAAATGGAAGTCCCCTACTTGAATTTGCGCAACGTCTGGGGAAGCTACATATTGTCTTGGTCTGCTGAAGTAGTCAATTCTGTATCCTCAAGCTTTCTGGGTACCATAAAGTAGCATTGGGCGCTAAGATTTGCTATTTTGAGCCTTGCTTCAATTGTGGCTGTGCTGCTTGTCCGAAAATGTCGAGCTTTGATTTCCTCTCCTCGATGCTGCCACGACAAGAAAGAGAAAAAGTGAAGAGACAAAGTTTGAGTTTGGAAGGCAAGGTATCTGTCCTGACAGAAATTTTACACATCTTTCTCTGTTTTCGGTGTAAAACAAGCCTCACGATCGAACTGTGACCTACGGCTAACGCGTGACAACCAAAACTAGACTAAAACTATACAGCTGTTTCGGAAAAAGAATACGGGTTTCGGCATTTCTTTCGCTTCGTTTTTTTGTCTATAGTTGTTTGGCCTCGCGTCCCTTTCTGCTCCACCCACCCCACTTCACTGGCGTCATTTGTGTTGAACACGGTGTTGTGACTCCACAAGCTCCACACCCAATGCGCGTATTTAGAGGACGAAAACTCAACCTCCAACATAGCGCTTCCATGGAAAATATCCATCATGCAACCCACCTCGAATCAGTCTTCTTCGCACTACCGCGAGCACACCCGACAACAAGATGGCTAGACTGTCCTTGCCTCTGAACCTCAGCAGCGCGCTGCTACAGAGGCTCCTCCCCCATACACAGCCGAAGCCCCTCCTCAGGCTGCTGCACCGGCGGCAGATCCCGCTCCGGAGAGATATCCGGGTCAGTTATCCGCCATATTTTTCGTTATCTTGATTGTTTGCTGACTGCTCAACAGGAGTGCAGCTCGCATTTTCTGTTCCCACCAACAGCGATATCATTGGCGCGATCCCCTCATGCGAACCATTCACTTTGCCCGCAACGTCCCCTTCCAGGAGGGATTGCTCAAGTTATGCAACGTTATGAACATCGGAGTCAGCGCTGCGTGTATTGGATACAAGTGGAACAAGGATCCGGTCAACGCCCCCGTCAACCAACTGGCAACTCACGGCGACTGGGAGCATTGTCTGGAGGAGGGGATCGGTAAAACTGCGAGGGCGAGAACCAAGGAATTGCTGTGTGTAATTCGGAATCTGGTGCGTTGATTTATATCTCTCGTTCTACGATTGTCAGTTTAAAATTCCTTGCGTCAGAATCTCCCCGGAACTGCCCCCAATACCACACCTCGGGCTGCTGCGGCCCCCGCAGCCGAGTCCGGCGGGAAGAAGCGAAAAGCCGACGCCAGCCCAACAACCACTCAATCACCCGGTGGACGGAAGACATTTGACTACACCAACGAGTACCGCGAGCTCAAAAATCACCTTGCCTGTGCAACTCACAAGGGTGAAAATTGCTTCGTCTCCCCGGCCGACGGGCATCATCATCGTGTCGACCGATATTTAACGACCCTCTGGGCCAAGGAAATTGTGTGTCAATTTTTCTTCGCTCGTATCTGTTTACATAACTTAACATTGTTATCAGGTCACCGGTAAGGCTACGCTGCAGCGGCCCCCGGAGAACATAGTTTTCCAAGACTTCTTCCTGCCCAAGGCCAAGAAACCCCGCACTGCGAGGAGGTCGCCGCCTGTTAATCCTTTAAATCCCTGCGCGCCGACTCCCATGCCAACCATCAACGTCACCGTCAACACTGGAACAGGCGGCGAGCAGACCAGCACCGCCTCGCCTCATCAGCGAAGCCCTTTGGGGACAATCACCAACACCACCACGAGCGCCGTCGACAATACTCCGCTCTCCCTCTTTCGTACTGCCCTTGGCCAGGAGAATGCCGAGCTGGCTGAGGCTATCCGCTACCCTTCCGTCACCAGCATACTTCAGCAGATCGACGACTCGGGGGTTTTCGAGGGTTCTTCCGTCCTCACTTTCCCCTCTGTCATCTTTGCAGATGCTCTGGATGACCACCAAATCACACATGTCGATCATGTTCCGATCTTCGACACTGACTTCTATGTTCACTTGATCCACATGCCAATCGAGTTGGCCAATCTGTTTGTCGAAGAGTCGATTGCAGCCATGGGGAGGGCAGAGAAGGGCAAAGGCAAGGCTCTCAATTAATTCTCGTTACCTGCCGATGAAAGATTCAAAATGTACTAATACCATACGCGTCGAAACAGAAGTAATGTACGATAGAAAACTGTGAAATATGTACACTAGTATATACTACGATACAGAATACGATACGTTCCGAATGTCTTACCTACTTACCTATTCAATTTACAAGTGACTCAAATACACAGCCGATTGGAAGGGAAGAAATCATTTTTAAAAAATACAGCGACAGTTACAGGTACCCAGAATGCTCGTACCACCCACAGGCCTTTTCGGGCGTCATAGACTCAAAGACAGCCCTCCAAATCATCGCATACGGCGAATCTCCGCCGTTGCCCGCCATTGCCCCATCCGTGTAGTCCCGATGTGCTCTAATCCATGCTTTCATGGCTGAGAAGCCTTCTTCAATCGGATCGTAGTCGGGGGAGTATGGCGGCAGGTATTCCAATCGCATCCCGCTGCTGTGTGATCAGAAAAGATAAGGAGGTAAGCTAAATGAAATATACCGCTGTTCAATCATAGGACGCAATGCCGCCGACTTGTGTATGCTTGCGTTATCCATGACGATGACGGAATTTGGACCCGGAAACGGGTTCATGTTGTCGAGAAGGCCGTCAATAAAGCTGTTGAAGCTGGCGGCTTTGAAGGAACCGTGTATGACGTCGAGATGCAACACGCCGTCCAGAGAGAGCGCGGGGAGGACTGAATACCTGGAAAAAATCTGTAAGTTGATCCCGCAATCGTAGTTGGACGACGTACTTGACTCCCCGTATGTACACATCATGCCGTCGAGCTTGTTCACCAGCCGGTGCCCAGGCCCACCCGCGTTTGGAGGTGTTGCGATTGCAGGCAGCCTCGTCGACAAATACGAGTTGCGGGGCGCGATAGGTCTGAGCCATGTGTATTTCGAAATTGGTACGGGCGTTCTCATCGCGTTGTATGGCAACACGAGACACCTATCCGGACTATGGGTCAGAATAAGATATATATTACTTAGGTGGGTACGACTCACGCGCTTCCTCGTATATCCTCGTCGCCTCAACGCCGTCCATATGGAGGTGAGCGAAGCTTCTACATTGCAGAGCTCCCGCAACTCTGCTTGCATCTCACGCAGATAGATGTCGGGAGTCCTCTCCACAAGCGCGACCAGGAACTGTGTCATTTCTTCAATCAAAAACACGAATTTGCAAGGAAGACATAGTACTTACATCGACATCAGTAACATGCAGAAGCCGGGGACGACCTCGAATCCGATACGTTGGGGTGGCTGGTTCTCCGAGTTCCTCGCGTCGATGCCGACGAAGAATCTTCTCGACAGAGCTCAGACTGACACCCAGCTCGTGCGCCACGTCGGCTTGTTTGCGGCCGCAGAAGTAATGCAGGTGAACTACATTGGCTCGCGTGTTTTCAGGAATGTCTTTGCGGTGTCCGCGCGCCATGAGCAATAGAGTGAGAGAGAAGAGTTGGTGAGGTCGTTGGCGACATAATTATTGACCAAAAGGGGAGAGGTGGAGCGGAGTGGGGCTGAGAGAGACGCGGGACCAAACAACTATAGACAAAAAAACGAAGCGAAAGAAATGCCGAAACCCGTATTCTTTTTCCGAAACAGCTGTAAAATTGCGCCTGTCCGAAGCTTTTCAAACTCCGCTCGGTTATCACCTTCCAGACTTCCAGATCAAAATCTCACGCTACCTTTTTTTGTCACTCTCTCCTCTTCACCCTCTTTATAAAATTGCGCCTGTCCGAAGCTTTTCAAACGCCGCTCGGTTATCACCTTCCAGACTTCCGGATCAAAATCTCACGCTACCTTTTTTTGTCACTCTCTCCTCTTCCAACATCCCAACAACGTCCTGCTAGGCCCCCGGTCACTACCATATAGGTCCGTAGGTTTCATAGAGTAAAACAACGGCCAATTTCAGAGGTCTATTTCGCGAACCAGCCATGAAAGCGAGATTTTGGATAGCTGGGCCGACGCAGCTGCTCTAAACTAAACGTTTCCCGCAATTTCCAAAAAAAATACACCTTTTTTGACTCCTTTAGGGCGCCATCAATGCCAAAAAATAGAGTAAATCAGTCGAAAATCCGGAAATTTTACCCTACGGACCTATATGGTAGTGACCGGGGGCCTGTCCTGCTCTCTACGTTTTTACGGATTAGGAAAGAGCTCCGGCTCTGCGTAAACTAATATATGTCAGAATATGAATTATTCCGGGTAGCCGCCCCGCCGCTCCGGCCCTTGATAGATATCTGATACTTATCATACAGCCTTGTTCTTACATATAAACCGTGCTCGTCTGTCCACCACCCTCAGTCTTTCATCCCACATTGCGGGAGACTGAGGGTGAGTTCTCTATCTATCTACCTACTTGTATTTACTTACTCATTGTGTAGTTATTGCGCCTTCCGCGCATTTTCAGGTATTTAATATATAGTCTTTCATCCCACATTGCGGGAGACTGAGGTTATTGCGCCTTCCGCGCATTTTCAGATTCTGTTAGTATAGGGGTCTGGCGACATTCACTACCGCAGGGACACGTAGTCGGAGTCAAGAATCCCCAGGATACCTCAAACTTGAACCTTGTCTCAATGCCCTAACCTCCGTCAACAACCTCGTTAGTGATCAAAACCACGGTTGATAACGACGTAAGCGGCCGAAACCTCTCAGTTCAACCTTCATCGCAAAACCAAATAATTTTCAACGATAAATAAGGTCATACACAAACGTTCACAGCTGTTAAAGGTGTCCCAAGTCTCAAACGAGGACGACGACGGAGATTTGCGGTACCACGGCCCGATGCCCTGAAGAGACAATTGTTGTAGAAACGAATGAGAATGGAACATTCACATCTCGACGAGCTCCAGTTCACTTTCGAATGCAAGATCGACTACATAGGACTTCCTCCCCGGTGTATTGGAGAGTAGCTTATGAATTTTGGAAACAATATACGGGTTTTGATTGAGTGGTGCTCGTTCGTTAACGTTTGTGCTTACGTTTGTTGACCATTCTGTCATCGGCAAAGCCGGGAGCACCACTGTGGGGGCGTTGCCGTACCGCATCAATTGCCGTTGGTCCCTTGTTTTGGCCCTTGCTCGCAAGTCATGGCCGTGTCGAGCTCTGGGCAAGTAGCAGCCGAGTCTTAATCCTCAGTCCTGTTAACCCCCTGTTTTTTCCCGGTGTTCTCTGGGTGGCGGAAGCAAAGACTCAAATTCGGCTGAAGTGGAGCTGGTGATGGGAAGCAAGACAAAGGTAAGCACAAACGAACGAGCACCACTCAATCAAAACCCGTAAGCTGTTTTACGGTTTTTGTCCGGTTTTTGATGGAGTGGGGTTCTTCAAAAGTTGTTTACCTGTGATTGCTTGTGCATACCCTCGCCAAGGAGCCGGAGGCAGTTCAACCGCTCCACCGCAGCCCCACTGCATTCACTGGTGGAGCAAAATGCCCAATCTGAGATCTGAGGTCAGAGAGTGGAGCCATACGGCGACTCAGAGGCACAGGTGTAAACAAGAAACGAAATGCCCCACTCGATCAAAAACCGGAAAAAATCCGTAAAACAGCTGTTGAACTGCCTCCGGCTCCTCGGCGAGGGTATGCACAAGCAATCGGTTCCAAATGCTGGTCCATATTTTATGTTCCACGCATTGCTCGTCGATGGTCATATCATTATAATTACTCCGCAATACGCAACTGGTTATCGACTGCCTTACCCGCAGTCGCCAACCTGATCTGCGGCGGAAACGATGACTGCACGGTCTGGCACCCGCGCATTTCAGCCGCCAACGCCTGTTTAGCGCGCGGTTGAATGGATGCTCTGCCGAGTTTGCGCATCTTGCATAACCCGGCTGGCTTCCGAGCCCATCTGCGGCTACTCCCCCACTTCAGTGAACATTCTTCGCAGCATTGTTCACTGTGGGCGAGCATCCCTGATGCCTGTATGTTCTGATGGTGTATCGTTAACTCAGCCAACTATGTTGTCATGCTAAGTCCTGCGTTTCCTCAGCTCGACGGTTTGTGAGAGTTTGACAGAGGACCACTACATCGTTGAAGTTGCTTTTCAGGGGATTGGCTCCTAGTGAACGTCATCTGTTGAGCTCGAGGACTGCATATGGGATTCACCCTATGCCTGTCATACATCTCGATGGCCAGTATGAAGGAGCACCGGAATGCATACTCTGAGATTTCTTTGAGAGTACAAGACGGTTGAAGGGTGAACCCTGTTGTTCAATGGAGTGGATATCCATCCACTCTCTAACCCACAGCCAGATGCTCTCAACTGCGTGCGTTCACTTCATGGTGCAGACCAAGTGCAGACTTACCTGACTCAACCTCTGTTACTTGGTTGACCCTGTCTCCTAGGGCTGGCCTTACTCAGAGGCGAACAAACAAACAACAGGACAAGCAACATCATCCAATGGATTTAGGTGCCCTTCAGACAGTTGCGGGAGAGACTGCTTTCCTCCGGGCAGTTATTGCTGCCCAACCAGTTGGCCGACACAAACATTTCCATCTTCTGCAAATACGCGAGTCGATCCGCCGTGAAACTGGCCACCTTGTTTCCGTGGAGGAAGTGCTTAGGAAGAGTGAATCACTGTGGAATATAGAGGAGTTGGACCGGCGTTACGTGAGACTACACCGCACTTTTAACCGCGGTGAGCTGACGTAAATTTAGGCTGATGAGGAACTGCATGCGAATACGAGCCTTAATAGGAGCTATAACTATGTGCTTCCGTTCGATATTCAAGACATTGTGCGCCAACGATACACTGATACAGAGGGGGAAACGCGGGTGATTCGTATCACTGCCCATCGTTGGTTTTCAATTGGCCTGGAATTCCAAGTGGAGTTTGCGGACGACGATATACTTTGGCAACCACTGTCGACCGTCAAGGAGTGTGCGGCTTTGGATGTTTATCTGACACAGCAGAATGTGCGCTACCCATCCCAGCTGTCAAAATCCGGAGCTTGTCTCCCTCGCAATTAGCTGGTGGATTGCTCTCGAGATTATATGTTGTGAATAAAGCGAGGAGGGCGATATTAGAGTGGAGAGTAAATTAGGATTGCAATAGCAATGTCTGTTAAGATGCTGCTTCAGAGCAATCAGATGCTCTAGCAGGAAGTAAGTTTATACTACTGACTATAATATCTAGAACATTGTACAAGTATCTATGAGAGTCCGTGAGTTAGTAAGTATGCCCGAAGGCCGAAGCTGGATCTCTAATCAATAAAGTATGCTTGTAATGCCGGTGCCCGGCTTACAGAAAAGGGGGAGCTTGCGTATATTCCGTGTTCATGAGTACTGAACAATCCTATCATTGCATAATCCTCGAATACAAATTCGCTAAGGTCCATTCCATATGTATCTAAAGTAAAACCAAGCTCTGCTCGGCGCATCACATTTGCTTCAAGTATCTACGACCTCGAGCGCTCACAGAAGAGCTTCTAAGAGTCCATAAAATACTACTCCGCCCTTGAACTACCAAAATATTGCTTAAAACCAGGGAAATGGATTTCTCGACTGAGCCATCACTCAAAATTGCCATTTTAGTGAACTAAATAAATTTAACCATCAAACTTAGCGATACTAAGTCATGACCTAGCTAAGCGAGGCCCTGTCGTACAGCACGACTTTGGGGGCTTCGTTCTTGCCCAATACCCCGTCGATTGAGCTGGTTCTAGGTGCGTTCTGACCGCATTCTGCCAGGCTACATTCTCTGATACCTTTCCTTGCAGCTTTGGCCACGAAAACGGAGAATTTACCCGTCTTATTGCTATTTTCGTCATATTTCGCTTTTTTGGTGCGTGTTTATGCCGTTCAGATTGAATGCAGCACTCAATGACCATGAATCTACTACTAGCTCAAAATTGCCGCCGTAAACCTCTATGAACAAGACATTCCAACGCTCAAACAAATTCTGGAGTCTGGACTGTGTTGGTTTCTCTCGCCGCACTTTCTTTCGTGTTCTTCGTCTCTGGCGTACCACAGGAGATTTTGAGAATCCTCGTGAGCGCACTGGCCGCCTTCGCATCCTCCATCACCTATCTCCTGGAACTGATCCGAGTATATATTATAAGGTAGACAAGCTTTAGCTCCCTGCCTCCGGCACGGCCGACTCGCTGCGCTCGCCGACCTCCCTCCGTTCGGTCACACAGCTTGTTGGGGCTGGCCGCCCCAAACCCCGCTGCGCTCGCTCCGCTCGCGACGTCTAGTACAATCTCAACATCTCGACATTGACCCCGTGATTTTCTGTCAAAAGTCACGCGACTGATGGCCTGGCCCTCTTTTCAAGTATAGGTTTCAACATCTCGACAGCCGGTTGTGTTGTAGGATGTTGACAAAACCCCGTGATTTTCTGTCAAAAGTCACGCGACTGATGGCCTGGCCCTCCTTTCAAGTATAGGACAAGCTTAAGCACCCCGCCTTCGGCAGGGCCGGCTCGCTGCGCTCGCGTCCCTACCTACGGGGGGTACACAGCTTGTCGGGGCTCCGCCCCAAACCCCGCCTGGATTTTTTTTGCTGGATTCCTTGCCCGCGGCGCCGCACTGCCGCTCGCTGCACTCGCCGGCGCGCGGCGCCGGGGACCGCGTGTGAGTTTCAACATCTCGACAGCCGGTTGTGTTGTAGGATGTTGACAAAACCCCGTGATTTTCTTTCAAAAGTCACGCGACTGATGGCCTGGCCCTCTTTTCAAGTATAGGATCTCATTCATCAGCAACCTACCCCACGTGATTGATGTAACGCGTTACTGATGTTACCTATCCTTGTCCAAGCCAGACTGATGCTCAATTCACGTAGACTTGGACAACATATTGAGTATACCTTCTACGTAACTATGTTCTAAATAGGTAAAAGTATTATAATCCAGCTTGGTAGATTTTTCTGCCCAGTGTGCGAATTATTGAAGCAAAAACAACGGAGAAACTACCGCCGATTACAGTTTACAAAGTGTTCTAAACATCTCGATGGCCCCGGACTTCGCAAAATCAAGCAGATAGTCGTTGGGAATAGCACGGTGACCGCGGTAGATTTTTGTGGCATATGCAGCCTCGCGGCCGTTCATGGCGTAGGCGTCACTGTATCGCAAAGCTCGGTTACAAAACCTTTGTCTGACTTGTTAATCTACCGCAGGAAATAAAATAAGTCAAGACATACCGTCGAATACACACCAAAGGTATCGCAGCCAACGAGTTAAGCATGTTTGTCCCGATGGAACCGCACATCCGCACGCTCATGCCCATCGACATATTGTCCCTTGGTCGGGGAGCTGAAACGAGAACCAAGAGCGTGAAGATACCGATTGGCCGTAGCAAGGGAGATGGGTTTAGGAATAGCGTATTTTTCCATGATCTCGGGCTGGGAAAGCCAGGCCTGAACCTTTGCCGCACTGATTCCTGATTCCCTGCCGTCCTTGTCCTTAGTCGATCCAAGGACCTGCAAGTACTCCATCAGTTCATTGCATAAATCCTCGTTAACGAGAAGCGTGTTGTTCCAATACCCGTAGGGATTCTCCGGCAGCAAACTCCGGTCAGAAATATATTCTCGAGCGAGGCGGCGCAAGACCCGAGCACAGTATGTGCTACGGCCCATGGTTAGAGCTGCGGCGATGGAGGCAGCCTTCCACTTTCCATACGTTGGAGACTGGGGACTCGCGTACAGGGCAAGGAAGCTGCGGATACCTTCGATACGCGAGCGCGTGAAGGGATCGAGCTTGGGATCGATATACCCAGGCCCCTTCTTGCGCGGTGGGCGGAGAACCGTCCCGATATCTTTCAGCTGGCTGTGCAATGTGCCTACTCTCCCACGGGTACGCCATCAATACGTGATGTTAAACAGAGCCTTATAGAGACAAGTGGCCTACTGTACAGCGGCGCAATCAGGGGAAAGTGCAATAAAGAAATACTCTCAGCCTAGGGCTCGCATCAATAGGAAATTACTCCCGACTTTCGAAGAAACCACAAAGGCAGGAATACCTTCAACTTCAGTTCACACGGTTCCGAATCCATCAATTCCATTCCCCCCCAAAAACAATCAGAACCATTAGCCTGGGCAGCAGTCAAAATTGCACAAATTCCTGAATTCAGCTCTATGGTAGCAGGTCTTACCGGGACTGCGGCACTAAGACAAGAAGTATGGCTTGAGATGTGTATGTAAGGCTGATTTAACGAAACTTTGCCTTTGCTTTGCCTCTCACAAGATCATTTCTGTTCAGGCTGGACGGAATTAGCGCAAGCTCCCCCTTTTCTGTAAGCCGGGCACCGGCATTACAATACATAGTTTTTAGAGAGGCGGAATCGACGGAGTGCGGATAGAGTTGGAAGCTGAGCTCGGAGACAGAGTCATTGGTCAGTGCGCCGTGAACAACTTCTAGCCGCAAACAAAGTCAGTGCATGTCCGCATGAACTCAGCTGAGAACGCACCTCAGCCACGCCGATGGTTGGTTCCTACACCACCCAAACACGCCGCTGCAATTAGTATAGAGTCAGAACTCGAAACTCAAACGGAATCAAGTACATGTACCCAAAAGTCCCGCTCCCTACATAGCTGTCCCGTCATCCCATTTGATAGATACATCGCGGTGTTTCGTGATTTCAGAGGCTTTGAAGGAAGTGGGGGCAGTGCCGCACGAGGGGGCAAAAAATAAAAAATCGATTGAGCGGCGGCAGCGGGTAAGAGGGAGGGACGGAGAGAATTCAATCAAAATATGCTAGCACGAGGTGGGTACGTATGATGGATGGGCTGAGAGGTGAGAACGTGTGATCGAGAGGTTGACAAAGTGCGCACGGCCTGGCGCGAATTGAAGGAGTGCGCAAGGTTGGCGCAAGGTGTGTGCCGAGCAAGACGTCGACGGGGTTTTTAGAGCATTGAGGAGACGGAGGACATTGAAAAAGCGTTCGGTGAAGGTAAAGGTTGTGATTCCGGGCTCTTCAAAGTTTCACTGCGGGTCAGACTCAATACATATTATAGCGCAGTAAAGCACTCCAAACCACATGGTGTGCTTTATACCAGTAGAACCAGTGGGCACTAACGAGATACAGTCGTAAACTGGGAAGCGCAACGTAACGTAGAAGAGCAACTCGCATATTCCGTACCCGCGGACATTTTGGCGACCTGGAATTTGCACTCTCCTACCATTTTTGAGGTCGCTGAATTCAATGGACCACTTTTTGGAGCCTAAAAATTACTTCCCTGGGCAGTGGGAGCGCAATTTGTCGAAAATGCCCGGAAGTTTGTGATTTCCCCAAACCTTTGAACATCTGCATGGAAAATTTGTTGTCTAAAAAGTCCCCACAAACCATATTTCCCATTGGCAAAAAAAATTGGACTGAATAGCTTCTTTGAAGGGTTAGAACCAGCCGGTTTGGTTGCCGATTTTTGATTTTTTCAGCTGAATTGTGAATTTTGCCTTGCAATATAAACACCACCTGGTGTTTCTGTGCATGCTTGATTTGTGGTATGATACTTCTAGGGCCTAAATATACCTGCTCTATGTTGTCGCGACCTGCGGGGAAAGATTCTAGCTGTGTTTAATGTTGTTGCTCTTCTACGTTATTTGGCCCATTTGGGTGGAGCCAAACTTTGGCCCTTGAACTCACTCAAAACAGAGTGTATTGACCCCGAATTTTTGACGAATCTGCAGAACGGATGCGGGGCTATTTCCCTAGCACAAAAAACTCAGAGTTTTGGTTGAGTTTTGGTGCATTTTTCATCGAATAATCCGCGGGAAAGCTAATAAAGCTAATCGTTGCGCTTCCCAGTTTACGACTGTATTCAAGAACTTCGTGAAAATGACCACCAGAACCTCTTTTCGCGGACCCCGGATACTAGATCGACTACTACCAGTGGGTAGTCATGGTCCATCAATCTACATAGTTTGTCGTTGGTTTGTCGGAATTCCAACCGTAGACGTGGCAGTCACGTGCTGCGTTCTTTTTTTTGTATCAGCATTTTTATACCCCAACAAGTACTGTATACTTTCGACCAAAGGTTCACGGGGTGTCACCCGTCACCTTCATTGTTCACTGAACAAATAGTTCACAGCACCGCAAATTACCATATATGGTAGGCCGGCGACAGCCGGCCCGCGATTTTTGACGTTTTTTGCCCTTTTTTGGACGAAAAAGTCCGTGTCACCCGTCACCACCTTCAAAATTGTTCAGTTCACGGGTCCCCGTCACCCGTCACCTGAACCTTTGGTCGAAAGTATACAGTAAACTAACTACTAAGACGCGGTGCCCATAGGGCGATAAATAGGGAGGAAGTAGCTCTAGGGAGGAATCGGCCGTAGTTGGTAGAGTATAGTCTCGGAGTGTAATGTAGTAATGTGAATTTACGGGTATAGCGGTGGATGCATGAAAGCATAGGCCATAGAGCATAATGTACATAATAGTACAGAGAAAGAAAAAGAAAGAAAAGAAACATGGAGCCGGGCCACAAGGGCGCGCGGGTGTCGGCAGGGGGAGGAAATGAATATCGGGGACGCTTCTGTCCTGGGGGCGTCATCTTGCGGTTCCGTCGTTGGGAATAGCGTTTTAGTCTCTCCATCAGCCTCCATGTCTTCATTTTCGCCTACGTCAACTCCCTCATCGCCATCGTTGTACTCTCAGTCGGATGAGCTGGACGATCAGCAAAACGCCCATATTCCTCCTTGCGAAAAAGAGACAACGAGGGCAGAATCATACTTTGGGAATCTAGATACCACACGCCTCACACCCGCTTCAATGCTATGGTCGTCGCCGTCCATTTATTCTCAGCCGGAGCAGACAGAGGAGCAGGAGTTAAGCGAGTACCCATTCCAGGTTCCTGGCTATGAAGGAGAGATGTGGCTCCATCGAGGAACCGACCCATGGTCAGCCTATTCAGCGCGTTTCCAGGCAATTATAGCCCAGCATGTGAACGATAGCCCTAATGTCGGCGTCAACACGCACCCAATGTCGTTGTGCTCAGGATTCTCGGACCCAGGTCTCCCCGCTACATGGAAGAGGCTCGACTCCCACTTCCTTGCCGATGCGGATCTAACGGCTGAGTGCCCTATGCATATCCATCCCCTTCCATCCCTTTTGAACACGCCAGACTCCATCCGATATCCGAAAAGCAAAACACCAACGCGGACAGTACTCCATCCTGTCCGAACTTCGCTGGATGACTCTCTCTTACATATCCACCCCCTACAATTGGAGATGCATTCACAAAAGACGCTATTCCTTCCGCCGCTATCTGTACAACGATCCACAGCCACTTCTGCGGTTAAGACTCGCTCATCAGTGGATCTCGATACTAGCAGCGGTCAATGGCCCACACCAACTGCAACGATGGGTATGGAGCAGTTGTTCGCCAAGCCCGCTTCCAATGTGCATGGTATGTTTTCCATTCATGGCGCCAATATACAGTCGGGCGAGAGAATCGCGCACACGCTCCTCCGCTATTTAAGCGTCGGAGCGTGTGTGGTGATTGTCAAGTATGGTTGTTCACAACAAGTCACACGCCAGGAACTGTGAATCTGCAGGAAACAAATAGTAGGAAAGTACGGAGTCATAGATAAAGTTTTGACCAGAGTTTTCATACATCTACACCACCATTTTTAGGGCGGTCACTTTGCACTTTTAAAAAAACAGGGGTATAATGTGTAGTTTGGCATATAATGTCGGGAAAGTGCGTGAAAAAGTCCACTGAGGCATATGACTTTCAACTTGGAGAGTAAAAATGTCGAGGACAGATTTTGTTTTTACTTGAGTGTCATTGCAAAACAGAGGTGTAAGAATAAAGTTGGCGAAGATAAAAAAAAGTTGGGTGTAGAAAATAAAAAGTTTGGCTCAAAGTTAGAGAATCTTGGGTAGGTATATTTTTTTGGAGGGAGCAAGTATAAAATCTTCAACAGTGTTTGATACTTTCTCGGGGTGTGGCTGTGCTAGCCCGAGTGATCGCACCACGTATGGGGCGGGCGTTGGGTCTGGCGTCGGTTGGGCGTCGGCCAAACTTGGGCCAAACTGCTTTCTGGGTACGCACTATGTTGCTCAATATGTTAGAAGTAACAGCGTGAAGGTCGGAAGGATAATAAAGAATTAAGGAATGTCATGAGCGGCGTTGGCAATCATCAATGACACCCGACTCGGCCGACGCCCGCCTCTTACCGCATTGGGAGGTGACATCATTAGGGCTGACACTGCCACCCCGAGTTGACCCCGAGAAACTTTCTAACACCATTGAAGATTTTACACTTGCTGGCTGGAAAAAAAAAATATACCTACCCAAGATTCTCACCTAAATTTTTTCACCCCTCACCAACTTCAATCTACCAGTGCTGTTTTGAAGTCACACCCAAGTGAACACATAATCTGCCTGGAAAGTGCTGTATGGCATTACAATAAGGTGCAAAAAACTTCCTCAAGCTGGCATTTGATGCAAAATGTGGGATCGATGCAAAACTGCTGGAGCTTGGTGCATATCGGCTGGACGCAGAGACATGCCTGTACGTCTTCCAGGGAAAGAAGGCGTTTCGAGTCATTGACGTGGTCTCTGGGCTCAAACAAAGTGCAGGACATGAAATCTGAGTGAAATGAAAATTTTTGAGCGAACGACCCAATTACCATATATGGTAATCGAGCCACAGTGAATTTTTTCATGTGTTTTTTTACACCGCACTTTTCAGCGGTGAACCCTACAGGAAAATAAGCATCATAGGATGAAAGTACTCCTAAAGACGATCTCAGTCATATCTGACTTTACCTGATCTGAGCCCGTAATAGTTGCTGTAAGATCGCCATTTTGGCCTAAAAATGCCAGATTTATTCAAAAAATGACCAAAATGACCATCTTCAAGCAGCCATTGCGGGTCCAAAACTGTAGAAATCTAGGTAAAGTAACATATGACTGAGGTCGTATTTGCGAGCACTTTCGACCTATGAAGACCGTTTCTCGGTGGGGTGTAGCACTGAAAAGTGCCCTGTTTATAAATCCCTTAAAAAATTCATTACACTCGAATTACTATATATGGTCATGGGGTAAGTTGCCTAAAAAAGTCATTTCACCCGTATTCCATGTCCAAAACTTTGTTTGCGTCAAAAGACACACTGAATGCCCCAGAACCGCTTGGTGCAGTTTTAATGGCGGCCACTGTAGGACCCGAGATGTCTCGAGGGTCTAGCGAGGGAGAATCCAAAGTTAATTAAAGACGCTACTAGGAATACGAGGGAGAATCCAAAGAGAAGAAAGGCTAAGGATTCCCAGGCTAGGTGCGGCAAACATATACTAACAGGGCCGGGTCAACCGGCAATAGTCTCTGGCCCGGTCACAAGCTAAGTCCCAGCGTGATGACGTGTTTGATGGAGCTCCAGAACTATGATGTAATTGGCCTTGGGCAAAAGGTCAATTTGCATCATGCTGTGCAGATCAGGGGAATGATGTAATAGGACCTTGCAAACCCCAAAGCATGCCACTGGGAAGCTGCAAAGCGCGGCCTGCGCTACATGAAGTATACTCGTGACCTTGAGTTGTGCTTCGACGGCTCGGACATTAGAGACTTTGCGGTAGCCACCGGTGGCTATCCGAGGCCAATTTTTCTCGAGACCGGATGACAGCCTCCGGGTGAATTAGCCACTGTTTGTTCTACCTATTCACGGGATGCTAGGGTGGCTAACTTGAGCGGGAGGCTAAAAAAACTATTGCACACGAAGAGCCACAAATAGTGTGACGAAAGATTACCCTTAAGTAATAGTTTCGGCACACGAAAGGTTTGTTGAGAGCTGGTGGCGAACAGAGTGACTGTTGTAAGTTCTAGATTCACCAAAGTGTAATACAAAGTACATCACAGTATATAAAGTAATCTAAGAAACGAGACAAAGCGGAATGAAGTCATTCATGAGCGCAAAGTAATGGACGGAGCGGGAAGTGGAGAATAAGTCTAAGTCAAACGCGGTCACGGGATAACAAGTAGTGTTACATACGCCCTCCAGGTTGACGCGTCGGCAACCTCAATCTAAGTCTGCATCTCATCAGAACCTCCCGCGGACGGTCCAGCGCGCTTCTCGGCGGCAGCTTTCTCAGCAGCGGCCTTTTCAGAAGCCAACTCAGCCTCGATCCGAGCATCCAATTCCTCTCTCTCGTTCTCTTCCTCCACCATACGGCTCTTCAACGCCAAGCGCTGAGCCATGGCCGTCACCCGCTCGTACTCCGGAGCATCCCGCTGTTGTCTCTTCACACGTCCCTCGCGGTTGTCCTGCCGGCGCAAGTCCATCTCCGTCAATCGGTCCCAACGCGGCTGGGAAACAAGGACCTGCCCGGCAGGCGGCGCCTGGGCAAGGTCACTCTCGCGAACGGAATAGATGACGATGGAGGGGAGGTGATGGTCGGGATACCAGAGAGTGCGGCCCGACTCGATGTCGTAGTAAGCCCACTTCTCCCCGGAAAGGCAATGAGCATTGAGAATGCGCGCGAAGTCGACATAGCCCCACGGCATGTCCTTGTAGCGATTGGCGGGGTCGTTAAGGAGGTAATTGAACATGATGTATACGCGGACCAGCATCGCGGGAACAACGTGGGTGGTTTCGTTATCGGGGTCGCGAAGGTGGAAGGTGTGATCGTCAATATGCTGGAGCCAATGCGAATTGTTGAAATCGAGGAATTTAGCGAGGGCAACAATGTCCTTCCCAAGCACTCCGTTGACACGGAAGCCGGAAGATTGGGTGGAAGAGGAAGAAGATTTGTTGGAATGTTTGTGGTTGGGCATGGTGAGGGGTGGAATGACGGTTGAGGAAGCAGAGGATGAGTAAGATGTAGAGGAGAACTCGGGGTTGAGTTCAACGAACAAATCCAGAGAGTTTATATATACTCTCTGGTTTGAGACAATCTTCTGATCCGCCTGAATCAACACAATATCCGCTGAGAATACGTCAATGTCTTCCTCGGGTAGTTTTCCAGACCCGCGCGGGAGTTCAGAAATTTCTGACACTCCGAGAGATTCAAAATAATCCCGCAAAGCGGTGAGATGACTCGCCTGTGAATATGGCATCCAAGTCCGATCCCCAGACTGCCACTGAATCTCAAAGACAGCGTCAGCGCGTCGTCCTGAATGACCAACAATTTTGTCAATAGCCCACTCATGGGTTGTTGCATTTGTAGAAACATCCAACTGAGTTTCCAATCTTCCTGGGAAGCGTCGGTCGTCGTTTGGAACATGAATCCTAAGCAGCGACGCATGGAAAACATTGTGAATTCCGCGCTGTTTCATATTGGACGGAAGTTCAATCTGAAACGAATTATTACCGAAGTCTCGGATAATAAGGTAAGGCCCAATGAATTTGGGAATGAGTTTGCGCGCCAAACCCTTCTCAAACTTAAGATTCTTCGTAGACAGATAAACCAAATCTCCTTGAGAGAATGGTGATGCTTGCCTACGGCGATTAGCATTCCGAGTTTGCTTAACCCTGGCAGCAAGAACTGCGTCGTGTGCAGCCATAATTGCCAACCTGCGTTGCAGAGCGAAATTAGCAATGCCAGGAAATTCACGGGTGCAATCCGAGTCCCAGATTAATGACCTAGGCATTCGCCCGGTGTTCAAGAAGAATGGAGTATAGCCTGTAGTTTCAGACCGAGCGGAATTCAAAGCGAACTCAACTGCGGGTAATTTAGAAACCCAATCCTTCTGTTTCTCGCCAATACATTGACGAATCATCTGTGTCACGGTACGGTTGGCCCGTTCCGTGCTTCCATCCGTCTCAGGATGATATGCGCTGGACATACGAAGCTTCGTACCAATTAATTGATGAAGTCGTTGCCAAAAGTTGCTTGTGAAGAGAACATCACGATCACTCACGATGGATTTAGGCAGTCCATGAAGTTTGTACACGTTCTCGAACATGAGTTCAGCCATTTGTTTAGCAGTATAATTGATTCGGCTTGGAATGATATGTACCATGCCTGTCAATAAGCAAATTACAACTGTAATAGAATCGAACACGCTATCACGGTTCTTAGACTCGGGAAGAGGTCCCACGAAGTCTACCCCAATCGTTTCCCAAGGCTGAGAGGGAGGATTGAGTGAATGAAGCAAACCGTAAGGTTTCTGATTGTTCGGCTTACTGCGTTTGCAAGTCTTGCAAGCATCACAATAGATTTGGGTATCCGGAACTAAATCCTTCCACCAGACATATTCCCGAAGATAATCGGTGGTTTTGCGAGGCCCCAGATGCGCCAGAACGGAGTGTGCTTCCGAGACAATTATTTCCCGGATGTTCCGGCCCTTGTACTTCAAATGAGGGATACAGAGCACCTTGCGGTTGTGTTCACAGAAGGGGCGCTCAATTCTTAGCTCGTCGGCTCGTCTCGTCCCAGAAATTATTTAATTGCATGATGAGCTGATGAGCTGCTGATCCCACTCCGCATTTCTCTCCACTTCCCATCAAATTTGATCCCCTCATCAAAAAATCGACATTTTACGGACGAGACGAGCTGACGAGCTAAGAATTGAGCGCTCCTAGAGGAAAATTAAGCCATCCGATACTTTGAAGTTCTTAAAAGCTTTTGGAGTCGCCAGAATATCCTTGAAGAACGAATCTTCGCCATATTTGTTTTGCAAGAACTTAACCAGATCAAGGCCTTCAGTCCCTCCAGAGATCACAGGGAATATTGAAGGATCCATGTCCTTGATTTGTTGTTCAAGCTCCGAGAGCGTAGGTGGACGAGGAGTCGACGGCTCGAGAGACGGAGGTTCGTCAGAGTTGGGAGACGGAGAAAAAGGTTCCGTTGATGCCGGATTTGCTTCCGGGATCAAAGTTTGATCACCGCTGTCAAACGACTCTTGACTTCGTGTCGGTGCCTGCTCTTGACTGCGCGTCGGAGCTGCTTGACTTCGCGTCAGCTGTTTTCAATTTCGTTTGGGTACTCCCGCCCTCCTTTGCTTCTCCTGTGGAAGCAAAATTCTTCTCTCTTGAGGCCCGAGTCATCGACCTCAAGACACGACCTTCTTGGGTCTGTTTCGCCTTAGCAATTTGTTCTTTCTGCTTCTGCTCAACAGTTCTAGTTGCAGACCTCAAGACACGGTCGCTTGCCATTGCTTTCGCTTCAGAACCCGCAAAAACCGGCATGGAAATGGAGTTGATATTAAGAGCATCATTGTCCACGACATCATCATGGTACGTGTATTCGCTTCTCGCGCGAACAGTTCCCGGTGCCTCGTTCGAGTAAATGCGAGATAAGGCATCTGCTAACACATTTTCTGTTCCAGGAACATAGTCTCACCAAGTCAGACTCTACAAGATTTATGATAGTCGATAAATCTATTATATAGAGTCTGAACTTGATGGCGCCTGTCATCCAAGACCTCGGATTCTGTGACACACGTGCCAGTTCACACGGTCGGATAAGGAAATGACACGTCGTTCGGAAAACTTGGCGGTCCAACTTGAGCCCAATATGGAGCTTGTTGGCTGCATAAAGGGCTTGGAACCCCACATTTACACTTGCCGGGGCTAATATCTACCACTGTGAAGCATCTGGGACTTTGGGCGGGGTCGTAACCAGTACGTATGCCGAAGATACTGTACTTATTCCATGAACACAATATTGCTTGATGATTATGGTCCTAAAGCGTAAAATAGCACTGAATTATGTCTATCTATGGGCTGGGCAGTCTTTCAATACTTCTCTAGGCTTGCGAAGCCTTCACAGTGGGTCGTCGCTGCGTACCACAGCACCGACGCGCATACGTGTCATGCCCCATTGGGGCGTGGGGAAATGCACATGATGTTACAGCCGTGACAAAACCGAGGTCCGGGTTGAACCCCGCCAACAATTTCAGACTACCAGGAACATACAGTTGCGGCAAAATCAATTTACTTACCAAATAAGGCTCTACCGCACAGCAAAACCACCACAGGCACGCTGAAATGGCACAAAGGGCCTGTACTCCTGGAGTTGAGCCGGTCTACGCACAAAAAACAACCGGATTCGTCATGTTTCTCACTGCTTTTGGCTGCACTTTATGAGACAAAGTTGCTGCTTATCCCGGCGAAACCAATACAAAGACGCCAGTTTTTCTACATCAGGAATACAGGCCAGCAGTTCTTAGTATTCTTATCAACTTACCGCTCGAAAAAAACGAGCAAAAGGAGCGAATTGACGAGAATTTCCTTATTTAGTAAGTAAATTGATTTTGCCGCAACTGTACACGACTTCAAAATCAAATTCAGAAATCTTCTCCATCCATCGAGCTTGTCGCCCCGACAAGTTCCTCTGGTTCATGAAGTGAATGAGACCCTTATGGTCTGTGATCCATTTGAAATGGAATCCCTGCAGTATGTCACGATGCCTCAGCATCGCTTCGACACCTGCTAACATCTCAATCTCATGCACAGGATAGTTTTGCTGCGCCGAGTTGAGTTTTGCGCTGAAAAACGCGGCAACTTTTGCTGATTTCCAATCAGAACCTTGGCTCACAACTCCAGCGATTGCAGAACTCGATCCGTCTGTTACGAGAAATGCAGGATCAGCACCAGGTCCGTATTTCAACGGAACACGGCGATGATCGCGAGACTGATGAATAATCCTTTTGCAGTCTTCAAAGGCCTGTTGCTGAGTGTAACTCCAGCGAAACGGCACAGTATCTCCAGTTAATCCATGAAGAATGCTCATTGGCTCACGAATGCGAGCTAAATCATCGGCAAGATATCCGATTGATCCCAGGAACGCGCGAAGTAAGTCCCTGTTCGTTGGAGTTTTCCAGTTCAAGACGCTGTCGACTTTATCAGGATCCATTCGGATACCATCATCATCAACAATGCGACCGAGAACCTTCATCTCTGGCTTCAAAAATTGAAGCTTATGCTCGCTGAGGTACAGTGTCTCGCGCTTTAAGATGTCAATAATTGCTTTGACATGCTTGATGTGCTCATCTAGCGTTTCAGAGTAGATGATAATATCGTCCAGATATACATCCATGAATCTCCCAATGAAATCCGAAAATAGGTAGTTCATTAAAGATTGGTACGTCGCCGGCGCATTACAATCGCCTATCTGAATTACCAGACTGACCATATTCCCGTCAGGAGTAGTCACCCTGGTACGGTCAACATGCTCGGGAATAATCCGAATTTGCTCATAGGCATCCTGTCCGTCAATTAGAGACCGATATTTACACCGAGCAACTCGGCGCAAAATACCTTCCATGTCCGGAAGTGGAGACGACAATTTGTGAGTATTCTTATTGCGTGCTCGCAAATCAACCACGGTGCGTAGCTTTGGCGGGTTCGTCTTCGCTTTTGGAATTAACAGCATTGGGACAGTATTCGGACCCCGATATCATCTTCCGCCTCGACCAGCTCCCTACCCCGCCCCCGTCCCAACCACGCCCGGTCGTCTGCTTTAATGCACTTGTTAGCGAACCAGACATTGTCTCCCTCCCTCTGCGCCTCGACAGTCTCCGCTGGACACGTGGCGGAAACCTGGCCGTCAACTTTGTACACAATGCCAAATTCTCTCGCGAGCAGGCTTTAGCAGTCGCTCCCGCCTATTGGAGGGTTATCCGGCCGCTGCTCCGTCTTCCAAAGCACTGTGATTTGCCTAGGATTGATCTTGGGGGAGCATGGCACTCGATTGTTGTTCACAATGCCCCGCTGACACCTTTCTCGGGCGAGCCAGGCCACCATATAGAGTTTCCGGCACTCGATACCTGGATGGACGCTAGCGGTTTGCACGGAACCGTCCCGCTAGATTGTGCACTTTTGTGCAACGATACTGATCTGCGCAAACGGCCTATGACGGTGGCTATGCGCCTCTCTTTTGCCCTTCAAAGCGAAGCCGATCATCTGGTAAAGCACGGGGTAGTCGTTCACGGTTCTAGGTGTCGAGCCTCACACTACAAGGCAAAGCCTCGACCAGCACGCAGCACGCCACACGATTAGACATCCACTTATATGCTCTATGACCTCCTCGTTTTACTTCCTCCTCTTTTCTTCTCCTTCTCCATTATTCTACTCACCAGTGCCTCCCTTGTGAGGCCTAGACCCCAACATACTTTTACATTCGCGCATTATGCGCATACGTCTAACATCGTCTGTCACGGACATGTTTTTCAGTCTACCGATGAACACACCGAACCTACGTACCAACCTGTTTTGCATTTCGAGTACCGAGTATGCCTACCATGTCTTCAGGGACGCAGGGCAGATAACAAGGATTAAAACTAAAACTAAACCTAGTATCCTATAAGTAGCGCACAATTGGAGACATCGAACGCACATGTTGACCCGGTCAATCGCGTGTGGTCCCGATCGTACACATCCTCACTGCGGGCCGTTTATACCCACGTCATTTCGACGACTATGAACGAAGAAGTCGCCGCTGCATTGGCAAACGAAATTCCATTTAAACGGTGTGTAGTAAAGATACCCTCTTTACCCTTGCGATACTGACGAAGAACTTTAAGCTTCTGAACCCCTTTTTAACGAGTTCGTACGCAATACCTTCCCTATTGCTGCGAAATACCCCGATGCTGCGGGTACTGGGTCTAAGGAGGACAGGTGAGTTGTCGTCCATTCATCTCATCCTTACGTTTCGCACTTCAATCGTATTGTCGACCGCCCCGCAGTCAGTGAGGGAGTTCGTAGTTGAACGGTGGATGGCCAAGGCGTCGATACAATGTGTATTAGTATATGAACTTGAATGTCATTTGATTTGCCCCCGAATTTTGCCCCACATTCCATTATTTTAAGTGAAGCATACCATGATTCTGCGCCGGTTTGCCAATGGTTTCGGACTCTGGACTGATTTTCATGGTATCGGTCCATTAAAAAGGCACATGAAAACGTCAAAAAAGAGTACTGATGATTTTGTTTAGGCGCCATTCCATGATTTTCCGGGAATGGCGACTGATTTTCGGGGGATGAGGACATGATTTTCGGGGTACCGAGGTACATGAATTTCATGTGCCTCCATCTTCACAGTGGCTTGCGATCAAAACGATGATCCGAAGCTATCTGGGTTGTTGTGTTCGGAGTCTTCATAGGATTGTGCGCTTCGGAGGCTCTTCATCTCAAAAAAACAGCTGTTTCTCGCCCAATTAGCGGCGCTTTGAAGAGTTTCCCCTCTGACAGCCACCGCCCAACGATTTTTTTTTTCTTTTTTTTTTTTTTTTTTTGCGGTTTTTATGCCCCTTCATCAAATGTGCGTAGACCGGCCTTGAGGCAACAAAACAAGGGTCCGCGCCAGTAGAGTGGAAACCTACTCAGAATTGGCTCTTCTTTCATATTCTGACATAATTCAACTATTTCACATTTCAAAGCCCCTTGTTTCTCCATATGGAATAACCGGACTATGGAATAAGCGTGAGAAAACAGCTTTACCCCCGCATGTGAGTAAACATAGTGAAGCCTAAAAGTCAAGCGAGCTCATCCACATCGAAGTCCAGCATTTGAGCCGACTGACGCCTGCTACCGGCGGCAACTAGCGTGTCACCATCAATATCATGGTACTTGCGTTGCGCTTGGATCTGGGAGTATTCGGCAGTCGCCTTTCGGAGAGCGGCCAGTTTCTGGGCTTTTCGTTTGAGACGATACGCCCGAGGTATGACCGTCATGCCAGTCCTCCAAGTTGCCAACAAGCACGGAAGGTTGCCAGGGTGGCCTCAATTTCCGTCACTTTGAGATTTTGCAGTTCTGCTCGTTCAGGATGATGGGACAAGGGCCAGGCTGTACTGGAGGAGACGACCCATGCCCTGGTGACGGTACCTTGATGAAAAGAGTGGGCAGCTCATCCGATCCCATTGTCGCCCACGCCTTTTGAGTCTCGTGTAATTTAGTCCTCGATGCACAAAGCTCTTGTATTGACGGGAATAATTGTTAACTTGTTTTTGGTATACGATGACACAGTACTTCATTCCGAAGATTTACCATTTTGAGCCGGCGCACGATCTCTTCCCCCAGCCACCATTCCAGAAACTTGATGATCAGCTTTTGATGGGCCACTCTTTAGTAATTATCTTCACCTTTTCCGTTGCAAATTCAGCCAAAACATCGCGTGGCCGTTTCTAAATATCGCTGGGTCTTTAGCTGACAAACTGCTCACAATTTAAAACGTACAAAGAAGATTGGATGATTGTCCAAGACTTCAAATAATTGGTCTACATTGACGTTCTTCCACGCTTCTTCGGCGCAGGCAATGAGCTTGGGATTCGAGCTGATTGCAGTTATCGGGGGCAAGAGCTACTTTGTGATTCAAGTTTAAAATTATGAAAACGATTCATTGACTTCTCACCGTGGACAGAATAAAGCTGAGATGTTGAGATACCATCGCATCATCAGGTTTATCTGTTAGATACGGCGAGGATTCCATCAATAGAGCCAGTCATACCTCTTTCAAAATTCCTGTCTTTAAGCCAAAGTTCGGTAGTCCGGCTCCTAACGAATGTTACATCAGCAGGGTGTGCGAAGAGCCTTTGGAGCCTCATTCGGCTATGGTGCGGATCACTTAGTTCACACTAAACGCTAATGACCCAACGATGGAGCGCACCACGTGACTGACACGTTGTGCATTTCAAGTCCGGAAAATACAATCGACGACGGTAGAGCCTTGGTTAACTTTTCTGAAGGCTTGTACATATTCCCTCAGTACATGCCCAGTAGTATTAAATTTTTACAAAAACGCACTTTGTTGTCTGTTTTTTGCCTTGAGAACAGTCAAATCTGTGAGCAAATATCACTCAGTTTCTATGTAAAGGGCTTACAATGCGCTTTCTGAACAGCATATTGAAGGTAAGAAATCCTCCCAACCCACTTCTACCAGCTTTGTGAGGCATATGTGGTGTGCAGTCCCAATTTAACGGCATGAAAAATCTGTTACTCAGTCAGATCTGCTCTAATTTAAAATCCCTCTTGGGAAAGTGTTTCTCTTACTGAAATGAGCATTTTGGCAAGAGGAATAAGAAATCAGGGTTTTCCGGGCGAGTAATAACGGTTGTCACAAAGTGGTGGTGACTAAGTGAACCGCACCATAGCCGTGATCCTTCAAATGATTCCCGCAACGAGGGGCTGTGTTTCTCCAAACGGGGTTGTCGGTGCCGCATTACCGCTTGGCTTGAGTGACACGATCGTGGGGCGATCACGTGCCAGTGTGGTCATGAGGTTGGTTGGCCGAAATCGGCGCGGCGGAATCTCGGAGTGTCCCACCGCACTCGGAATCCCGTCGCCTCAAAGTTGGCGGTATACCATGGCTGCCGCGCAGCCGATCGCCAAAGGACTATGCCGCCAATGGCTAGCGAGCGATGGACATGTTGAATCTCCGCATCGACATCCGGCGAGCCCGGTTGGAACCAGTCGAGGTGGTCCATCAGCACCACCCTTGTCAGTGAGCCGTCTGGTAGACCGCGAACGACGCTAGCAGCAAACGATTAGTTAGGAATACAGTTATTTCTGCTTGCTTACTTCAACACCGAATCAGTGTGAAGCTGAAAAGATTCTAGAGCCTTTGAGGAGGTCGCCTTCAGCTTTTTGAATCCGGAACGGGTAAGATAGTCCGGACATGATTCGGGTGTGTAGTGGCCCAGGAGAGTCTGCAAAAACACGGGTTAGAAGGGCAAGTAGAAATTTTCAAGAAAGACAATGGCTGACAGGAAGGTAAAAGTATGCTCCTGTCTTGAGCACATGTGAGGATGCAATGGGATCCAGTGTATCCCGAATATATTCGTATATGCTACCTTCCTTCAAGAGCATTTGACGTTGACTAGAAGGGACGCCGAGAGCATTCCAACAGAACGCGGAGGTTTTCAGCACGGCCGCGACAAAGGGGTTCAACAATGCAGGTCGAAGATGAGTTCGCCAGATCCGTTCTTGTTCTGCAATCGAGCCAGCATCGCAAAAGTCTTCGACATATTGCGAAGCCCCAGCCAATTTCAGTTGTGCGAAATAGATCGCCCAACCGCTGTATCCGCGTAGGTAGAACGAGGAAGAGAAGGTATTTTTTTGTGTGGACCAGAACTCATACGCAGCAGCGGAAATGTAAGGGGCAATCTTGGAGTCCAAGAGATGGCGGAAGTTAGGGTGCTGGCCGCGACCGAACAATGCGAAGAAATCATTGTACTCCAAAGTGTGGATGGCTGCAAGTTTCAATTCGAGAAGATGACCTTGACTTGGGTACAAAAAGTCAGCAAACGATCCCAAGAAAGGTTTCAAACCAACCAGGGATTTATGTCGACACAATGCATCTACGATGGGCTTTAATTGAAGTTCATAATTAATAAGGATTGCCCTTAAGTACTTGCTTGGGGTTCGCAGAAATTGCGTAATGCAGGACGTTGTCTCCCGCGCTGGAGATGGCCAACACAGAATCTTCCGAGGTTAGGTCAAGATACCGCATGTCTTCTTCCGGATCTTCCTACACAAGCCATGAGCATTGTCTTGTGTGAGCGTCGTAGGGCACGATATACCCAGCTGAATGCATAGATATATGTTCGACCTAGCACATCCATATGCTTGCAAGTTTGTGAAAATCTGCCATTGTATCGCGTATAAGTTGTGGCGTGTATTTAGCTGTATTCGGTGCCTGCGCGCCGCCCCGCATCATCCAGGAGCTGTTGAGAGTGCTTGTGAAGGGCAGGGTGACGATCATCACCTCCAGAGGCATCCTCAAAATCCATCAAATTCCACGAGCTGTCATTATAATTACAAATTAAGAAATAGCTCCGCGCCCTCTCGGATTGCGTAAAAACCGCATATATTTGGAGCTGCCTTCATATCCTTTGAATGTTATACAACAGGTGGAAGATGACGAAATATATCCTGGATGAGCAGCATATATTCTGAGAGAGAAGACAATATATATTATGAAGGAGCAGTGAATATATATTGAGACGCACCGTACAGTTCAACATCTCATAATGCATATGGTCATAATGCATAAAGCTCATTTTGCATCAAATTTTGGGGTCGACCTAGGTCCACCGACTTGGTAGGCGGGGGATTTATGCATTTTGCTCATATTGCATATTGCATAAGGTTGAGAGCCGGTTTATGCATTATGGGATCCGGAATTCCCGTCGAGAAATTGTAAGAATTAGGTTTGAGTGAGGCTAAATCAATCAGCGTTGCAGGAAAATGAAGTCGGCAGGCATTGTGCTTGTTAACTGGTTCTAAAACAACCAGTCAGGCAATTTTCTTTGCCCTTCAAAGGCTCCCAATGGCCAACCAATGGCAACAAACCCTGTGATAAAACAGTCCAACAATCAAAGTCGTCCAAGGACACTCCCAAACATCAGCAAATGCTCCACAGGCGACATGTCAGGCAGATCACTCTTTATGACTGACCGAATGTCTTCACTAGGGTAATAATACATTTTTAATCAAACTCGACACTCCGAGTCGAACCTACGGGCTCCTAAGAAGTTTCCGAGACCAGGAAAAGTTACTTAAGAGATAGCCCAACAGGAAGCATGGGTTGCAAAAGGAATGTGTATACTGTCTCGCATTCAACTCAACTATTTTCTTGTGATTTTAGTGACGGTGTCACAGAATGTCACACTGTGTGACAAAACTCAGAACTGCATATCGCTCATAATGCATAGGGGCTTACAGTATGTCGTTTCGGGCAGTCTGCTCCCTGCTGTGCGATACATGGTCGACGAATGTTTGTATTGCGAGCGAAAAAATGATGCTTACCGTGGCGTCAAGTTCGAGAATTTCTACAGTCTCGGTGGCGAACATATGCGGTGGGGCATGCCCGCAAAGATTATGGCGAAGCTTGCTTCCCCATTCACCGGTATATGGCTCTGAAATGCAGATGCTTAGTCAAGCCACTTGCTTTGTAAGCCCGGGGCCTGTCAAGGGCCAGTGCTGTCAAGGTCAGTTCCGGCAACTGCCGTCAAACCCTCACGGAATGAAGCAAGATTTCCACCTTCGTGGACGAGTCCCTGTCTCGGTGACCCAGACCTTCGGGTGTGAGCGGGCCCACGGATTCCTACGGAATCCTTATCTTATCTTATTCGGATTGTTCCGGCGGGGTTTAAACATAGGTTGTGTATGCCGGTTCCCGGCGTACATGGTGGGGGAGCTTGTGTGGATAGTTTGAGCCAAACAATGTGGATAGGTTTTGAATACAAAATATAATGTTTTGATCATATATCGCATAGTACTACTGAGTTGAAGGATATGGTACAGCTTCAGCTTCCTTTGGATCAGTGGAGGTGGAGGGCGGCTTCGGCGTAGCAACATTTTCAGCTGAGATTACCGGCTTGAGCAGCAGCCTGCTACACTCGCTGGACGTGGTGGAAGGGAGGAACGCTCCTGGAGTCGAGCCTTCTCGAGAGGCCGCCTCGGAACCCGCCGCTGGGGCTCTGGGTAAGGGGGTGGCCGTGTTCTCGGCCGGCGAGCTGGGCATCGCGGCCTTGGCTTGGGCGAGAGGCTGTGGGTGCCCTTGAGAGGCCGATGGTGCCGCGGAAGCCATGGGTACAGCGCCGTTTCGAACGAGTGAGGGGGGCGGCTCTGGGGTAGCAATGTTCTCGGCTGGTGAGCTGGTCCTTATGGACATTGCCGGCGTAAGCGGCAGACTATCTCTTCTAGATCGCTCGCCAGAAGGATGGACAACTTGATTTAAGTCCTCTTGAGAAGCGGACGGTGCTCGAGAGGGGTCCTTCGACGTTGAAGCCAGTGCGGAGGTGGACCCAATATCATTGCCAAGCGCGGATAAACCGTCATCAGTCTGGTTGGCGGCCTGAGAACGAGCTTCACGCTCTCGAAACTGCTCAATCAACTCCGGTGCTGTCCTGTTCAATCTATTCATAGCCATTCGTAATCCGTGCAATGCTCACTGACATCTCTGTTTTGGGAACCCAGGTATCCCGCCAACGGACTTGGAAATACGACTTTGTGAAATTCTGTTCAGCAGTTGGCAGATATACAAACAACAAACAGACTGACCTTCCCATTCTCGAGCTTTTGTTCCAAAACAGCCTCGATGTCCTCGCCTTCCGGCGGGTTGATGACGATGGAAACACCTTCAGCACGAGCTGCTAGAAACTGGTTTTTCAGTTCCGCAGACCTGTCCAACAGAGTTAATCGCGGTGGTGCAATGGCCGCTTACAACTCCTCAGCCAGAATCCACGTATTGCGCCAATGGACTTTAAAACCGGGCTTTGTGAGATGCTGTTAGCCGGGAGGCAGATACTTACGACAAACACACCGACCTTGCCATTTTGAACCTCCTCTTTCGTGATAGCCTCGATCTCCCAGTCTTCCTGTGTAATGGGATGCTTTGAGCTGGGATGATACTCACGTCGAAATGAACTCGCCTTTTCATCTGAGTCTATAACGGCCGGGATCTCTGAATCGTTTTGTAGCCTGAAAGTACTTGAAAAATAAAGCTAGCTCATCCCTTAGTTGGATGGAATTGACCCAAACTTTCTTTGAGCCCAAAGACACCGTCGGTGACTCGAAACACCTTGTTGCATTGTTTTCTGCGGCCACTGTATCACGTCGAACGAGTGCTCTCGTGTACACATAACCCTGTTTACGATCAAAATTGTACCCCCCGAATTATTGTCTTTATTCACCAGCTTTATAGCGGACACACACAAAATCCTTGGTTCAATTCTCCAACTTTATAGCGGACACACTAATCCTTAGACAATAGCACTGTCACTTCAACGCTTTGTTGCATTATTTTCTGCGGCCACTGTACATTCGTCGGATCCAATCGAGGGCTGTTGTATCCCAAATCTCTAAGCAAGCACTGGGTGACACTCATACATTTAGGCATAGTAATGGATCGAGACCGTCCCACCCACGGTGACTGCAACAACCGCGCCGTTTCGCGCCAACCTCATGCAGCTCCAATTCTTTTTCCGAGACAGCACCCACCGTGACGTCGCGCGCCGTTTTCCCGTCCTCGCTGACAGGGCGTCTACAATACTAGAGCCGGCGTTAGGGTCTGAGCTTGCCAGCCACTGCCCAGCGTTGAGGCAATAGCCCGCATACGAAATCTGTGGAGCGGATAACTGCGCTGAAGAAGCAAGAGCAGAAGGGTGGATAGAGATTTGAAGCTTGGAAGGAAGTTTGAATGCCGGTAGCAAACAGTAAATTACGACGGCTTGGCTTCGGAGCTGGCCCATGACGAGGTCAGTGGCTCTACGCAGCATGGAGCTGTGGGATCGAGTAGGCTTGTGGGCATACACGCCTACCCTGTACGCGTCGCGGTATAACAGACTAGGGTACACCCACAGCTTGGTATAAGTGCCTTCGTCCAGAGCATCTTGTCCATTTGTCAGAGGTTCAAGCTTTGCGAAAGGGATGTCGGGGAAGGGTATCGTTTGGAAGTCCGTATCGAGAAACTGAAACCCCACCCACATCAAGTCCAAATCAGCGAGGGAGGTAACTGCCAGGTATGTGTGAAACGGTTTTTCGTCCTTGGTATAGAGGGCTACAAGATGGTTGGGAGTCAACTTGGTCTTGACCTGCAAGGAAGGCGGTCAGCGTCTTGACGTAAGACAAGACACAATCACATCAGCTCACAGCCGTATACGGATAGCTCATGTAATCCAGCCTCAGACACTTCCCCCGCCGCCAATTAATAAGGACGACTTCCGTCTGGTTGACATGGTACGGAATGAAAGCAAATACAAGCAGCTCTTCCACAAGGCAAGGCTCTCTGCACGAACCACTCCCCGTAAACGCTAAGCTGAACACCTCGTTGACCTGATCATTCAGAAGATCAACCTCGTGAATGGTTAGACGGTCACTTGCGCATCGGGTTAGCACTGAAGAATGTGTGGGGTACATCGGACCTACGAGGATGGGCTGGTAGCGGGAACAAGAAGTACTCGAAGGATTTGTCCGCCTGCGAGTAGCTCAATCGACCAGAGGGTGCGCTCGTAGTCGAGAGGACAGCAGTAAATTTTACGGCCTGTGTCAACATGGTGTATTTGAAGTGAGTTCAAGGTGCATAACCCTATATATTGCCCTCCTCCTAGAAGATGCAAATCGATAATCTCTTCTACTGGCTGTGAAACGAGGAAGCTTAATCGGCGTGCCGGTTGGCTCAAAGGAAATGTGGACAGCCAGGACTTGGGACCCCCAACCGCGCATTTGACTATCTGGATGAGCTCAACGGTTGAGACGCTGAGGCGATTGATCGGAGGGAGGTCGAGTAACCCATTGAAAGCGAGATTATCCAAGATGTCTAGCCAGAGCTGTTTTGTCATTGTAATGGCTCGGAGGCCTCTGCTTGCCTGTTTACCGACGGAGACTCAGCAGCTGATAGCGGGAAAGGAAATTACTAAACCCTGGAGAGAGAAACAGTAGCATGAACCCCAGATAGAGCCAAAATTTGCAGGATAATGTCGGTGCCAAGATCCTCCAGCATCGCGAACTGAGTATGGTACGGTGACGAGGCAAGTGGATCAGGTGATCAAAAGACCCCGACTTTGTTGACAGCAACCCCGCCATTCCATGGGCGATGGCAAATCGGTGTACTTGAAAAATAAAGCTGTTAGTTGGATGGAATTGACCCCGGTTTGAGCTCGCAATGGCCCGTCCAAGTTGGGCATTTTGAGGATTTTTATTGGATTTTCTCTTATTTTGGGTCAAAATGCCCAACTTGGACGGGCCATTGCGAGCTCAAATCGGGGTCAATTCCATTGAGTCAAAGTGCAAACTAGGTCTCTTTTTCAAGTACTTTTTTCCATCTCTACATTTTATTCCAGCCAATTCGGCCCGGAAAGTATCGAAAAACCCACGGCCATTCTTTCTGTACTTGGTCAAGCTTGATCAGATTGATCAAGCTTGATACTACTTGAGGGCTTGATACTGCTTGATAGCACTTGACGAAGCCGTCCCAGAATCCCCTGGATTTCGACCAAAAAAAATCGAAAAAATAATTGACTTTTTCGCCCGTTCACTGACACCTTTCATTGTTATTACTTAGTTTCGTAGTGTTAAAGAAGCTTTTGGCGAAGACTTCTTTGTCTTATGATCATAGTATATCACAAAACCCGATCCCGTTCTGCGCACGCGGTGCACAGCGCGTTGCGAGCCATCGGAATAATATATACGAGGAGGTGGTGGGGGGAGGAACTGAATTGACTTACTCTCTATTCTGCAGTGGCGGCGACTTCAAGTGCCTTTCTACCTCGGACAAACTGTGCAGATGAGTTGGTTGAGCCATGTCTTGAACTGTTGCAGCAGAAATTTTACAGCGGTTTGCAAAATTGATGACAGTCGGCCGAAATAAATATATGTAAACAGTTTTTTGATCGCTGTGGTTTTTAGCGGTATTTCCGCATTTCTGAACGGTTCTGTCCTTGAGGTGACAGAATGAATTCTTATACTCTAATGTCTAACTCTATCTACTTGAATGGCCCTGAACGGCTCAGTGGAAGCCTCAAAGTGGCTTACTGGCCCATCAAACCACAGTTCAGAGCAATATTTGAGGCCAAAGCTGGTTTCTAACACCGCTCAGGCTTCTCTGAATCGTTTTTAGAGATTCTTGAGGCTATAGAGATAAACAATCCTCGGCTACTCCAACTTCCAGCTGCCACAAACTCCGTGAAACATCATTGGCCGCGGAATGTGTTGGTCGTCGTCAAGCGCCGCAGATAGGTACGAGCCACGTCGGGGTCACAGCCAGTAACGATTGGAAGCAATATGTGTCGAGGTCTGGGTCGTCCTCGAATGTGTCGACAAAGAAGAAGTAGCCGGAGATTTTATATTGATTGTGTTCCCATTCGCTGTCGGATTTGATCTTCCCCGCGTGAGTTATCCGCGAAAGTAGAGCCGCAAACCGCAGAGACCGAGACCATGGCGGCGGCGATGTCGGAAACGGCTGGATTGAAGGTGAAGTGGGTGGCGAAACACGAATATTTCGGACAAGATGGCAACGTGGAAAGTACGTGGAAACCAAGGGTCGGCTGCTGCGGCTGCTGTTGTCGACGAACATCACTTGGGGTACAGAGCGCCTACTGGAGTGGATGAGCATTGAGGAGGTGGGAGGGGTTGGCTTCGTCGGGTCGCGTTCGAAGAGTCGGAGTCGGCGATGGTGGAAACGAGTAAGACGCAACGTGGCAAAATTTGGCTCTGTTGCATGATGCGAGTCAGCCATGCCGCTCGGCCAACATTCGGCAGGCTCGGCTGCCACATAGGTGGCGAAGAAACCCCGTCGAAGAGCGATGTTGAACTCGATATGGGGGGGTTTGGGTCGAAAGGTTTGAATCATTTCTTGTCGAGAATGGCATCCTGGCTCAGATATAGCCTGTTTTCGGCTTCTACTAGTACTGAACAATTTCGGGTAGTTCAAGTTGATAGAATTGAGTATCAGAGTATAGAAATAATTTCTATAGCCTCAAGAATCTCTAAAAACGATTCAGAGAAGCCTGAGCGGTGTTAGAAACCAGCTTTGGCCTCAAATATTGCTCTGAATTGTGGTTTGATGGGCCAGTAAGCCACTTTGAGGCTTCCACTGAGCCGTTCAGGGCCATTCAAGTAGATAGAGTTAGACATTAGAGTATAAGAATTCACAGCGATCAAAAGACTGTTTACATATATTTATTTCGGCCGACTGTCATCAATTTTGCAAACCGCTGTAATCAGTGCGGAGTTGAATGAGATCTTAATCTCGGAAACCCAGACCTTCCTGCGTAAGTAGTCCTAGTGGGCGGAGAGCAGAGGCGGATATGTTTCCTAATATGACAGCCTTTGACGTTTGATCTATTTTGGTGATGATGGGAGCGTGGGCGACCTACCATAACCCCTCCGCTCGCATTCTTTTGCCTCTGGAAGGTGCAAATGCATTCAACATGAAATTCAAGTCTTAGCCAGTACCCTAATACATCTCTTTGCCCATAATTTAGTGAAAATCCCGCGCAGCACATCTCATGTTTGAGCTGATGTATTCGGTGGCTGCGGGCCGCCGAGCATCGTGCACTCGACGAATGCCGCCGCGAGGGGCTGACCCAAAAGGCGATGTTGATCCCGGCAAATATCACGGCGATCAAGTCTGTCTCACCAGCGAAAATGGTGCCTCAATGTCACCACAAACCATTCAGGTCAGTAAAGAGCTATTGGTGGAAGGGCTTGAGGTATGTGATGGAAAGAATTTTTCTTGAAAATGATCAGAATAGTGTAAGTTCCATTCCCAGCCTGATCCATTCTTTTTGTGACTGCCGAAGGCCAAAACAACGCTGGTTAGGGCTCTGAGGTATATTTAGGGAGGCTCAGAGCTTCTGCAGGGGGCGAGTACATACACGATTAGTAGCATAGGCGTTCGGCGAACGCCTAAATAATACCCGAACGCCTAAACACCACTCGAACGCCTATTTAGTATTGCCCCAGCCAACACCTGCGCGGAGGTAAAGTCTGTTCCGATGTACGAGAACTACGTCGCCAATCAATATTCACGTACCTTCTATTCCTTACTTCCCCAACTTCCCCCCAACGTCCACGCCGCCCACTTCCTCTGGCTCCCCACTCCCATCGTTTATGGACATCGTGGCCACCCCTATGCTCGACACCGGCAAGCAGGAGGATACCACCAAAGCAAACAGTGTTGTCCTATCCCATCAAAGTGAGAACAACGCCAATCCGGTCCGCTGAAGTCTTGGCGTTGATAGATCTGCAAGACTCAATTGGCGAAGGAAATGTGTGAGTTCAGAGGGAGGATGGTGAGGCGCAGAGACTGTTACGGCGCGCTAGGTGCGTCTCCGGCTCTATCTTTTCTTCTGTTCAAGCAGGGCTCTGATTTCAAGTCAGTCCCTCAATCCACGTCCAACTCTCGCTGTTTCGAAGATTTCAGTTCAAAGAACGCATATCGGCGGGCAACAAAATGGGCAAGAGAATGGGCTTTCGCTGTGTGATGTACGTCCACTTCCCAATGTGCGTGATGCTTCTATTTTCTCTATGTTTCTTTGATTTTCTGTGCATGATATAGGGGTGATTATCGGTCTTCTTTCAACGGTAAAAGTACTTAATTTTAGTAGCTTAGTACGGATATGAATAGCACATAGTGTATCGCCAGTGGATGTTGCGAGAATAAATTGAAAACAACTTTGTCTTTGAACAATATGCGGCCGACATCCTCAAAGTAAGTAGTTGAAAATTGGTTGAAAAGCTGAAGGAAATCAATGCGTACGCTCGGAGTACGCCGCGAACTTAGGGACACGGATGCCGACTCTTGCCGAGGGGGTGTCGTCGGTAGGCACTGGGTATGGGGAATAGGTGCTTGCTACGCGGAGTGGGCGTTGGACGAGCAAAATAGGCGCTCGGCGCCATCAATAGGCGTTCGCGAACGCCTAATATCGCGGCTCTGGAATATGCACTAGGTAAGCCCTCTTTGCGAGATCTGATGCCACCCCTAAAAATAGAAGACCCCATATCTGGAACTTTTGATGCAAGTGGAGTCGATTGGGGCTCCATCAATTTTGAGACAGGGTGAGACCAAGGAGGACCCCGGACATTACCCTCAAATGCCTGTTCCGCCGAAGGGCCAGGTTGTCAGGATTCAAATCTCGAAATCTGCTTTTCGCTCAAAAACTGCTAAAATGGGCGATTTCGGGCGCGAATTCGGCTTGCTGAAGGCAACTGAGCTCAAATTTTGCGAATCCGAGCCCATTTTGGCGAGAAAATCCGCCCGCTGGATAAGTTGGGAGGCAGCTGGCCCTCAAGTTGTCAGGATTCCACACAGGCCTGCGCGCATTTTGGAGCCGTTTTGTCAGGATTTGACACAGGCCAAACGCGAAAATTTTCCAAAATTTGTCAGGATTCGGAACAGGCATTTGGGTGAAAGGTCCGGGGTCCTGACCAAGGTGAGACTGGACGTTAACGTCAACTGTTATGAAACATCAATCAAATCAAACAAAATGCCGTAAGATTGATTGCATCATTTTACACCAAGGTTCCACATTACTCACAAAACGAGTCATCAGGAATCAGGTCTCGGGACCACTCGGCTAAATTTTCCTTCGCTGCTTCTCCCCGACTTTTACCCCGCCGCTGCGTCGCCCGCCCTCTCTGCCAGCATGATTGAGGACAGCGAAATAGCCAGACATTTCCCCGCTATGCTCAAAGCCCTCCGTATTCGTATCGCGGCGCTCCCCGACTCTCTTCCGCTGGCTGAGTCTGACGGACCCATCCACAAGTACCTTGGTGACCTTGAAATCGACGAAGACGAAGGCGCTATATTTACGGCAAACCGCCAGTGGGAACGCGCCTTCCAAGTTTCCCAACCATAACAACAACGTCGAATGCTCGTGGCAAATATGGCATGGATCCAATCTGCCCGTTTCTGGAATTCTATCTCCAGCAAACCGGGATCAAGGACGGGTCGGATGGTCTTGAAATGCTGGCTCCCAGGATACGGAATCTCAACACTATTCTGGATTCTTAACGTCTGACTGTCTGTAACTTGATCTCTTGTAGACCCGTTCCGACGCCTAGCAGCTCTGTATCGGCGAAGAAGTTTTTTGCTCCACGGCCTAAGCCCGCAACAAAAAATACAGTGGTTGTTCCAGCGAAACGAGCTGCAGGTGAGAATCATTCAGTTTCGTTTAGTCCATCTTGTTGGATGATCATGTAGAATCGGACGAAGATGATCCCAAAGATAAATCATACCAGCCGCCGCGCGAACATCCAGTGCAGTCGGAAGAGGAGACTGAGGACGAACTCACAGTAGTATGTTTCCCTTTGATCTTTCGCCACTATGTACTTCATTTTCTTTAATCCAGCTCGACCCGGGCGACGCTCAGACACAGAATAAAGGCAAGGGGAAGGATAAATCAAACGCAAACACGGTGAGTACAGTTGGTTAAATATGCAGCTGTAGACAGCTAACCAGAATCCGGGCAAACTCAAAGGAAACGATTAAACCCCGTACCAAAAAGCAAAAAGTGAAGGTTAGTTGGTCTTCCACATGTTTCTTCGCTACCGGTGACTCTGTTTTAAATTCAAGGCCAACGATGATGGCCCAGCCAACCAGTCAGACGCCGCCGCTGACGATGCTAACGTTCCGACCACGAAAATGGGGCGTAATCCCAAAAAAGCACACTGGGTGATTTCCAACTTTCTGGATCCAACTGTGCATCAGACCAGAAGCGGCGCACCGGTGTGGCGATGGGAGTGTAAATGGTGCCCGTACATTCTTTGTTTTGATGTTTGAAACGCACACAGGTTCATTAATTATTTTGGTAGGCAATTCCGACCTTCCGCTCGCACAAAAGGTTGCAAGACATACGAGGACGAAGAAATTGAGCTGGTCGTCGATAGTAATTTCCATTTTCATCTGCGTAACAGCATTGGCTCGGGCCATATATCTGCTGATTTTTTCATTCATTTCACGCGTAAGACCAGGACACGGAAGTGGGGATAACTGGGGTGGTGGTGGAAGAGGTGTGGATCTGGCGGCAAGGTTTTTGAAATCGAGCGAGAATAATGACTGTGTCGAAAGACCACTGTTTCTGGCTTTGGTACATTTCGTCGTTTTACAATGTTCTGTCCAACGGCGAACCTCGTAGAGGGTTTGCATGACGACCCACTCGGCACAATGAGAGCACCGTACACGCAGGACATTGTCGTCGTCGAATTCTGCCTTCGGATCGTCCTCCAAAATTTTGCTTCGAAAGTGGTCTAGTCGACTGTGTTGTGGGACAAATGTCGGCTCCCGAGATGCAATGGTTGCCTGCTTTTGACGAGCCCAAGACGAATTCGGATTGGGTGCTTTTGTACGTCGTCGACAGCGAGGACTCGAAGGGTCCAACTCCGAATCAGTATCATCCTCCTCATCTGACCTGTCATAATATTCCGAGTCTTGACGACGCTTGAGACCAGTCTCAGGGGAAGGGCTCTGAGGCAGAGGGATCGTTTCGGGGAACTCATTGTCGGATTCTTGCATGTCGACATCATCGCGAGATTGTTAACTGGCGTCATCAAGGAGAAGATCAACTTCCTCTAGACCGGGTCACCGAGCGCACCATCCTCTGGTGGAATTACGGGACCTTCTGATGATGTGAAGGGGCCGGATGGGCATGAGATGGACATGGAATCGTCCGGATAGTCGGACGAGGGTTTAGGCGTGGTCATCGGCACTGTCTCACCGTCTGTGTCGCAAGTTGCCTAGATACAACACTTAATGAAAAGGAAATGCAAATTTTTCCATTGACGTACCTGATAACCGCCACTATCATCTGCAAACGCTTCCGAAAGACGAAGGAACCACGACATTCACTGATCAGCCGCAGTTGCGGATGTCCAGATATCGAAGTGGAGGAGGACAGACGCGAGGATACTGAGCACAATGACGCCACACGAGAAGGTGTCCCGTTGACGCGGGGATGGGAAGTTGGCGAAGAGGAAAATCATCAGGTTCATCCAGGAGAGACTTTAACCACCACCGAACAAGACCGAGCTGGTCAGGCGGTATGCTGCCATCCATGGAATCTGCGTATGTGAGGGTTTTCGTGACAAGGTTAATCTGCAGAAGCTCCAGTGGTTGCCCGAAACATGGAGCGGGAATCAGACGACATCAACCGCTCCCGCCCGGATCGCTTTCTCGATGGGTGAAGTTCTTGATGGAGTATAGCTGGAGCCTCTGGCACTAGCATTCCGCAAGAACTGCATAAAGAGACAATTAAGGATGCGCACACGAGTATTTTCGGCTCTCTGTAAGTTGTAGTCGATACCTGTAGTCGATACCAGCATTGAGCATATCATCGTCAAGCCATTCATTGCTGAGAAAAGTTGCCAGACTTTCCGTCGTCAATCGCACCGCAGGGCTCAGCCCCGGCACAACAGTGTCCCATGGCAGGAATTCGAATGTATCGCGGCATTCATCCGCCGTGCCTACGCTGTCGGTCGGGACGCGCTTGAGCCAGAGTGCGGCGCGATCCCAATACCCTCGCTTTGTGGAATAAAGCTGCATGTCGGAGAGCAGGTTCTCCACCCAGAGAGGATAGTGAAAAGTGAGATGGGGGAACTTGATCGATGTAGCGCCAGAAAGCCACGCGTTGTTGAAGAATCGGCGAAGGTCGCGGGAAAAGGGTATTGCTGTGAATAGGCTGTCATCCCATTCTACAGCATCGAAGAATGGAGGCGCAGTGACCGGTTGGTTTGTAAAGACCGCGTCGCCCGCAGGCCGCGTGCTGGAAAACATGGGACCATCCTGTAGAAGAAGCTCGGCGACGGTGATGGTCGAGCTTGGTATCAAAAGCGAACGTGCTTCGAACGGAACATGGCGGGCAGCGTTACGGGCGTGCTTGACGGTGTCGGGTAGATCATCTGACCAGACGGCTCCGGCATAAGGCGCTAAATAAGGGATTACTGTAGCACTTTGTATGGGTGAAACAGACCCTCGAGCGTGACTGGAAACGCTACGCATGGAAACCAGAAACGGCCTCAGCGTTATGCGTGACATCATAGAATTTTGGAAACGGGCGGGCAAACACCGATAAAATCTATTTCCAAACGTTGAACGGATTCTGGGCAATTTTTAGCTCTCGTTTACTATACTTGGACTTATACATCAAAATGAACTATAAGTTGAAAATGCATTCCCTTGAGCTCGTTTATCGTCCGATTCTCTTCGGAAGTAGCGCAAACTGTACCGACACCTCTCTTCTGTATGAATATGAAAAAAGTTTGACGAAATTTGGACAACATTTGAGCGAGTTAGAGCCCGAGCATCAAAAGCCACTGATGTGTTGCAAGACTTGCTCTGGATTTAGTTTTTAGCCAAAGGAATTCAATAAGACATCTCTGGGTGAGTCAAAAGCCATATATTAGTCTTCTAGTCAAATTTTCATGCTCAAAATCGAGTGGACGAGTGTACCACGAAAGTTTTTGGCTTTTTGTCACAAAAAGTAACGCTTGAGATGGCGGGGATCGGAGTTTGAAAATGTCACGGATATTTTGAAGTACACTATTTGTAGTGGTTTCTGCCCGTATTTCGCTCAAAAAAATTGCTACTTGTAGCCTAGTAGACCTACTCAATGTGTCTAGGAGCTATCGTGAAATTCTATTGGCTCAAAACTAAACCCAGAGCATGTTTTGGTGCGCATCAGTATGATTTGATGCGCTGGACTGTATCTCGCCCAATACCTGCCAGAATTTCCTCATTATTTTTACATAGGCGGCAAGCCAAGAGTTGTAGCTTTCATTTGCGCTACTTCCGAAGGGAATCGGACGAGAAATGAGCTCAAGCGAATGCATTTTCAACTTATAGTTCATTTTGATGTATAAGTCCAAGTATAGTATGCTTTCTTTGTATCCATAGCCCTTTGTGATTGCATTTCTCCTGTTACCGGCTCCGTAATACACCTATTTTTTTTTTCATGAACACTGCGCCGTGGCGCACGCTCAGACACCTAAACCAGCGACGGGTCCACCACAAGCCCTCTTCGAGCGACTAGTTAAACTACCTCGGCCAGCTTCTGGTACACCTTCCCAGCACCTTGCCCGTGGTCTCCGATGCACCGTACCGGTTCTATCTTGACGAAGATTGTAGAGAGTGATTGAGTGCGGTGAGGAGGAGGAGGGTTATAGCAGTAGAGTCAGCTAGATTTTACAGCCACAAACATGATAATTCGACATCTTTGTATGTCACGCAGTCCTCAGGGAAACCACCCGACCGTTATGCGTTACCGTTGAAACGAAACAGGGCGGGCGTTACGCGTTACGTTTCACCCATACAAAGTGCTACAGTAGTCAAACAGTAGTACATCTGGTAGAATTGGCGGGCAAAGAGGCACGTGACAGGTCACCATCAGTAACCTGCGGTGACCCCCAATTCTACCAGATGTACTAATCATGGTGACTTTGGCAAAATATATCCTCAATCTGATGAAGTAATCGAACGATTGAATGGATTGTGCTCACGATCGGAAGGATTGAAAGATTTGGTAGTTACAGCTATTTTGGAAACGATAGACAGTCTCGATTTTTTAGCTGAGTTCGGGCCGAGAGGTCGTAACTATGTCGTGCCAAATTTAGAATAACCTTTTCTGCTAATACCTCCTCAACAACGACCACCTAGTACAGTTACACCGTCACTGGAGACTTACAGTCATGACGAGCAGGCTGACGATCGTGTGGAGCATATGCTGCGCTATATATCCTCGCTCAACGAGTCCAAGGCGCCCAACTATTCTACTTTTCGACCGGTTTTGACACCATGCAAAACACTATTGCACCATATCTTCTTGGCGTCGGCCCTCCCCCCGCTCTCACTGGACGACAGCTCGCAGTGGCCCAATTACAGGCCTCTCTCGACAATGGCATGTTTGACCACACCCGCGACTACGAGCAGCCTGGGGGCGACGACGATGATCCTAGCGATGAAGATCCGTCTTATCATCAATACCAGCTTCCTCCGTTCCCTCCTCACATTGTCGAAGCTCGCCAATCTCAGTTGCCATCCACTACAGCTCCCAGTCAAACTGCAGGTGTGTTACAGCCATTTGCGCATTCTGCAGGCTACTAATAAACTTCCAGACCGCGGTACCTTCATCACAGTCAAAGTCCCTATCTATGGCGAGCCAGGAAACGGAAAGAAGCGCGCCACGGTTACCACAACCCTCGTCCTCCCCTCTGACATTCCTGCCGGCGACTTTCTATCCCGCATCACAGCTCAGATGAATGTCGACCCCACATCTGCGACGTTGGGATGGAAAGAGTCTCAGGAGCGTCGCAAGGATCCATATCACCGTCTGTCATCCGAGGACGATGTTCGCGACGCCTTCCAGCAGCTTCTCAAGCTCCAGAGGAGCACACGTCGTCAGAAAGAGGTGATAATGGAAGTGGTTAACCTGGTAAGTCATCCGTTATCGGAGAGTATGGTGACAAATAAATGAGTCGACGCCCGCTGTAGATCAAATTCAGTTGGTTGGCAATCAAGAGGATATATCCTACGCACCGTCCCTCGACCATCTCACGAATCCCATCAAAATGATGAACACTTGCGTTGTCCATGACGAGAACAGAGTTGTCCTGTGGAAAGGGATTCATGCGGTCAAGGAGAACATCGAGATAGTTGCGGAACTCTACGGCGGTCCAGGATTGAGTCAACACATCAAAGTGAAGTATGCCATCGAGGCAAATTGCCGGAAGCACAGAATAACTATACATATCAGCAGGTACGAAGTACTGGCAAGAGCATAAACACATACCGGATGCCTCGGACAAAAAAATCATGCCGCCGCGCTCGCATTCCAATAGGGGCCCATGCCATCTGCCGCCGCGTTGTGTGTCGATTGCAAGCTGCTTCGTCTAGGAAGACCAGTCTTCGAGGTGGGTGTTGTCCAACTTCACATTGGAAACCAAGCCGTTTGTTTTCCTCGGCTTCGAGTGCAGTTCGAGATATCTAGGGATATACTCATGTCAGCGGCACGAAACTCCCAGCAATTTTACTTACATGAACCCGAACATAACCCATTCGCAAAAGGGCGTCACGTATGGTGGTTTTGGCGACGTCGAGTCCCGTGGCTTCGTACAAACATTCCTGTAGCTCGAAAAGATAGATGTCGGGGGTTCTCGCAACAAGACCCTCAAGATACTTCTCAAAGGGTCAAATACGAAGAGTATTGAGAAGATCACAGACCGCGACATCAAAAGATGTGAGAATGCGGGGTCGTCCGAGCTGCAGAGGAATTTGGACGTGGTCCCCAGTGGTCCGCCACGTTCGGATGATGCGGTAAATGGTTCGCTCGCTGATGTTGGTAGCTGCAGCAATGTCTGGGACAGACATATGGGCCGACATTGTGGTGATGAGCTGTTTCTGCTCCTTAGGTATGTGGCGGCGGTTTCCTCGTCGTATCATGGTGAGAGTGAGGAGAGTATTGGCGGGCAACGCTCGTCGTCATGATGGAGCTGAGCTGTAGCTAAAAATAATTATATGACGGGTATGCCGGGAACTGCCGAACTCAGCTCGAAAATCGAGACTGTCTATCGTTTCCAAAATAGCTGTAAGAGTGAAGATCACTCAGTGCAAGACTCAGTGCGCTCTGCACTTCAGAATCATAAAATAGAAATTTTTTACGACACCCATTCGTGGCAAACATGATATAGACGAACACCAAAGGCAAACAGGAAACAAGAATGGACTACATAAAGTAAACAAATATTATTATTTTATATTTTGGTTAATTTGTGTTGGCTGCCGGCAGTAGCTAAGTTGCACGAGCATATCAATTTGCGGGGAAAAACGGCAATTTCGGGTACTTTTGGTAGCTGCGAGTACAAAAGCGGAGCATCGGAACCAACATACAGCCGTTTTGGAAACAATATACGGGTCTTGAGTGGTGCTCGTGCTTACGTTTCGATCGAGCAAGCATGTACGTGACCGTGACCCTTGGCGTGATGACATCATAGAGCCGACCTTGACTTGTTCCGTGCCGACTGTTTCATTTTCGTTTCTGAACCTGCTGCCGACGGGCACCGCCGGCCATCTATACGCTATTCTATATATAGTCGTTTTCGTTTTCGTTTCTAGTATATACTCGTCTCCAGCCCAGATATAACATACCGTAACTGAGGCGGAGGTGGCTGCTGGGCTGCGAAGATACTCCCGCACCGCATCAAGAGCTCGGTTATGGTTGCAGTCATTGTATACATTGATGATCCGCACAATACCCAAGCGCGGTACCGTGAGCTCTATAGCTGTGACGTCTGGTGATTGGATTTCGATCTCCGTCCAGGAAGAGGTGGGAATGCGGGTATTGACGAGGATCATCGAGCGTGTTGACTGTGGCGTACGTCCGTGTGTTGGTGGGTAAACAGTGGTATATGCCCGCGTTGATCTCGAGACGCCACGGAAGTCGATGTACGGTTCTTGTATCAAGACTATCCCCCAATAATTGGGGCTGAAAGAATTTAAAAAGTCAGTTTGCGCATCGAGGGATTTGTTAAGGTTTTGGCTCCATATGCGCAATTGTCGCCCAAAGTGCAACCCTTAGATCCGACTGAGGTATGTATGTTGACAAATAGACAGCCTGTCATCTTGCTGCTTTCGGCCGAAGCCCCCAGACACGTGTATACCAGCCTTCATGTCACGCAACATACTATGCTCCATATCTCTCTTGTTTCTTGTCGTCCCGACGTGATCTTGTCACAAACTAGCCAGTGTGTGAGTGTTTGATAGTGTTTGGTAAGATGTGGATGAGGTTTAGTTGGATGGTATGAATTGGCAGGTGAAGATGATGGAATAAAAACTCTAAGGTACATGAGTGGAGACCAGGCTCCTTATATACTGACTACTCTGATACTAATCAGGCTGCTGAGTAAGTGCACAGTCTGATGACTAAATGCACAGTCCGCTGAGTAAAAGCACAGTCGGCTGAGTAAGAGATCAGTAAGCGCACAGTCGCACAGCCTTGCACAGTCGAACAGCCTTGCACAGTCGAACAGCAATGCACAGTCGATAGGCAATCAGTCCACTGTGTCTAGAGGCAAGGCTGGGCCTTTGTGCTGATGGAGAGTTAGGATCACAGGCTTTGATGGAATCAATGGGCCAGACTGTGACATTACCCCCCCTTTAGGCTCGACGTCCTCGTCGACTAAGGCTTTCTTGACTGGCCTAAATTCACCACTGACTGGGTCAAAGAGTTTGCGGGTAGGATATGGAAGCGAGGGATGTTTTGTCGGATCAAAGCGGTTCGTGAGGTAGTCCCAATGACCAGCTTTCAACATAGGGAGTGCACGATTGCTGATGCTATGTCTGCTATTGAATTCATTCAACAGCTTCTTTGCATGGGTAAGATTAGTTGCTGGTTCCCAGGTGTTTCCGCTATGAGGAAAACCCTTCCATTTGATCAGATACTGATGACCTTTTCCCTTCTTCCGAGATTTGAGGATTTCCTCAACTTCATACTCTTCATGACCTGAGACAATCTCTGGTGGTGGACGTGGATCACGACGATCAGGAGGAGGCTCAACATATGGAGTGAGGAGTGACTCATTGTAGACTGGATAGCGACGCCCGTTGCCTGGAATCTTGAGTTTGTACGCCGATGCTCCAACCTTCTCTAGGATCTCATATGGCCCTAAGCGTAAGTCTGAGAATTTCTCTGTAGGGCGACCCTGAGGAATATTGGTTGCTTCAAGCCACACCTTCTGACCAACTTTGAATTCAGGTGCAGGTGTCCGCTTTGCATCGTAGTATTTCTTCATCCGGGTCTGAGCTTTCTGAAGGGCAGCTGTAGCTTCATCTCTGATCTGTTTCATCCGCTGAGCGAACTCCTTCGCTGACTCAGACTTTGACTCCATCCGTCCCTCAACACCCTTCCATGGGTGATAACCATGATCAGCATAGAATGGTGACATCTTGGTAGAGGCACTGATCTTGTCATTATGCGCAAACTCAGCTAAACCTAGCCATTCTGCCCAATCGGACTGGTGGAAGTTAACATAAATCCGGAGATAGTGTTCAATCTCCTGATTCATGCGCTCGGTCTGTCCATCAGTTATAGGGTGATAAGCAGTACTTGGGTTCATTTCTGTTCCCAACAGGCGGTTGAGTTCGCGCATAAATGCAGAGACGTAGCGGGTATCACGATCACTGATGATTTTGCGAGGGACTCCATGGTATCGGATGATGCGGTCTCGAGTCAGCCTGGCTACTCCTTCACTTGTCATCTCCATGTTGGTTGGTTCTGCATGAATGGTCTTTGTGAAGGTGTCCACCCAGACCTGGATGGCATCAAAACCATTGCTTAGTGGAAGCGGACCAATCAGATCCATGGAGATGATCTCCCAGGGACCAGAAGCAATTTTCTGAGGATGAAGAGCACCTGTTGTCTTGCGCCGAATGCGGGTGCGTTGACAGACTTCACACTTCCAGATGTAGTCCTTGATCTGGTTGCCCATCCTAGGCCACCAAAAGTTACGCTCAAGGAGCTCTTGAGTGCGGTTCTCTCCTGGATGGCCCAGAAGCGCGGGGTCGTGATGGAGTCTGATGATGTCATCTCGCAACTTTTCATCTCGGGGCACATAGATCAAATCCCGATGGAAGATAAGATCTCCTTCGCGCTTCCAATCAGGCAAAGACTTCTGGAGAGCTAATTTGACACTGGTGTCCAACAGCTTTGCTGCCTTAATGCGAGTCATCAGCCGTTCATCCTGTCCCTCAACCACAAACTCTGTTGATCGGAAGAGTTCGGGTTTGAGGACAGTGATGTCCTTGTTGTCATTTCGGCCCTGATCATGATCTGCACGACGAGAGAGGAGATCTGCCTTTCGATTGAGTGCTCCAGGACGATGGTGAAGGGTAAAGTCAAACTGGGATAGTTCAGTGACCCAGCGTGCTTGACGTCGATTAAGCTTCTGAGGCTTTTTGAAGTATTCAAGATTCTGATGGTCTGTGAATATCTCAAATGTTTCGGCTGCCCCCATAAGCAGTTGACGCCACTCTTCAAGCGAGAGCATGATAGCCAGCATCTCCTTGTCATAGATCTCGTAGTTGCGTTCCGTTTCATTCAAGCCATGGGACATAAATGCCACGGGGCGCCAGACTCCATCCTGCTTTTGACTGAGGACAGAACCAACTGCGCCTTCAGAAGCATCAGCTTCAAGACGGAATTGACCAACATCATTAGGGAGAGCCAGAACTGCATCCTCTGCAATACGATCCTTGAGTTTCTGGAAAGCTGCCTGTTGTTCTTCACCCCATTCCCACTGCAATTTCCCAGTGAGCTTGGTGAGAGGTTTGGCAATTTCGCTGTAGCCACGCACAAATCTTCGGTAGAAGTTCGTAAACCCAAGGAAAGCCTGAACCTGTTTGACAGTCTTTGGTTCTGGCCATTCCATAACACCCTTAATCTTCACAGGATCCATGCGCATTGAATTGTGTCCAATGATGACTCCCAAGTACTCTATCTCAGTGCGTTCGAACTCGCATTTTTCAGGTTTGAGATAGAGCTTGTGCTGCTGGAGAATCTTCAAGACACGTTGTACAATTCTGCGATGCTCCTCTAGTGTTTCCGTGAAGATAAGGATATCATCAAGATAAACAACAACCTTGCCTTCATTGATGAGTTCGCGGAGAATGTCGTTCATCATAGTCTGGAACGTAGCGGGAGAATTGGTGAGACCAAAGAACATAACCAAGGGCTCGAACAGCCCACGATTGGTACGGAATGCTGCTTTCCACTCATCTCCATCCTTGATGCGAACATTGTTATACCCCCACCGGATGTCAAGTTTGGTAAAGAACTTGGCACCACGGAGCTGGTTCACTAGTTCGGAGATGAGGGGTAGAGGGTACCGATTCTTTATAGTCATCTCATTGAGCTTTCGGTAATCCTGGACAGGACGCAAAGTGCCATCCTTTTTCTTGACAAAGAAGAAGGCAGAGGCCATTGGGGATTTCGATGGTTTAATACGCCCAGTCTTCAAGTTCTCATCCAGGAATTCATCCAATTTCTCCTGTTCATTCTGAGACAGAGGGTAGATTTTACAGTCCACCGTCTTTGCATCTGGTTTGAGTTCTATAGCATGATCCCATGGACGTCGCTCTGGGAGGGAATCAAAGGACTCCTTTGAAAAAACTCCAGTAAATTGACGATATGGAAAAGGGATCTGTGCTGGGGACGATCCTTTGGCCTGCATGGATTTCTCTGCCAGACGTTGTGCAGGAGTTTCCTTCAGACGTAAATCAATTGCTTCTGCAAAGTCCACAAGAAGAATTGATTCATCATCTTCAAGTACTTCCTTGACAGGAGAACCATTCCAAGACTTCGTTCCATCCACATTGCATTCCGGAGGGCACCTACTAAACAGGATCTTCTGGGATCGCCAGTTGATCTCAGGGTTATGCTTGAACAACCAATCATACCCAATGAAGACCCTGGCCTTTCCCAGTCCTGTGACCAGAAAACGTTGCTTCTCCTGGTGGGGACCAACAGCCATGAGAAGCTCCACATAATGAGTGATCTTTCCCCTGGTGTTTTCTGTGCCGTCCGCATTTCGAGCAACAATGTGGACATCCAGTTCCTTCATGTCAAAGCCTTCTGCCTTGGCATAATCTCGATCAATGCAGGTATGTGTGCAGCCATTGTCAAGCAATGCCTTTACTGATCGAGTCTTTCCAGTATCCAAGGCAGTCAACATGACTGGGACCAGCATTTCGTGGTGTCTGCGCTCACGCTGTAGCTGCTTCAGCTCCTGAGTCAGTCGGTCAGGCTTTGGACCTTTCTGTTGGTGGGAAGCCTCCCGAATGCGAGTGGAAACTGAAGTACGAGTTCTGTTACTAGGCGCTACCTCCTCTTTTGAGGATTGAGCCTCCGAAGCTATGCTTCCCTTTTCAACCTTTGATGACGCGGTCTTGATTCCGCGAGCCAATTTCTTGAAAGCACCCCAGCGCTTATTCTGCTCATCACGCCTACGGTTTTTAATATTCTGAATCCGATTCTTATTTTCAGAGATCCTAAGATTACGTTTCTGTTCTAATGTATTGACCAACAGATGCTGAATATTATTCCGTAGTGACAAGTTTATTCCAGTGTGGGTGTCAGGTTCCACAGGCTCAGTTTCGATACTGCCTAGCACTGTGAACCGTCCGTACTTTCCTTGTTCAGGCCCCATCTCCTTGGCTTTGGGAGTGGAGCGCATCAAAAACCCTTCTCGCGCAATGCACCAGCCAGAGCTTTCAACACTTCACTGTCCTGGTCCTCTTCCTTGATTTGAGTGACCAGAGAGCGAAGATTGAATCCTTGCTTAGGAGGATCAGGGCAGTCTTGCTTGATGTGACCAAACTTTCCACAATTGTAACAGCGGAAAGTCCGTCCATGCTGTGCCTGCTTATCAACGTCCATAGGTACTGGACCATTGATAAGTGGCTTAGCAAGATTTGGCACGGTACCCTGAGAGGTAGGTGGTGAATGTGCAAGTGTTGAGGTAGGGGTTGTTGTGTGAGGGGTATGAATGACTGAGTGATTACCTCGAATTTTTCCTCGTTGTATATTGGCGTCAATCTGAATCAGACGCTCCTTGAAGTCCTTGTATGTGGTGGGCAGAGCAGCACCTCCAACATACATTTGTCCAATAATGTGATGAGAGACAAGAGACTCCAAGAGTTCAATGAGGAAAGCATTGTATGGCGTTGCAGCGGCATTAGCAGAATAGCCAGCCTGCTCTGCCAGCAATTCGAAGCGTTGGAAGAATTCGGTAAGGGATGATCTGCCTTGTGGTGTACTGGTGAGCTTGACATGGGCAATCTGAGAAGCATTCTGATCCTTGAATGCAGCCTCAAGTTCGGAAACCAGGTTGTTGAATGCGTAAGTGGGAGAGAGAGTAGCGCTGGTAAGATTGCGCTTCTTCCAGTTACGAACCCAATCTGACGCTGTACAGTCAGCACCATTCTCCTTGCGGAGGTGAGAAATGGTGAACCAGATTTTCTTCTTGTCCGTGTCAAAGTCGGCCTCATAGGCAGCGAGGTAGGTAGTGAGGGAATCATAGAAATTATTCCATTTCGATTTATCACCATCGAAGAATGGAGGTTGAGTAGCGAGAATTACTTTGGAAGATGTCATGATAGGGGTGGAAGGAGTAGGAATATCCCAAGAGCTGGGGGGAGTAGAAGGTGATGAAGGTAAGATAGGAGAGTTGGGAAGAGAGGTGATTATTTGGAGGGTGGTACGATAATTCCAGGTAGGATCCAGAACAAAGGGTATGAAAACAGAACAGTCTTTTGCAGGTGAAAAGAGTCTAGCACTCTCGGAGTACCCCGCAAGGTAATTTCTCCCTTTAGCTACTTAACTTTGTAAAACAAACGTCAAGTGCAGTTCACACGAGGGGATGCTCTGCTGATCTGTAGAAGAAAGAAAAGATAGATGAGACGTACCTTCAGAAGAAGGAGAGGGAAAGTGGGAAGAGAGGAGAGGAGGGTAGGATTGGAAATGTTGAGGTTGGTACGAGGGTAGGAGGATAGAGTTTTTATTATGTCACAAACTAGCCAGTGTGTGAGTGTTTGATAGTGTTTGGTAAGATGTGGATGAGGTTTAGTTGGATGGTATGAATTGTGAAGATGATGGAATAAAAACTCTAAGGTACATGAGTGGAGACCAGGCTCCTTATATACTGACTACTCTGATACTAATCAGGCTGCTGAGTAAGTGCACAGTCTGATGACTAAATGCACAGTCCGCTGAGTAAAAGCACAGTCGGCTGAGTAAGAGATCAGTAAGCGCACAGTCGCACAGCCTTGCACAGCAAAGCACTTGATAACGCGCGTATCCCCGACCTCGGCCAAAGCAGTCGTTGCAAAGGCAAAGAAATTACGCAAAGAACTCAGGGCCGCCAACCCCGATTTAGACGATGATGAGATTGATGCATTGCTCGCGGCAGAAGATGAGGAGGAGAATGAGGAGAGTGATGAGGACAACGAAGGAGAAGTTGCAAAGCCCAAGGACGCATTGGGAAAGGCCCTCGCCCTTGTTAAGCAAGTAAGTTGGTTGCTTTCAATTTACACAGGTTTAACTCACAATGCGCAATTAAACCAGGTACGCGCCTCTCCGCAAGCGCAAGCGTTCTTCAAGAAGATGTGTGCCGAGTCAGGCACTCCCGTACTTCAACTTCTGCGCTGGATTCGCACTCGTTGGGCATCAATGTTCACTTTTCTTGACCGTCTAATCCTGCTCCGCCCGGTGCGCCTTCTTATCTTACGAATTGATTTCTCGAGGCTAATTTGGTCAGGCGGTGAGTCGATTCGTGCTTCTCGCCGACGACAGTCCAGAGGTTCCAAACCTCGTCAAGAAATCGTATGCGACCTTTCGGCTGTCAAGGCAAGACTGGGACCAATTAGCGAAGATTCACGAAGTACTCCAGGTACATATGAGATAATGCTGTGAATAGTTTACTAGAGTTAAATTTAACGTCGTTCACACTCTAGGAGCCCGCCAATATCCAACAATCTTTTTCTAGTGCTCGGCATCCGACGGTTTGGCGCACACTCCCACTCCTTGAGGCATTGGCAGAGACTTGGCGGAATATGGCAGCAACGGAGAGGTTCGCTGACATGCGTGACGCTATTTATGCTGGGCTTGAGAACGTTGAGAAATGGTACCCGAAAACGGACGATACGGACGTTTATTTGATTTGCCTTGGTGAGTGATGGCCCGTTCACTCCGCTAGATACTGCTAATTGCCTTCAGCCTTGGACCCGAACATCAAAACCGCATACGCACAAGATTCGTGGAATTCGGAAGCATACGAGGAGGGACTTACGAAGTTGGAGTCTGGTGCGTGTAGCGGATCTCAACACGTCATTTGATTGAGTCTTTCATAGTTTGACACTTACTATGTTGCTCCTACGACAACCGTGGTTGAGGTGGAGAATCCAGGCAAGTAATCGGCAGCTATTTTATTGACTTTCACTCACCCATTTTCAACAGTGCCAACGGCACCAGTTCAATATGGATATTCGTGGATTCGCTCCAAGGTTCAAGCTCGCAAAAATAAGGACGTCGCGGAGGTTGATCCCCACGCCGAACTCAAGGCTTATCTTGACGTGTCATCGATGTTGTCAAGTGGTGGGGGGTACGTCTATTCCCTCAACCGTCGGAGTAGAGCTCGACTAATTTTCTATTTATTGCGAACTTCAGCATCATGCATCTCAATCCCCCACACTTTCCCGCATGGCACGCGATTATCTGGCCATTCAAGTATCTGCAACCGCTTCTGAACGTGCGTTCTCCAATGGGTCATTCACCGCACCGCAATCGGTTGGCGCCCGAGATGTTTGAGGCGCTTCAGTTGTTGAAGAGTGCTTATCGTAATGGCCATATCAGTGCGTCGGAGGAAGCGTTTTCGGCAAGTATACACGCACCTTTTTAACAGATCCTTTGATGCCTGCAGGGATAGCTTCAGGAGCAGCTGCGGTTGGCTCAAGCTCTTCATCCTCGTCTTCATCAACACCCACTGCGGCGGCATCATCGAGCTCATTTGGATCTGGGGAGGCGGAAACAATATCTTGATACGGAGTTGCCTTAGACTTTTTCGTCCGGGAGTCTTTCTCCACCGCGCCTATAGCCTCCAAGAGCTTAATCGGGGTGGTGAGCGATGGTCAATCAAGTTCAAATCGAACAGACACATACCTGGAGAACCGCCAGATGAATTGTGTGTGGCATACAACGTAGCCTCGAGTCTGTGGCTGAGAAGCGAATACCAGCCTCAGTGCAGCGCCGCTCGAAAGCGGCAACCAGCGTGTCGTTGTTAGACGCATTGTCCATCATGAACGCCATGACCTGTCGAAAGATTAGTTACATTAGAAGCTGCATGATAAATTCAAGTCACCCGTCCGATAAGCCCGTAACGCTCCAGAGATTCCCATATAACTTCAGCCATATTCTCGCCCGAGTGTTCTCCGATTAACTCAACGAAGTCGATAAGCAGTTCCTCTAAATTTAATTGAGTATCTGAATGCAACGCAAGCGAGATACTCACCGAGTTTGCCCTCATTCGTCACGTAATGAGCAACAATGGCCATGAAAGCGTAACCGTTTGAAGAGGTCCAGGCGTCAAGTGAGATAGAAACCTGGGCCTCGAGCGACTGCGGAGACAAGTCAGTAAAAGGCAGACACTGAAACGAAGAGCTGAAGTGCATTACCGCGAAGAACGACTTCAGTTCTGTGATCAATTCAGGAAGCATATCGTCAATGCGCCGCTTTACTGTCTTCCCGGATGGAATCTCCAACGCGGGCTCACGGTGATGTACATAGTGAAGTAGATCCTGGAATTCAGGTCGCTCTACCTCCGAAAATGGCTGGTCGCATGCAACGAGCCACTCAACCAGGAGCTGCTCGAACTTCGCCTGGTCCCATGGTCCCTGATCTTGTGTTAGAACGGAGAGTGAAAGGCAGGTAAAGACGTACAAGCTTCGTTTCTTGGGCTCGAGCAAATGCCTCTCGGATTGTTTGCTGATTTAACGCGGTAGCAGATGAGATCTTGTCGAGATACGCTAGGAGATCTTCGCGTTTGGCGAACTGCTTCTTTCCAGACGCTATGTCAGCCTCCTCGGCTGTCGCCGGCGTTTTACGATCCTTCAAAATTTCATAAAAGCGAAACATATCCGGCGCAGCACCCTTGAGGTGCCCCGTTAAACCTGACAGGAAGATATTCAATATGAGATAGAGTCAGACATAGACTTGTTCGAGAATTGATTCTCACCGCTGAGGCTCGAGCGCATGGCGACTGTGATTTTGAGCACCTTCCTCGGAGACTCGCCGTGAAAACATTTGAAGAATTTGTCGCCTTTGATAGCCTTTTGACCGTGATCTTTCTTCGTAATATTGTCGAAAAAGTGATAGATAGGATTAGTGGTGGTGGTTCGTGTCGTGCCCTAAATTGACGAGGCTAAGTATTGATCGTGTCAATTGATATCAGTTGAAGAACTTACCTCGGACGAATCTTGAGCAGACTTTGAGGATTCGGCTGTTGCAGAGGGCTGCGAAGGCTGGGCATTCTGAAATGGTTAGCCTCTCAAACGGGTAGAAGAGGAGGATATTGCGTACATCTGAAGACTTCTTTGTTTTCTTCCTGGGAGGCTTCTCCGATCGATGCGCTCCTTTGGGTATTGTCTTGGTAGTAAGTGTGTCTACGAGCTGCAAATTTTGTGAGTACAAATCGGGGATGTCTTCAGATCGGAATTGTACCTCTTCGTTCGTCACTTGAACACCCGAATCACTGTCTGACAAGTTACTATCACTGCTCCCTATATACTCTGTCTCCTCGTCCGACTCCACTGCCTTCTGCTTTCCCTTCGCGCGTCCTTCGGACCCTTTCTCTTCCCAACCTTACGTTTCGTACCTCGAGCCCGGCGAGCTTCAGCGTCACCACGTGCGTCATCATCTGAACTCAAAGCCTCCATGATCGCCTTCATTTTTTTATTACTACCACGCTGGGGACGATCCGAAGGCCCTGGAGCAATGAAACCCGTGAAAAATAATCACAACAATCATAATTAGACTGCGTACCGGCTTCAGAACCGTGTTGAGGTTGAGTTCCTTGCGACGGTGGAGGATTCAAAGGCTCTGATGTTGTCTTGATTCAGCCGCTACAAATCAAAAGAAGAGATTGAACCGCGCACCCTCGTCGTCATTGTCAAAGAAAAATTTGATTTGCGACTCATCCTTGCTGCTTCCATCGGGATTTAGCGCACATTGTTCCCAGCCGTGCTCATTGACACCAAGTGCGCATAATCATCATCAGAAATTGTCGTTAGAAATAAATTCACTTAACTGACCTTCATCGGCTCCTCCGAGCACGCGAGGCGGCAGTAAGAAATGACGAGAATTCCGCACACCTAGAGCGGCCATCGATTCGGACTCGCCTAACGGCCGCCAACGACCCATGAGGTACATGGGTCCTTGATTGTGGCACGGGGCATGCCCTCGATGGCATATTGCCTCTCGAATATCCGATACCGTCGTGGTTGGTGTGACAGCTACAAATATGTGAATAGTTCAGCTCTATTTCTGACCGTGAACTCACTGAGAGCTAATGTTCCAGTGCCGGGAACGTTGACAAAAATTGTAATGAAGCGGAGAAAAATGCTGCAACAACATCGTAGGTCAGCAATGCCGATGCAATAAAAAGAAATGAAGCACATACCTGTCTTGTTAAAATTTTGTGATGCAGGTGTGCCCGGCCACGCTCGTTTCAACCGATGAAGTCGTATTTGAGAGGCGTGGTCTCGTCGAAACCGCCAGGGAATATTGAAGGTTTGATATTTGAGTACATTGAATGCATTTGATCGAGTTCGATGTACTGTCGCGTCGAAATGAACAGCGTGACAACAGAATCAATGAAAACACTCACAGATTACAGCTGTTTGCAAAGCTAATGGCACTTTCGATCATTTTGTATATGAAGAGCAATTTAAATGTCCGAACTTGTATTGCTCCTTACACAACCATTTATGGACCAATCAGCATGATTCTAGGCTCATTTTGTAGCGTTTTGACAGGGCCTTCATCCTATATCTAAGCTGTCCCCTAATCCGATCCCTTTGCGTCCCTTGACTGCCGGTCATCGGGGATAATACGAACAACGAACCTGAAAAAACTTGTTCATTTCTGTTCAGAATCACTTCGATTTTTGAGATTTTGTAGCTATTAGGTAGGTGATGAGGTCTGCAAGATCAAAATGTAAGACAACAGCAAACCACTAACAGCAGAATGAAATTATTGAGGAAGTGACCGTTCTTGGCGCTGAGCAATTGTATCTGCATATTTTCAAAAGGTGTGATTGCAGACCTGATTTTGGCTTTGTTCTTCCGCTAATATTGCTTTATGGCACACAAAACCGTCCAGAATTGAGCCAGAACGAAGCAAATCACATCCCAGTTGGGACAACTAACCTCGGCATGATGCCATCACATTTCGGAAGCACTTGCCGCTATTTGCCAGCAGTTTGGAACCACTGCCGAACTGCTTCAGAACAAAACTTGAACTGTGTGAATTGGTTGGAAATTGAATGAGATATGAGAGCGGGAAGATAGGACGTTTGAAATGCTTTCTTTTCATAAAAATTCAGGAGGTGCCATTAACTATGCAAACAGCTGTAAAGAGCATGTCGAACATAAGCGGAGCAAGCAAGACTGAAGATAGGAAGCGAGTCGACGGCGGTAGATTTCCCAGACAGAAACGGGAAACTCGCGAGCAAGGGGACCAAAAACAGTAAGAGAGAGCCAAAGAAGAACCCGAGGATCGATCTCCAGGAGAAGCCGACTGCTTTGACTGATGTCTTCTTGTAGACCACGCGCGTCTCACGACCATTATGAGCTGTTCGCGATGATATGAATCAGAATGTATAGAATGTTGGGATCAAAACACCTTTCTGGATGTGGCTGCGAGCAAGCAAGCTGGACGGGAGCGTATCCGAGGCTTCACAGGAGAGTTTCCCAGTCCAATCATCTCTTTTATGGTCGGTGAAATCGGACATTTTCGGTGCGTGTTATGGTGCCAAGTTGGTTCAGGCGCGTGGGATCGACGTGAGGAGCGTGTGGTGTGGGTATCAAGCGGGCAAGATTTCGGGACGCCAAGCAGCTGCAGAGCGTCGAAGGCAAGGGGTGCTTGATCTCCTTATCACGGACCTGGTTCTCACGACACCCTCCCCCCCGAATAAGGAAATTGTTTGGCACCTGTAAACAAAGGCGATCCTCAACCCTTTGACGCCATGATGAACCATTCTCATGCGTTCGAGGCGCTCTGTCATCCCAAGCACGCACAGTGTTCCCACTTTGCATCAGGCGAGGGGCAGGACGAGCCAGCACTTGCATTCCACAAACCCTCAAGGCTCATCGGATGTCGGAAAAATTGAAAAAGCCTGGTAAGGCCTTGGAGCACCTAACGGCCTTATAAGGCCTAATAAGGTTCGAGGGGTGACCTTATAAGGCGTAATAAGGTCTGGTTAGGTCTTCCCAGGCTACCTTCCCGGAGGTTACAAAACTGAGTTGGGGTTGTTAGAGACATGGTAGGTGTGGTTTTATTGCATCTTTTTCGGCGGAAAATTCAGAGTTGTATTGTTTTTGATAATTTGTGCTGTGATTGTATGCCAAGATGGCTGATTTGAATTTCAAAAAGTATGTAGGGGAGCATATACTCATGTGTAGTAAATCACCAGTCAATGTACGAGCAATATCTTGAGTTGTTGTCTTATGGGGAAATTGTACAGGTATCCGAGAGCTACGCCATATATGGAACAAAATTTCTGTATCTGTAAAGCTCTCTTAGCATAGCAGTATTGTACATTGCCATTGTTTTATTCGCACTGCAGAGGTCGACCGTTCGATTCTCGCAAGCACCAGTAATTAATTGTTAGAGTCAGTATTGTAGTACAATAGAAATAGAAATAGATAGTCTAGTATTAGAAAGTCAAGAGAAGGTGCAAGCAGACACCTTACGAAGAAGGTAAAGTGGTAATACTTTTGCTTAACGCCGCCGAACATGCCTTGTAAGGCCTTACAAGCCTCATTAGGTCCTATAAGGTCCATTATGTGTTATAAGGCCCTATATGTAGTATTTGGTACGTACAGTTGAACATCTCATAATGCATATGCTCACAATGCATAAACCTCATTCTGCATAGTGTTTTGGGGTCCACCAACTTGGTGGGCTGGTGTTTTATGCATTTTCTCATATTGCCTAATGCATAAGGTTTGGGGCAAGTTTTTAGTGCATTATGCATTATGAGATCGCAAAATTGATACAATTTGGTGGCAATTTGGCCGCTTGTGGCGCTCTTCTAACGCATATGGGGTCAAAAACACCAGTTTATAACATGTTACAGCTAAATCCAAGATTTTGACCGCTTTTACGACAACTGGTGGACAATCCGGCATCTGCCGCACTTCCATATATAGTAAATTCGTGACAATGTCACATATGTCACCCGGTGTGACAGTATGCAGGAATGCATATTGCTCATAATGCATAGCGCCGGACGCTATGCATTATGAGATGTTCAACTGTATTTAAACCTTGTAACCCTCCTTTTCCCCAACGGCCTTATTAGACCTTACAAGGCCTGCCCAGGCCCAACAACCCTTTTTTGATTTTTCCGACAGACCTTTCGGACTTGTTCGGATGACGTGGCGAAGCCGTCAACCACGTGCAAAGTTCGGGTCCACGATCCAGAGATCAAGCACCCCTTGGTCGAAGTGGGGACTGGCAAGTGGCTGTGATCAAATGTCTGCCCCTCATCAGTCCCTTCTGCAGCCTCAACCGTCGACATTTTCAACACAACTCGGGTATAGGATCTCTTAGTATTTGTAATCTACAGGGAATGTCCCGGCCACATTTTTTATTTTGGCCCTTGCTGTTCCGCAAATGATTATTTTCTCCGTGCGAAGCCATTTCACAGCCATTTCTGCGTTAATGTTCCGCTCTTCCTGGAAAAAATTTGGGAAATCGGCGCGGGACATTCCCTGAGGATTCGGCTCAGGACTCATTTGCAATTTGTTTCAGATTTTTAGCGTCACTGTAGAGGGCGGGAGGCAGGACCGACTCCGAACAAACAAAGTCCAAACAGACATTTGTTTGGTGTGATTTGCCAGTCCCCAGTCGAAGGAGAGGGTGACTGTGTTGGCTGCGTTGACGACGAGATCAATACACGTGGAAACGGCGTGGATGGCCGGTAAATCATGGCAGTGACCGGCTTGCGTGATTTGCATCGGCCGAAAGCTGAGAATCAGATGATTGGGGGAGCTTGCTCCCCCTTTATCAGAGCCGTCACCGAAAAGCAATAAGCTGTGCTAGACGGCTTTTTGATGGCGTCACTGCCCTTGACGTGCGCACGTCAAGATTGGCATGATCCGAGTGATACGATGTTCTTCCGTGTGATCCATCCTGATCCCTACTGATCCAGACTGATTGCAGCGTGATGGCGCATCCTTTTCAACTGATGGTGCACCCGTCCTTGACCCTGCCCGAGGCTGCTCAACGGAAGGGAAAATACAGTTCTCTATTTCATACACGGTACAGAGGGGCAGGTTCTGGCGCCATTAGTTTTCCAGAAAGTTGCTGTAAAGAGGCGATGAAAATAAATGATATCAATCTTGCGGCTTGCTCAGTTATTGTGTCTGTATAGAGAGACCACGGCTCTGAGTGGATAGGTATTCTATCGATGATAAGCTCGTCAGAAATTTGATTGGTGGTTCATCCTCAGAACGTCGTTGCCCGGCATAAGTAAAGTATTGTTCACAAGAGTAGAGTACTACTTGAGTACTTATGTGCGTGAAAAAGAATCCAGCCGAATTATGCTTCCTAAACAACAGCACAACATTAATATTGTTAATCTGTGTGCCATATAAGAATTTACGCAAGCTCCCCCTGCTGTAGGCCGGTATTCCGGCATACAAATCATATTTTTGATATATTTACGGTCCCGTTGGTGTTTTCCTGGCTTGGCTTAGCCCGAAAGCCATGGCTTTGGCCTGGCTTTATCTGGCTTTGGCTCAGAAATTCTGAAGCCAGAGCCATGGGCCAGCCAAAGCCAGGGCCAAGCCAAAGCCGCTGGCTTGGGCCGTGGCTTGCCACTAAATTTTACTTTGCTCTATTTTGAGGTGGCCTATAGGGTAACTAACATTATTATAGCCCAAAGATATGATACTCACATTATTCAAACTTGCAGAGCTCTCCGCTGATGCTCTCGCAGCAATTTTCCCTCTTCGACGGTGAGTGGGACCTTCCTAATTTGGAAATGGTACTGACTTTGTCGTCAAAATTTGTAGTGTCCCTCGAAGAATATGCAGAAGAGTGTTGGGAAACGATTTTCCCTCGCCTCGAAGTGTCCTCCCTTCCTTAAATATAAGTCAATCTCACCTACCAAAAGGAATGTCCAAAGCCATGGCTTGCCTGGCTTGGCTTGGCCCAGACAATCTCAAGCCAGGAGCCAGAGCCAGACAAAGCCAGAGAAATGGCTTGGCCTGGCTTGCTCAAGCCATGGCTTGGCTTGGCTGGCTTCTGGCTTTGAGCCAGGGCCGGCAAAACACTAGGTCCCGTATACGGCCGTATCCATACGGCATCATACGGCAGACGAGACGGCTCCTGCCCGTACCGTAAAGGCACACCCAATTTGCTGTACGGGACGGCTACGGGAGCCGTATTGTACGGGGCCGTACACCGTATTTTACGGTTACGGTATGTTGGAGAGCGTTACGGTGATGTCTCTGACCTGGCCCCTCATCGGACTTGGCTGGATTCGGTGGGAGATGGAGTATTGGATTCGGTGGGAGTTGGATTATTGAATTCGGTGGGAGTATTTGTTCTTCGGTTGTGGTCGCTTTCGTCTGTCCCAGGTGGGAGTGTTGAACGTGGTGTTTGGCATGGTTTGGTACAGACGGTGTCGCTTTTCCTTATTTGTACATGCATTTAGGCACTTTGTGACAATGTGACGGGGCTTTTCGCCTCCCATCTGGTGCTCTTTTTGCCTTTTCGGCTTCCATCTGGTGTACACCTTCCAACACTCCAAGATTGGCACTCGGTGGAAAACCACCTTGTGCCATGGGTCTGCGGGGTAAATGGGCGGTTCAGCATCGAGGGCGCATCTCAGAAGTGGAGCGATGGTCCTCCATAGCAGCGAGCGGTGGGCTGCGAGCGCCTGGGCTGAGCAAGCCGGCGCAGTTGCATGGAGAATGAGGTTGCCACTCTGGGACATGGAGGTAGCGCTAACCGCTCAGAACGCCGTTGATGGCCCTGCATAGCGAATCGGGGTGAGGTTTCTTCGTGCAGCGGGTGTCGGACAGGTCAATGATCAACCGAGTGGATGGAATCGTCGTTTTGGGCGACACCGTTGGGCTCCGTTTGGGAGCGGGACGTGAGGGGCGCTTCGGCTTGGAGGTCCTGTATAGAGGCAACCGTCACGGTAACGGTGGGGTCGGTTGTGTTGCCTCTTTTTGAGGTGGTCACGGTCACGATTGAGGCCGTTGCCTTGAAAAAATCGTGACGCAACAAGAAAAAAAGTTTGGCCTGGGAACTCAGTGGGAACATATACGGGTGAGTCTGTGCTTACCTTTTGTGCTGCTTATTGGCCGACATCCCTCGAAATTGTAGTGAATTCTGGCTTCTTCAGGAATTTTTTGAACCAGACGGTTGCCTCCTTTGGCAACGGTCACGGCTCACGGCGGGTCGGTTGCCTGAAAATGAGGCAACCCTTTTGTCACGGTCCCTCGCTGGTTGCTTCCATACAGGGAGGTACAGTATGAGGGCGCGGAAGTTCGGCCTTGACGGCCTCTGCAAATGTGGTGGGGCTGGGTGTGCTAACAGGAGCCTCGTCGGGTTCCAGGCTGTCATCAGCGAGGTACTGCTTGTACTCCGTTGTCAAAGGTTCGAGGGTTTCAGTGATTTCGAAAACCATAGGGAGGAGGGCCATAAGGTTGTTCTCTGTACATTTGGGAACCTCCTCTTTGTGCATGAAATCGTCATGTACGCATTGTTGGAAGTCACGAACTCGCTCCAGTAGAGCCGCTGCTTCCTCTCTGAGCTTGGTAGACATGTAGTCGATCGTTGTGTGGGACTGAGGGACGGCGGCCTGAGCGGGCGCTGTGTTGGGGGCGTGGTAGTGGCGAGGGGTGAGGTGGACAGGTGTAGTGGTCGTGGTGCCGCTGGAGATGGTGGCGGGTGTTGCGTCGGGACCATCAGCTCGGACTTTCTTGATTACGCGGGACGAATGTGGGGACTTCGTGATTGAATTGTTTCGAGTTTTCGGGACGGAAGGGGGAGGGGAGTCCGGTGGCCTTGGGCGCCGAAGGCCCGTAGCTGGGGGGCGGGGAGGAGAACGCTCGCCTTGCATCCCAGCAAATTGGCCGTGGGAAAAATCGTGACGGTGATGGTTCCGGTCAAGAGAGACTGATGTGATCTCGTCCTTACCCCAAAAGATCGCCGGTCCCCAGCTTTTCAGTCTGCATCCCCCCTGTACGCGACCAATTCAACTCGCTGACAACACGCTTGGGGATCACGTACGAAACCCTCGCTGGGGATGGGGAAACATACTTTCCTAAGACCCCGTTGGCTCGTGCAGGGCGACTGCATCGTAACGGTGACATCCGCCTCACCCTCAACTCTCCGGAGGAGGTGGTGGCCCTTCGAGACCAGGAGGGCTCATGGCTACCCTCGTTCTCCAGCCTTCTCAAAATCCGAACCTCACTCTTCGCCGTCATTGTCCACCGAGTGTCAACGTCAACCCGTATAGAGGCAGATGGAGATACCTCCTGAGTACGAGACCTCATCGACGACAACGAGTCCCGGATTCCGGGCATCGTCACCAATCCTCGATCAGTCCATTGGATTGGCCGCCGCTCTCCAGAGCAGCTCCGAGCAACCAAACGCCACTCATCGCTTGTCCTGTATTTCGAAGACGCGGGCGTGGCGAATGCCTGTATTGGAGAGCGCCTGGCTCTCGAAGGATTCCTCCACCGTGTTGAGAAGTACCGGCCGCGTCCCAGCCAGTGCTTCAAATGTTTCCGATTCGGTCATATTGCCTCCCAATGCCACAGCAAGGCTGTCTGTGGCACCTGCGCCGGTCCTCATCCGACTTCAGAATGCCGTTGCCCCAACGCCAAACCCTGCAAATCTGGCAAACAGTGCCCCCATATCGTCCCGAGATGCGCTCTGCGTGGCTGTGGTGGTATACACTCAGCTACGGCGGCAGAGTGCCCTGTTCGTCAGATACTCTTCCGTCGCATCGAGGATGAACTTTCTGCCTCTGGGTTCTTCTTTGCTGCTATGCAAAGTGAGCACTGAGGCGAGTCCGTTTAGCACTTATTCCCCCTCCCCTCATGCCCCTTCCCCCTCACGAACTTCCGCTCCTAGAGCTTTTCGCCCCATGAACCATACCATACTCTCAAGTTTGTCCCACCATGATCGTTTTCTCATGGCCTTTTACTCGTACCCGTGTCCACACCTACTCTGTTGATCTATCTACTCATCACGACTACCCGTACCTACCACAGTACCTATAGTTAGCTACACAGAGGCGCAGTAGCGACATATGCCCTAAAGGGCATGAAACGTTACTTAATAAATTGATTCCATCATCGTGTTACTTCAATAGCGACGTCGACACTCGAAGTTATTTTTTCAAATCGATTACTGCAAGTCTTTGCTGTCCTTCTGCTGTCAATATGCAAGGTCCCAATATCTGCGACTTGGGACAAGCCTTGGACACGCCCATGATATATTCCATGTACCTGAGTTAAAGTTGACGTTGACAGGGAACCAAGCTTGGGTTCAACTTGGACTCAAACCGGCTATGTGTTGTTATGTCCATCAGATCCCTTGTGGTATGTGTACAGTATTGTACAGCTTTGATTTACTCTTTGAATTCAGTGACCAACTTGCGTCGTAATTGGGAATAACACAAACAGCGGGCCGTGGTTGACCCAGTGCAAGGCCAGATTTCAACAACATTGTGAGCAGACTGTAATGGTTGCGTCCATTACCTTACATAGTGCGTGCAATCAATCTCGCTTGACTGCGACCTTTTGGCTCAGTTTGTGACGGTGTCAGATTGTGCGTCGCATTGCCCGTTACAGAGACTCAGACCACTTCCGTGCTCTTGTTCATTTCCACCGCAATCTGCGGCTGAATTGAAGCAAATTCTGCATTTTTGCGGCTAGCGACTTGCTAGCGACATGCAGAGGCGATTTTACCACCAACTGTCTCGACTCCAAATTTGCTATTTAATTTTGTGCCTGGTAAATGTTTGACACATGCGCGGCGAGCAAGACTCAAGAGTATCTATTGAATTTAGTTGCGAATCAAACCGTGTGCTGTGACGGGTCAGCGCCGAATCCAGGGCGCTGGAGGCCGTCGCGGCAGGGAATGCTTCTCGCATCCTATGAAGACTGAGGCTCGAGTTGTCGAGGCGAGCTCACCCTGCCGGAAGGGGAGCTCTAGCCAAACTCCTGGCTGAGGAACCTAATCACCCTAGGCAGGGCCCTGTGACCCACGAGAGGGGAGCAGTTATCTGGGTTGCTCAGCCGGGGTCGCACAGTACACTCCGGCTCTCCTTCAGTTGTGAGCTGGCTTGTACGATGTGTGCGGTTAAGATGTAATTTATTATGTAAGGTTTGACAACATAATATGTACACCTAATGACTAAGCTACCTAATTAGGTGTTTGGCCTTTGGCCATGCCAATATCGTGAACCGTACTCCACAGGTATCACAGTGCCCCCCGCAGGGCCAGAGGTCATGCACCAATAAATGGTGGCTTAGTCAAGTGATCATGCAAATGGTGATAAAACAATACCACAGTGCCCCCCGCATGAACAGAGGACTTGCACGAAAAAGGACGTGAAGGAGGGTGGTAGGCCGTGGAGACTTGAGTAACCACCACGAGTTGAGCGAGTTGGTCATTGGAAAAAAAAATTGGCCCAATAATTTGGAGGCCGGAGTTCCTTTGGCCTTGAGATTGAGCCACAATCTTTTCTTCCTAGAATAGAAATTCAGATTGAATACATGGAGAAGACGACCTGGGTTCAACGGTTGTGAATATAAGAATAAATTGTTAGCGCACTCATGACGTGCATATTTCTCGGCGCAACATACATACGGGACATGAGGCCAGTTCGGTTGAATTAGAGATTTGGTAGTCTGTTTATCCAAAGGAATTAGTTCAGGAAGAAAATCAGGTGGTTTTCAACTACCTTTTGATTTTGGTGGAGAAGGTGGTGTATTCGTGAAAGACAGGAACAACCTCCACCCATGAATGAGAAGGTTTGATAGAGATGCCTTCTCTAAAAGTTTCTCTATTCAATCTACGACAAGGGAAAATTATAGAGGTGCATAAACATTCTTTGTGTATGATCTAATTGCAGATGTAAAAATCCCACATGAACCGTGTAAGTAATGGTCTACCATACAAGGCCGCCGTATAACCTTGGCATCTCTTGACGTCATAGAAATTGGGAGAACACGCTACACAGACGTTGGTGTTGCCAACAAACAATTTAATAGCCTGTTTGCGATGCAGCCATTGAATGGCTAATGGCTACGCAAGTCCCCGAATTCCGGCGTATTGACGAAAGCTACCCCCGGTCTGAGCATCCAATTTTCATTCCAAATAGCTCTTCTTGACTTCGACATAAAAGTTTAGCCCATCAAACTTTCCTAATACGGAAATCGGTAGCCATTCAATGGCTCCAATGGCTCTTCGCAAACCCTCTAATATTGATTGTTCATAAGGATTGTAGTGTTCGATCGAAAGCATTGTAGCTTTCGATCGGTTGAAATGTAAGTTGTCTTGCCCCAGAGTTTACAGAGTTCACATTCTGATCACCCGAAGTTAACGATCGAAAGGATTGAACGGTGCCATATTGAACATTGCCGAAGTGCCCGATCGTTCCGATTGGTAGGTCACGAACGGAGGGAATGGTAGTTTTGATTTGTTTGAAAGTTTCTGTCTCAAAAGGAGCCTGTGTACTGGGACATTTCACCTTCGATTTGCCACGATACGCTGTTCACAGGCATGGTAGAACCCTCAAGCAGTCAGCGCGGCCGGCGCGGGCACTGAAATGGGTAAAATCTCGTTATTTTTCAGACTGTACACAATGCAAATTTACCGGAACGTGCGAACGAAGGTCTCAAACCTTCCAAACGATGATTCGGACAGTTTGCCCAGGACTCCACAAAATCACGGAGCCAAGATATGCCAAGATCCCAGCTGCAGAAGACCCAGAATTAATTCGATTGCTGTGTCTGTCATTGGAATTTTTGCCAAAGCAATGGTGGCTAGTATAGTGGTTGCAGGTTCCCTAAATTCTTTGGTATCCCAGTCCGCATCGCCCTGGAGAGCCATGGTATACAGCTCATCAAGATTACCCCAAATTTCAGGTCTTTTGAGGAGGTTTTCCAAGCGTGTAGACCATCCATATGATTTTTCCCCCTCCACAAAACGAAGTGCAGTCGTGGCCCACAGATGAACAAATTTCCTGATAACTTGACAAGGGCTGAGATTTTCTCGGGGCCGGAATTGAACACTGGATTCATTCTTTTCATGGTGGCAAGCTTGTCATGAACATATACAGAGATGTCTTCATGAGTGTCATTCACGATGTTGAGGTCAAATTCCCCAATAGCAGGGTTGTTGCGGAAGAGATTGCTGATATCCTGAGAGTTTGGTGAACCAATTGTTAATCAGGTTGACAATCACATTCCGTGAGTCATCACCACATTCGTCAAGTGCATCCAAGACAAGGATGATTGGACCAACAAGATGCTGCTTCACAGACACAAGTGGCCGCAGAAGTAGCTCCCGGAACTGCTTGTTAAAAGGTGCATGAACAAGATTGGCATCATCAGCCCTGCAAATCGCTTGTTTAATGTTTGGATGAGCATTAGCCAGCCCAAGTGCGATACTGTGCAGTATTAGAATCGGTTCGCTTCCAGTGACATCATTGCGCGAGAAGGAGAGGCCTGTCCCAAGTTGCCTGAGCCCTCAAAAGTACTCAGAAATACTGCTTGCAATGGTGCTCTTGCCTGAGCCTGCAACACCTGAGAGCCAGACAATCTGTGCTGTTTCTGAGGGTGTTAGGAGCTGTTGAGCAATTTCCTGGATTATCTTGCTCCGTGTGCCAGGGAGGCATTCCTCACGTACAGATTGTCTCGGACTAGCTTGCCTGAGCTGATTCAGTAAATTGTGATTTTCTACCAAATTCATTCAGAATCAGGATCAGAGCCAGAAATATCGACTCTTACCCAACTCTGTGACTTTGTCCAAAATCTGTGCTGATTTGACCACACTCTGAACTGAAACGCATCGATCAAAATTGTCTTTCAGCTTGAGCAAAGTTTTAGTCAGTTCGTCAATCTTGTGTCCAGCACCTGAGAACAGATTGTGGGTGATGCGGCCTAGTTCCATGGTCATTCACGACAAGTCCAATTGTGGGGAATTTCGGGCTGAGGGGGAGATACATTCCTATGATTACTCTTCTCTCAAATCGTCTTCATGCGAGTCTGACGATGATGATTACAACCCTCCACTTCTATTCATCCAACTGCCGCTCCCATCTGCTAAAAGTGTCGATAACCTTTGGAATATACCATAGAACCACTCTGGCTACTTTCTGGAACCAAGGAAATTTTATTCAGCCCGTTATTCCGTGAAAATTCCTCAAAATTCAATATTCAATCTCCACATTGGCTGCCCTTGATACCAGTAGGGCGGAAACCTTGGACATCCAAGAGAATCTTGTAAGTTAAATGAGTTGTCAATGAAGTCTTTGATCAAGCTATTAAATGGAGGCTCAACCATTTTCTATGCCTCCCGAGTCTCGAATCATTTAGGTCTACTCAGTACTGGTAGTGGTTATAATGCTGCGGAGTTTTAGGCTAAAAGGTGCACGTGTGTATTATGTGCCCGTTTTCATTTGTATCCTAGGCTTTTGGTGTACAGCAGGTCCGGATTTTCTTGACTTGAAAAGAAAAAACAAACAGTTCCGGGTGCCGCAGCCACCTCTCTGCTAGAGGTGCGGGGATTTTCTCTTGTGTTTTTTCTTCCTCTTTGCTTCTCCAAGTCGATTCTGCAGCTCTCACTGAAGACGAAAGATCGCTGCGAATATTAGTAAGTTTGTGCATTTTACGGGGTTTTGGAGTGTTGACGGCGCGGTGGTGGATTCGGGCAAAGAATTCTGTGAGGCACAATGCTACGAGCCATAGATTACCTGTATAGTACCGTCACAATTGAAATTTCAAAAGTTCTCTTTTTTCTTTTCTTTTTCGGCGTTTTTGCGCAATTTTCCCCTTTCGGACACCCAGCGATATGGTCGGAAGACCATTCCCAGGAGTGCCAATACTTCTGCAAACAGCTGTAATATTTTACATTCTAAATCGGTAAATGGATCACCTGGACCTTTTTCAAATTAGCACCGTAAATATTCAAACGCCCTGAGTTCTAACTGACCTCTCAGGGTGTTTTGTTTGCTCTCTTTGCATAATTTTCCAGGAGTGTCATTACTTCTGCAAACGTAGTTCAAACATTGATGGGGGCGTCTGAGCTGGGCCCGGCTTACAAGGCCTTGTTATGCCTTATAAGGCTTGACAGGGAGCCTTATAAGTTAGGTCGTGCAAGGCCTTCTAAGCCTTTTTCAATTTTACCGACACAGTGCAGGGTTCACAGGCTCTTGCACATACTGCAAGAGGAACAGCATAGAGTACAAGAGACATCAACCGTAACGCAATGGCTACTTCTTCCGAACCACGACTATCAAAGCCCTCGCGGCACACTACCCAAATAAATCTACACTATTGGCCTCCTGAAGGCGCCGTGTTGGGGTTGGCTACCTTACGAGGACGCCCGCGCCTGCGCTTTGGCTGGAGCTCGCCTTTGCCTTTCACATTTTGCCCCGCAGCACATTCAGGACCATTCTCGATTAATCTAGCAAGGGAACCCGGCGCAGCCCGCTCACTTTCGTCTTTGCTTTTTTCCAGACAATCGCGTCTGCGCTTTGAGCTGCTGGGGCTACTTTCTTTGCATGGAAATTCTTTGTTCTGAGACATGGAATTGTCCTCGACTCCAAGTGTGACAGTGGCATCCGGAGCCAGATTTCCAAAATCACGATCTCTGGTAAATGGTGGAGTGATAGGAAAATGAGATGACCTGATAGAATATTCAGAGCACCTACTTCAGCAAGTAGTTGTCTAAACAGTCCATCCACACTGATACGTGACTTTCGTTGAGGACAAGGCCGGGAATGGGGCTGTTTTCGAAGTCAGCCATGTGGAATATGAGGAGAGACACTCACAATGTAAGCGGTACTAAATCAACGTCAGGATCATTTAGGTCCTGGTCAGACCTAGGGTCGCAGGAATGGCGGGCAGGAGCTCCACTGGGTGGGAGAAGCAAATATAACGTCGCCTCAAGAGAAGTCATTGAAACATCCCGCAGTGGGATGAAACAAGGATGAAAGATAGAGTAAGGACTGACAGTACTGATTCAAGCCCTATTTATACTACCACCAAACCGCGTGGGAGATCAATCACCGTACAGCACATCAGCGAAGGAAGCCATCTGGAGAATGACTCAGCCCTAAATTTAGCCATATAGGTTTCGATGATGATGATGATGATGAATTCAAGTTATTTACTACATGTGGCCGGAGCTGGCTATGGTAGTAGTTCGACAGTGGTCGTAAAGTATCTACGGTGGTCTTATGGTTATAGGTATTGTATGGTTGTAAGGTGCCTTGAGGACACGGGGGATTACAGCTGTTCCAGAAAACCTTGAGACTTTTCAAAAAAATTGTGCGAGTGCAAAATTTGATCTGAGTGATAAGCCGCACCATATATTATGGTAGTATGGAAAAGTCTCTAGGTTTTCTGGAACAGCTGTAAGTATCTTAGTGTTCCTACACAACAAAATTGACCACCTCGAGTCCTGCAGCCAATTTTCAGACACAGTACACGACGCGAGCATGTTCCGGCTATTTCCTACTGAGTGCCGAGGCTGCCGGGCATTGTAAGTGGTTGACAGATATCAATCTCTGATTTGACAATGACACGGCCTATAGTCACCTGTCTCGGTAACCCAGACGTTCTGAGAGCACAGCGAACCTGCGGTCCGCAATTGATCCGTACCACGCGAGTTCGGGTAAATTTGATGTGCGGAAGTGCTCTCAGAACGTCTGGGGCATTTGGTGCCACAACACGCACATGCTGTCACACCCATTTTTCTACCTCTTCCCCGCCGATTTTGGGTCCAAAATTTTTTGAGAACACAGAAGGGCATCCATTCTTTGATATGCACAAGTTATTTCATTCATTTTGGTGCATTATGTGGTTGTTCTGGACCACTCAAAACCGGCACTATTTGGCTGAATGATATGTGATGGGGCTCAAGGACTGCTCAGAAAAAGCTGGAAGTCGCTGAGGATCATATGTAGGTATATACAACGCATTCTGCGAGCTTACTAAGGGTGTAGGGTCATTGAGGGCGCGGTTAATGGACGGGGAGGCATAGAGTGACGTGACAGCATGCTTCCGCACATCAAATTTACCCGAACGCGTGGTACGGATCAATTGCGGACCGCAGGTCCGCTGTGCTCTCAGAACGTCTGGGTTACCGAGACAGATAGTCACCACGTACGGTGCGAAAGTTGAGAAAGAAAGAGAAAGAAAGAAAAAAACAGGTGAATTGAAACAAATACGCACATTAAGCGGAAAAACTCCACCCAATAGCAACCCTTGTTCAGATTCCAGGATTTGCGTGCTTGAGACTGCGATCCTCGAAGAAACGAATGTCGAAGGCGGGGATCTGGGACGCACTGGCAGAATACTTCCGTGCTGTTGCTGGCGTTGGGTGAGGGCCCTGGTTCCAGAAAATCAACAAAAGAAGACGCACCTCGCGTATTCAGACTATCCCTGCCCCCGCCCCCTCCTTCTGTTGATCCGGACCTCCTCTCCTTCACCACCTTCGTGGTGAACCGTACAGCGGCCGCGGGACGGTTGGGAGTCACTAGTCAGACCGCAGATAAGACGACTGGGAAGCTGTCCGCTTGGGTGAACGGCGGAGATCACCGGACTTACGGCATGCGCTACAGTCTTGAGTCAATAGGGTCGTTCACAGTAGCCTTTTTCGCCCCATTTTTCCTCCATTTTTCGTTCCATTTTTCGCAGATCTCTTAATTCTCTTCGTTTTTCACCCGGGTTTTTTTGCCTTTTTCATTCAGGAGGTTAAAAAGGGTAAACTGACGAAAAGACCGGATCAAAATCTACAGTTTTGGCCGAAAACGAAGAAAAAATGGGCCAGCAAAAAAGGCTACTGTGAACACCCCGTTTAGAACACCCTTTTTCCGCTCCTTTTTCAGCGCACTCTTGTTCCTTTTTCATATTGCCTTTGTTCTTCACCTACCAAATGTTGCCTTTTCCACTCTGAGATATGAAAAGGTAGACTTGACAAAAAGAACAAAGTTCTCCGGAGGTTTTTTGACGAAACTGCAAAAACAGCAAAAAAATGAAACCAAAAAGGACGCAAAAAGGGAGAGGCAAAAAGGCTACCGTGAATGACCCTAATAGCGTTTAGTAGTTGCGTTCAAGGCGCTCACAACCCTGACTCAAGCCTTGGGCGCTGCCTTGACCAAGGCCCTCGTACCGTGGGACAAAGTCCGCTCGACCCAAAAGACGCGTCACGGCGCCTGACAAGCGCGTTACCCTCTTGCTTCCGTACCACCATCTCCGAGACTCCGACGCCCGCCTCGCGGTGACTTAGGGAGAGGTTCTTGCGACGTCTATCTTAGCATATTCTCAACATTTTCTGATGCTCAGATTTTTTTTTTTTTCCTTGGGAGGGCAGGAGCAAGTTGGCAAATGATCGACTCAGAGGAGTCGAGACCAATTTACTGTAACAATACAGTAATTCTATTCAACACTGCAAATGGTGCTAAACTTTTTGTAGGCATTTTTGTGGATATTTTTCTCGGCAAATGCCAGGATTTTTCCCGACACTATGCGTACTCTCATCGAGTTTACGGTCTGTAAGTATTTCTCATTCGAGAGTTGTTGTGCATCAATTTTGATGGTGTATCCGTGGGAGACCGACGGATCTCAACTTCTTGTGTTGGCGGTTGAGCCTCAAGGCCTCAAGCTCGAGCGCTCAACTGCCAACACATATCCAGCCTTACATGAGCCACATCATAGGTCAACAATACGCATATGAGGCCTCCCAGTCAAAAGTCCACGGGATTCGGTGAGATGAAATGAGATAAAATGCGAAATCTTCAAACTATCTCATCCATGCTCAAACCATCTGGAAAAGTGGCAGACTTTTTGAAATGGTGATATATATTAGTTTGAGCATTTTCACAAACCATCTCGATTCGTCACACAAACTAGTGAGAGGCATTGCGGCATTCAGGATATGCACTGGAATACTCTGAGATGGTTTATATCTTGAAATCAAATGAATTAATCGTATTTGATATACACCTCGTCGATACAGGCACGATAGAGCCGCTAATATTCTAATCCGTACGCCGTACCCATACTCCCACCGTTCCCCACCTCCACCCCCACAGAAGATCCAAAGAACGCAGCAGAGTGTCGGCAAGGAATCACGTCTCTGAGGACGCGCAGTTGAGAATCTTCTCCGCTCTGCTTTTTCTCTGCATTAATTAATGAGTAATGATAGATACGAGGACAAAGGAAACACGTACGACGCTGCTTGCATACTTGTCATTCGTCTACAGTTGCACATGTCAACAACAGGACAAGATTCAAAATAAAGAAAATACACACGTCAGGAATAGCTTGTTCCGACCTTTTCACTGTCAAACTACGAGACAAAGGAGGCATCTAAAACACAGAGTTCAGCGCGCCAAACCGTGTGGCAGGGTCTCCTACAGAGCGGAGCGTCGAGACAGTATGGGCAAGGCGGCAGCGCGGGGGCTGAGTTGGGCGGCGGCGGCACGGGAAGAGGCACGAGGAGAGATTTTGCGAGGGCGTAGAGGCTGAATTGAGGGTGGTTCGAGGGCTGGATAGAGGGATGTCGGCACAAGAGACGGGATCGAGCGCCGCCGCACCATCATTGTGAGCTCACGTTGCTTGTCATCTTGCGACGTTGGACGCTAGCCTGCGCGCAAGCTGGAGAACTTGAGGCACAAAAAGGCTTGGGAGAAGGAGTCCATAGTCTGGGGAGGGGAGAAGATGGTGGGAGGAAGGAAGAGAGGTTGTGGCAACGGACGTGGCAATTCATCAGCTCCACGTGCTGCCAGTGGTCGGACTGCGGACTTGAGTGGTATTTTTGTCGCTGGTGGAGCACCGATTGTACGTGGTTGACCGTAATAAGACGAGATGGTTTTCTAATCAGCAACGAACAATCTCAAACTATTCCATCTTCCCCACAGCTCTCGGTATCCCATCCCAAAACATCTCAATCGATCCAACCGACTTTTGACTGGGAAAATTTCCAACCCGGGCATCGGGCCCATCGGTTAACTTGACCGGCCCAGCCAAATTTCTGCCGTACGGTACCTCAGGCTCCATTCGGTTGCGTCACTTCGGAGCACTTGACGTCACTTAAGAGTATTTCTCACCAAAAGTTTGGCGTGGAATTTTTCCCAAGTGCTCCAAAGTGACGCTAAGTGACGCTAAAGACACGACAGCCGAATGGAGCCTCAGACTCCTCGGCCGGTAGGATTTTGGCGGAGGCGTTCACATTACCGTCGTACCGTTACCGATGGGGAGAGTGCTGATTCGTTTGCAGTACGCATTCGCGCTGCATGTGCGCCAAAACCTGGAGGTTTGCCCTTCTGATTAGAATTCATGCTCGTTAATTTAGGACAATTACGAGCCATATGGCCTGGTGCTGCGCAATTTAGGCACAGGCCAGCAGCCATTAGTTCATTACGACGTTTAGTCGATATTTTCCGGTCATCAAAGGTTCGTTTACCCTTTGCCTGGTTGTTCGTTGAAGCCCTCGGCTTATCCGACTTCGATTTCTCCGAATTCAACTTCACTGAAGAGTTTTTAATCGTAGGCTTCTTGAAAAAGCGACCACCACGCGAACGGCTGGTGTTTTTGGATGATAAAGCAGAAGGTTTGCTTCCATTAGCCTTCGGTTTATCATCTTCAGGCTTATAATTCCCAAGCAACTTCTCACCATGCTCGGCTTCGACGACAACATCATCCCAACTTGATACCTCAGGATCAAGCTTTTGCCGCGACATCTCTTTCTTGATGTCCTTCCGCAAGGTTAACCAGAGTCGGGTGACCTTTTCCTGGTCATCCGGTAGACCAATCATGGTGTGTAATTGTTCGTACTCAGCGATAAGGTAGACGACACGCAAATACGGACAACCCTCCAAATTGGGAAGAATGGACAAGATATTCATCAAACTGGTCCTTTTCCCAGATTTAAGGAACAATTTGCAAAATCGGCTCCCAACATATTGTAGAGACCCATCCTGTATATGGTACAACCAAACCATTTTACTTCAGCTTCAGAATTGACAAAGTTATTCACCGCTGGAAGTGACAAGTACTCGTGTGAAACTTTACACATCAAGACTGATCCTGACACAAGATTTGGATATAACTTTTTCCCCTGCCCCGCAACACAGTTCGGACATGGTTCTCATCGCAATCAGGACACTTCTGCACAAAATGTTGGGAGCCGATTTGGCATATCTGCGCAAAATGGGGGGAAAAGGACCACATCATCGGTTCATGTCCCGATTTGGAGGTTTGTCCGTATTTGTGTGTCGTCTACCTTATGTTCAGTCACTGATTTCGAACCTTGGAAAAGTGCGTTTAATTTTGTGCGCTGTTTCAACCTAAAGTCTTTAGGAAAGCAGTACATAATTCAACAGTTCGGTGAAGAACTTGGTAAGAGTCCAAGATCTCTCATATTTACAGTCAAGACTTCAAGTCCTGTGGCCGAGCTGCCGAGTTAATGACGTCACTTACAGCATTGCTCCACATCCGCAGCACACATAATGCTGTGGCCGCTCACGACGCCTCTTGTCTCCCCCCACCATGACCTCCCTCCTAGTCACCATCGTAGAGCGCCGCCGCCGCCGTCACTCTCGCCAACACTCTGCTGTAACGGACTCTTCACAACCACCACGCCTCCTTCCCTACGTCACCGCCCTCTAGGATTAATCCACACCGCGATATCGAGCTAGATCTCTCTGCAGTGCGCAAGACTCTCGATGAAGTGATTGGGCAGGGTGTCATTGTGAGTGATACTGCGAGAGTGTATTGCAGCTCATTAATGTGCTCTTTCCCTGACGTGGTAATTTAGCTCTTTGATGACGACAGAGCATTCAGTGATCTGTCTAACCCGGTGAGTTGCTTCCCTTTTCTACCCCTTTTTCATTCTCCGTAGTGTGCTTCCGAGCCACGCAAGCTGTTAAAGTACGCCTGATCGTGATGGTGGCGAGATTTTGAAGGTCAGAATATTATTATACTAGTAGTACTGCAACTGTATTGTCCGGTACTTGAAATATATCCTGTTTTATACCTCTTCCATGGAGTTTCTTTTATAAGGAGTAAGGCGTCGGGATAGCTGGCTACATAGCTTGGTGGTACTTCCGGACGAATCATTGCGAAGATCATGACAAAATGTCATGAAAAAACGTTAGGAACGGGCCCACAGTCGTTAGGAATTTCAGGACCCCGGATCGTAACGTTTCGTCATGAAATCCGACGAAAGATCATGAAATTCAACACAAATGACGACGAAATACCTGACACAAGGTCCTGAACAACATCATGAATTTCAAAACCTTCCCTCTGCACAGTGTGGGCTTAATAACACAATCGCGAATACACGGCTTGCTCATTATGTGGCTGTGCCCTTTGACCGAATCTGAACTTACCCCCTCCGGTGAACTGCGTCAAGAGAAAAAAAAGCTGAGCAGGCAAAGTTGCAGTTTATAGACTGCTTACCCGGGCTTAATACAATTTGAAAAGATATTCCTTGTTTGCAATATAGAATAAGGCGCACAAGTGAATCCTGACCTACGGCTAACACATGTCAACAGAAACTAGACTAGAAATGTATTGACTACCTATTGTACGAAACTGCCTGGATCTCATACCACACGCTTCACACACAACTTCGCACCTTTCTCCCCTTTCCCGTTGAGCGGTAGTAGCGTCGTCGCAAGCCGAAGACGGAAAGGCCCATCCTCGTTCTCAGAAGTCGAGAACGCAAATTTGCCAATCAGGTCACAGACGATGGTCTGCATTTCGAGAATTCTGTTGTGGAACCGAAATCAGAAAGATAAAGGTCAGAACTCGAAAAGTTACTCACGCAAATCGCCACCTAATCGAAAGAGCAACGACCGTTAATCATGAGACGAGAGAAATTTCAAGCAAGCTTACCCCAAACAGGTGTGCGGACCGGCGAAGAAGCTGAGTCTAAAAACGAAGACCATGTTTGTCAGTCAAAATATCCACTTTTGTCGTTCGTCGGACGTACAAATTAGCATATGGTCCAATTGCCTCTCCCTGGCGCACCCGTCCATCCAGCCACCTTTCGGGATCAAATTCCTCGCTCTTCGCACCCCAGCGTGAGTCCAACCTGCTCAATCAATCACTTTATCAATCCAAATGGTTAAAGAATGTGGAGAAGAGAACTCGCCTCTGGTAGGCCGCAACTCCCAACATTACGACCTGCCCTTTACCCACCGGAATCGCATCGATCGTTTTTCCGGAGCGGGTGGTGATGGGGGTTGCGAGCGGGATGACGGAGTCTTCCAGTGCGACGCGTTCGGAGAGAGCGGCTGCGGGGTACATTCGGAGCGTTTCCTATGGTTCTATCGATCTTTTGAAGGTTATGGAATTGTAGACATACAGTCGAAGCTGTCATAACCCATAGCTCTCATAACCCATAATCTCCCTTAACCCATACATTTCTGGGGGTTTTTGACCGGTTTTTGGCTGGGATAACCCATAAATCTATCATATCCCATACCTTTTTGGCTCCACCGAGGGCTATGGGTTATGACAACTTCGACTGTACCTTGATGAACGCATTGAGAAGAGGCATGTTATCGTATTGGTCGGAACTGCCGGCTGTCGAGAGGGTCGCGTAAATCTCTTCCCGGAGTCTGGCTTGAAGTTCGGGGCGTTGTGCCAGTTCGAGCATGCCGAAAGCGAGGGTGTTTGCCTACATGACAATTTGTCAATATCGTACGACGACAATGCAAATAAGAATGAACTACCGTTGTGTCTTGCCCTGCGAGAAGAATCAGACTCGTCTGCGCAACGAGGTCAGCGGGATGTAAGGTCTTCTTTGTGCTATCCTTCTTATCCGCGTGCACTACCAGTCAAACCACACTTTTGTAAACCGGGGAACGAGTTCTTGGATCAAAAGCACTCACACAACGAGCTATATATATCCGCATCATAGCTCCTCTCTGGAGCTCCCAACTTCTCACGCACGAGCCGCCATCCAATGTTGCGCGAGAGCATCTTCGAAGCGCGGAGCGCACGGAAGGCCGAAGATGGGAGGTTAATCATGAGACGAAGAAGCGGTTTCGGGATGTACACCGCAATGGCGTCGAAGACAATTTGGCCAGAGGAACGGGTTGAGGCGATTTCGCTGCGAAAGAGGTGAGTAAGAAAATAGAAGAAAGGGAGAGAAAGACAGAAGGAAGGAAGGAAGACAGGGTGAAAAGGAAAGATTCACATACAGCAAACGAGTATTAACCTCGACGAATTCTGGGCCAAGATCATCGATGGGGCTTCCAAGCGCAACTAGCACATGTTTGAATGAGTATTGACTGACAACTTTGAAAATACGATGAAAATTTGAACGAACCATCGGTGATTGCCCTCAGCGCTCCACCAGACAGAATGGGCGACAGATCTACCTCTTCCGACTTGTCGACTGCGTTGTCGACTTGTTCCGAGATCTACAGTCAGGATGTATTTCACTCCGATCTCAAGGCGGTACTGACCCAATGAGCGACGTGTTCAAACGTAGGGCGATACTTGCGAACGGCAGCAGCAGTGAATCCGACATTTAGGGCAGCACGAAGTCGTCGATGTTCCTCGCCTTTTGGAGAGTTCAACTCATTAAATTTAACAAGAGAAAAAATCAGAGAGTAGCGCACCTCGAATTGTGATGACAGCACCGCGATCGTATAGCCAGCCGCGCATGACAGCCAGAACTGGCCCTAGTTGAAAGCTCGGGCTATTTGTAATGTATTGTAACGCCAACGGGTCGGAAACGACAAGACGGTTTTGCTGAGATACAGCGTCAGTGAATTGTAGGCTGCAAAATAAGGAAGAACCAGGCGCACCCCAAAAAATCCTTTGATGCGGTAGACGGCCCCAAACAACTTAGCCCATGCGAACTCATACTGGCCGTAGGATGGCGGAAGTAGAAGGTCCGCCAAGTTACCTTTCGAGGATACTTCAGCAACCGAACGAGCAAGTCGATAAAATATCGTACCGAATTTCCACGACTTTGATTCCGGACCGAGTGTTGGGAGAATAGCGTTTAGTGCGCGATACAGGAACGACTCGCCAACCACGTGACCATTGTGCGCGAGTCGGAATCCACCTCCTCCTTTAGCGCTCTCCTCCTCCAGGCAGTTACGCCATCCCTCAAGGAGCTCTCCGCGAAACGCGAGGCTCAGAACAAAGCCATTGCATCGCTGTCGAAGGAAGTCGCTTCGTTCAAAGCGGAGAAAGCTCTTTCGTACGCCGCGGTGGCCGCTGCTGCCGTGAAGCCCGCCACTCCCCCTGTTCCCAAACCAAAGCCACCTCCGCTACCCGCGCCAAGCGATAAGCGTATTCTCGTTCGCTTTGATGGTGACGTCCCACCCCTCTCTAATCGTCTTCGTCGCGTTGATGTGGGACCGTGAGGTAGCCAAAAACAGCCGCGATCGGCTTGAAATGAGATAGGTGGACGACGCGAGGCGCCGTAATGGCTAAGAATGGTAATAGGAGGAAAGGAAAATGATATTTAGATGGTAGGAGCTCGTGTCGTCAATTGCGAGCATGGAGCATTGCTTGTAGAAGCGCGGGATGTTTCCGGATGTAGATCTGGAAGGTGTTTGAGGCCCAACGACCGGCGGCTTGAATGATATGAGGGGCTGCTCCATCCTCAGCGAGAGCCGTTGCACCCCCTGCGCGCATCGATTGGGCCGGCGATTTGAGTGTCAGGGAAGATGTGTCGAAGTCTTCTCATGAGCCAAGCCCTCGTAGGAACCTTTCCATCGCTGCGAAGCCACAGAAACGGGTTGAGGGGTTGTAGATGGTCGCGAGAGGCAAGATAACGCTGGAAAAAATTGCGGGCATCGGTATCAGTGATGATGACACGATTCCCTTCAAAAGTGGAGTCGGCCTTGTGGGCAGGAAGCCAGAACTCGTAGATGGTGGGAGATAGAGTAGCAGAACTGCGAAGGCTGAATTTTCGAGGATTGCGGAGCTTGGGATTGTCTGGCATGGTAAGCTCTCCAAGACGTAGTAGGGCGCGGAAACCAGTGAGGAGTTGGCAGAGGAAGAGAAGATCATCGTGGGAGGGAGAGGGAGGTAATGCGGTGATGGCTTCTCGCAGGTTGTCGCGAGATAAGGGTAATTTCCGTCGAACGGCAGTGCCTCTCAATCTCTTGCAGCCTTGCAAAGTGCGTGCAACAAGCATAGATTTCCGGACATTGCGGACCTCTGGGAAATGAGGCTCTAACTCGTTGCAGATTCCAGAGAGGTACGAGTCGACGGAGCGGGGGTTGATGTGATGGGACATGAAAACCACGAAGAAACTGAGTGTATCGGGAGTGGGTTCCACGGAGAAGTTGTGGAGACGACAGAATTCAATGTAGGAGTTGAGCGCGAAGCCATATGTTTGAGCAGAGGAAGTGTCGATAGCAGCGCCGAGAGCAATAGTACGTTTGTGCACTAATTGCTCCAAGGTCCAGGCCTGCCGCTGAGGTTGTCTGGACCTAACGCGTGAGTGAATCATAATTGCGCCGCCCCCAGCGCTTCTCGAGGGGGTTGGAAAGGTTGGATATGGAGTCCAGGGGCAGCCGCCATAGCACCTTCGAAGTTAGCACGAGAAATAGCGTCCGCAACGACATTCTCAACTCCGGGAAGGTGCAACACACGGAGATCAACACGGTGTGCAAGGAGGTCGTCAACGGCCGTGCGGAGTAACATGTTGTAGGCCGGCATCGCACTCAGGGAATCAAAGATGTTGACTGTATTCAGGTTGTCCGTGAATATTGTTAGGCGATGTTTCTGACGATTCGATGCAGGTGCAAGGAACGTACAGAACCATCGCAAGGCGGAGACGACACACAATGCCTCGAAGAAGAAAATTGTGTCACTCGGCGGTTCGAGGGGAACAGGAGCAAAGAATCCCAGCAGACGCTCGGGATCCCAAAACCCCATACCACCAAGTGAAGCGTCGCAGAACAGGGTCGAGTGAGCCTCTGTACGAGGACTCCAATCCAGCGCCTCGAAAAGGAGCACACCCTCGGACTCTCTCAAATGTCTCAAAAACCACGACAAGTCGGACTTGATAGCGGTGTTGATGTAGATCGGAGCATGCTGCTGTGTTTTGCCAGACATTTTGTCGTAGACGTTGGAGAGCGCGGGGCGAAGGAGGAAAAACATATTGAACGACCAATTCATCCAACCTGTAAGGCATTGAAACTCGTGTAATGTACGACGCCGAGACTGGGTATTGATGAACTGCTGGACCCAATTCTCGAGGTTAGCCTTGGAGTCTGGAGGTAGGGTAGCGGTCATCGCGTTGGGATCGATCTCAAAATCAATGATAGGGAGAGATGAGCCGTAGAGCTGTTTCTTCTCTTTGTGCGGAATACCAAGGAAGTCCCAAAGGTGGAGTAGCTTGACTTGCTTGGCTGGCATCATCTTGTTGTACGGACGGTAGAGCAACAGATTCGATTCTAATTCCCAACCGAAATTGTCGTCAACGTATGCGAAGATGTCTTCGAGGTACTTGACAAACAAAGCAATCCAAACAACCAAACCCATCAACGATGCCCAGATGCGTGGCGAACCGCAATTTCCAAACGTGCAGCACCAGTCAACGTTACGCTGAACAGGACCGCTGGTCGTCCCAGCACGAACCTCGGCTTTGGTGGGTGAGTTGGAGGTCGCCACTTGTTTTATCTGCATTACAGGGCTTTTAGATTCTATGCGGAAAACGTAAAAAATTCTCAGGGTGGCTGTGCAGGACCCGGGAACTCACTACCGGGGGGATCGCCGCTTCCGCCATTTCCACCGCTGCCTTCATTGGCGCCACCGGCACCGTCATTGGGCTTGTGTGTGGCGTCATGAGCGTCGAGCTGCTCCAAGTACGGGATGAGGAGCTCCGGTTTGTAAGGCGTCTCGAGTTTTCCACAGGCGTTAACGAGATGGGCGGAGAGGGACGCGATGACATGCACACGGGAGAGTTCACCATCAACATACTTCTTAACCATCTCTTGGAGCGCGGCGACGTCTTCCGCTTGGAATTCGGGAGGTGGTGGGACACCATCGGTCATCGTCAATATGATAGTTAGATGGAATGTATATTCAAGAGTTAATCGACGCGAAGAGTTGGAACTATTAAGACGAAGAGAGAATTAAGTCCAAGTAAGAATATGGAAAAGATACAGTACTGACCTGGCGAGACGAAGGGAGAACTGATCTCCATCTCGTCTCGCCAGGCTCTTGTATTCGGTGAATGTCTCAGAGACAACAGCTGAGTTTTGATGGCAAATCCCTGCTTTCGGCCACAGAGGCGAGGGTTAGTGCTGTGTCTCGCAGCGTGAAGAGATTTTGCTTACCCGAGCGACATTGACTACTTCCGACCCGAGGGGTGAGTCAAGTCGTGTATCCCACTTGCGACCTAGGAGGTGGGGATACTGGGTAAGCCGAGGGAGCAAGGTGAGTCCGCTGAGACTTGCCTCAACGATTAGACTCGAGTAAATCAATATTTAAACCCGGTCAATGTGCCTTACCCGGACCACTGTCAATAAACACCTCGCTTCCTTGTCCCTCCCTAGCCTACTCTTCGCGAAGAAGCAAAGCAGAGCCAGCATCTTTCTTGTACCTGGATCTGCGTCGCCTACTGACGTACTCAGTAAGGAGTGGTCTCGCTGGGGTCCTGCGATCTTGCCTGGCGGCCGCGTAGCGCCGGTAGCATTACATGGCCACCTTCAGGTGAACAGAGTGCCGTTTGATGAGGTTGCAGACATGGGAGAGTTGAAGCGCGAGTTTGAGATCCGGAATCCAGATTTGTGCCCAGTCACCGGTCTCCCAACTTGGGTCAATCGCCCGCCTTCCGAATCGCAGACAGCCGCCATCGTGGCCAGCGGGCGTAAGCCAAAACGTGCCGGTTCTGTACAGTGCCGGACACACAAAGTCGACAATGTTGATTGCCGGCGAACGGGAATTTTGGGGACAAATCTAATATCAGATTCGGATTCGCCCACCCCGGAAAAGCTCAAAAAACCACCTCCGAAATTTTTCCCACGACATTTTGGCTATGGCCAAATTTTTGGGGTCAAAAATCGAAACTGTGTGTACCTCTTTCGAGTTCTGGCCAAATTTTCTGATCTTTGACCGAAGTAAGCGGAAGTGCCGGGGCCTGGCCGCGGAGATCCCTGGACATCCCAAGTTTTCAGCGCCAACCTACGGCAGCGGGACGGCACGGTGGTCGGCAAGGATGTTCACACGTGAAATAATTGATCAACATGATGTAAGGTGTCCAAATACGGCGATTTTTCCCAGGGAATTTGTGTCAAAACGGCTCGTGGAATTGTTTTTATTTCGTCAGCAACAGAACCAGCTCGATTTAAGGAGTCGATTGCGCTATGTTTCGTAATTTTCCCATCAAATATAGGTCTTCAGCCAAATTTTTGGATTTTGAGTTTTCGGGAAATCGGCTCGTGCAAAACCATTCTTCAGGTCCATAACATCATCTTTACACAAAAAACTAGCCGCGTGGGCATGTGTCACACCTTCCTTAAATGGAAGATCAAATTTGTCGACTTTGTGTGTCCGGCACTGTATATTTCCTTCTCCAGTCACGCGAAAAGGTCGATCTTGCGCTCTCACGCGGCCGCATCATTTTGTGTTCCACTAGTCCCACCGTCGCTCGTGGTTTCCCGCATCTTCGCATATCCCAGTGCTGGGGATGATATGCCTCATCCATAAGCAGCAAGCTCCTGTCACAATGTCACACTTTCGACCATCTCTCTCATATCTCGACAACGAGGACGAAAATAAGAAGTCTGTTCCGTAAATCGACGTAGAGGTAGTCTGGCTCGATTGTCCCAAAATTACGGCTCGATACTGATGTCCGTGGTCGATACTGATACTGATACTGAGCGGAGTTTGAAAACACGTGCAAACCGGCCCGAAGTATTACCGGCGTCCAAACCCACTCGCTATGTTCGAGTTTGCCGCATTCTGCTGCTGGGGACCGACAGAGCCTGGATTTCTTTTGCCCAGTGAAATTCAAGTCACCCTGATCTCCCACCCTGTGAATATACGAATACAAAACACGAAACCACAGGCGCGTAAGTAAGTCCAGAAAGATTCCTATTTGATTCAATGCAACTTGAACCGAACAATATACAGATTGGATTTGGATTGGATTTATAGAGCAAGCCACAGCGGCAAACATGCCGACTAAGTATACATACAACTGTGGATCTAGAATTCGAAGTAGCGCGACTTGAGCGCGACAGCGGTGCCGCGTGCACAATTAGCATAAGCCAGATAGAGCTACATAGTCAGATAGAAGACTTCACAGAATGGCGGACGCGGAGGATGATAACGACGGGGGGAGCGGACTACATGTATAAAGGTATTGTGAAGCAAATGTCAGTAAGATCATCGCAAGTACCTTATATTGTGTAACGCACCTGGTGTTCCCGCTGCATTACTTTTGCTGACACTCATGGTATAGTAGGGTACATTCTCTCATTAAATAGAGGTGGCCGCAGACCGGGATTTTGTGACCAAAGCAGGAGTTCAAGTTACGAGTAATGGCGAGTTCAGAGTGGACAGCTCAGTGCAGACCGGGGAAACTCGGAGGGCGGGCAGGCACTAGAGTGGCACGAGATTGACATTGAATTTTGCCGCCAGGAAAGAAGAGTGAGGGCTCGGAGAGAGGTTGGTGAGCGGCTGAGGAAGACGAGTTGTGCGCATTTGCCAGCGGACGAAGGAGAAGTCCGAAGGACCGATAAAGGCCGAAATTGATGAAGATTTGAAACTCAGTATCGAATCTTTAATTTCGTAATTTCACCCACAGACATCAGTATCGAGCCAAAATTACAAGGCGACTGAGGCAATATTGATAGAGGAGATAGAATTTTGATGGGGAATCTTGTTAAATCGCAATTTTGTGAGTGGTCTGACTAAAATTCTATCTCCTCCGTCAATACTTCCCCAATCACCTTGTAATTTTGGTAGAACATAGTCAGGCTACCTCTCCGTCGATTCACGGAACAAATTTCTTATGGGGAAAGCTTGCTTCCCCATTCATCGGTATAGGGCTCCAAAATGCAGATGCTTACGAAATGACTGGGTGCTTTGTAAGCACAGCTGTAAGCACTGTGCAGGCCTTTCCTCGGACTTCGGAGTCAGTATCATGTGACCTCGGACTGTGCTCCAGAACTCCGAAACTGGGTTGAACCTTTTCTTGTTTTGGATGGTTAATAGAAGATAGTTTTGATGTTTTTGAGTGAGAATCAGCAGACAGCAAATGTTGCAGCACGCAAATCTGTTTATGTTTGTTGTGTGCCCTCGGACAAAACTTGCCTAGACTTTGCATTTGCACTTATCTTTCCGGTCCAATTCTTGTGCTGTGGAATCATTCCATACATATCTACTACCCAAGAGTATCAAACTCATAACTATGTGCCAAAATCATTGTCCAATGCTGCGCTTTTGTCGAATTGCGCAAAATCACAAGTGCCAAAGTTATTCTCAGTCTACGAGCTGTACTGAATCTTCCTGGCTGAGATGACCAGTGCATGAGATGTCAGTAGATGCCAAACATTATGTTCATAAAAAATTCACCACAAAAAACTACAAATTTGGTCCAAACCGATCAAATTTACGGTTACTTTCTGTGATGACGAGTAGGTCGCAAAAATCGGATTCCGATTATAACTGGTTATAAGTCTAATCAAGGTTGAATCAAGGTTTATAGGCGGGTTACATATAAACCGACATAGAAATTTATGACCCCATCTCCGAATGCTTCGTCACCGGATTAGTAAGCGAGCCATCAAATTCCCGTCGCTGCCCACCACCAGCTCTAGCTCGCGGTGCTTGCTTTGAGCACACACTGTCATTTCTAAAGGCTTGTACATATTCCCTCGGTACATGCCCAGTAGTATTACTGTAAGATATGCCTCATCCATACGCAGCAAGCTGTGACCGTGACGGGTCACAAAAGCGCATTTTTCGACCATCTCCCTCATATCTCGACAACGGGGACGAAAAACATGTCGAGTATGTGGACAATGGTCCACATAGGAGGGTAAGCTTGCTTCAGTGCTTGGAATGCATACCGTGAACTTTTCAATAGCCTGTTTGCGATGCAGCCATTGAATGGCTAATGGCTACGCAAGTGCCCGAATTCCGGCGTATTGACGAAAGCTACCCCCGGTCTGAGATCTGAGCATCCAATTTTCATTCCAAATAGCTCTTCTTGACTTCGACATAAAAGTCAAACTTTCCTAATACGGAAATCGGTAGCCATTCAATGGCTCCAATGGCTCTTCGCAAACCCTCTAATATCCTGGTTGAATACGTCCAGACAAATTTGTCGCAAAAATAATTTCAATTATAACCGATTATCACGGGTTATAGGTCTAATCAGGCTTTATAAGCCAAGATCTTAATGTAACTGGTTAATGTATGGTCCTCACCTCTCGTCGACCTTTCTTCCAAGATTCCAGCCTCAGACACATCCGGAAATTCTAATGGAATATATTTAAAATACTGCCAAAAACATGCCGAAATCTGCGTCAACACCGTGGTAGAAGTCCCGAACCAAATCTTTGTCTGTCTGCGGCGGCAACTGAGGGCTGAGGTGCTCGGGGAATTGTTCAAGAAGCTTCAGGTGGGCCTGGAATGCATGAACAAGAGCGGTTTGCTTGTCTCCAAGCTTCGGGATGTGAGACTTCTTGGGGATCACTATCCGTTCTTCAGTTTTTTGTGTTCCACCGCTCGCGCAGTTTATCCAGCTGGTCTTGGAGTTTCTCCCTCGTCAACTTGCGCTCATAGATGTCCTCAACGCGTGAAATCAAGACCGTCGCGTCCAAACGGCGTTGAAATTCAGCCGCCTTTGCTGCTGCATCCGCGGCTTTCTGTGCCTTCTCTGCGAGAACCTGTTGGTTGTATTCCATCTGAAGTTTCTTTCTCCCGCTCCAGCCCCGCCGCATCAAGCTCTCGTGCCGCCTGCATCACATAACGATGATCCCCCGTCTCGAACCACATATCTATGAAGGCTTGGGTCTCATTTCGTCTGAACATTGAAAGACCATTGTGAGTTGCAAGTGCTGCTGTTGGTGTGTCGATCAGATAGCCTATAAACGATCCAAGTGTGCCCTCGTTGTGATCGTTGGTGGCGGGTAGCCATATCCTTCCCCTCTCGGCATCGTGTAGGCGGTCAATCAAGCCTCCAGGCGCGAATTCCGAGAAGAATCGAATCCATGTCGCTTTGGCACCTTCCAGAAATCGCACAAGCATCTCACGCAGGTGTGGCAGTTTCCCACTGCCTTCCAGCTCCTTGATCTCCTCCATTACCTCGCCCCGCGACACTGGCTGCCCATCGAAGCTCGCGATTCGGTATTCCTCCTCGTCAAAATTCAAGATCAGTTCGGGAGTTTCAATGAGCATCGCGCAGTGATCTCGCATTTCTTCGTGCAGTGGACCGAGGGAAATGGCATTGAGAGCCACCTCTTTTGGCTTGCGAACACGGGTGTTGTAAGGAAGGGCGATGAAGAGGTGGTACATAGATGGCCAAAACAGCCAATTCGGTGAGTGTGGGACCATCATCGAGCGCGTCGTACACGTTCTTCTCGATATTCGTCCACCCCGGACGCGCTTTCAGGTCTCTGATTGCCTCGAGAAACTCGCGATAAATGTCGCGGCGTGCAATGAGCTCGCAGGCGGCAGCTCCGTGGCTTCCAAAACGCGTCTGATTTGTTTTAGGGAAGCGGCGAACAGGCTTGGCATCGTCCAACTTCGAACGCAGGAAGATATCAAGTTGGTCACCTTGCCCGCGTTTCTGGATAGCATTCTCGAAGGTGGCTCCGGCCAGCGCGACTGTCTTTGCGCCGCCGAATGACGCATTTTCGACGGGTTCAAGATCGTCTTGATGGAGGCTTGTCACCGACTTCCGGATGCAGGACCCGACGAACTGCCGCCGCTGACTCTTTGTTTGCCAGCGGAATTGGCCCGTCCAATCCAAGCTCTTTCCAGTACGGAGTCATCGCCGTGTTACCTCCCTTGAAGCTGTTCTGGTCTTTATGCATGCAGCAACCGGTCCAGATCCAGGTGGTCAGCAAACGGCGATCAGCATCTTCGAGTGTGCCCAGTGCCGCTTCCCCGAACTCTCGCGTCATCGCATTAACACAGGCTATGTCGCGCGCAGCACGCTCCGCTGCAGGCAGCTTCATGTATGCTTTAAACCCGCCTGCGTCATCGATTTTACGCTGCACCCATTTTCGCTGCAGCGATTGGAGCTCCTCAATCTGCCCTTCCAGCTCCTTCAAACGCTGCTCCCCAAGCTCTTCCAGCAGTAAGTCGTGTTTCATCTGCCGCCACGCGCCTTCTCGTTATTAACGCACAATGACAATGTTAGTGTTGCCGCGGCTCGGCTTCGGCTAGCTCGGCTCGGCTTTTGATGGCTCGCGAGCCATCACCAACTAAAGCCGAGCGGAGCTATTTTTGACGGCTGGCTTGCGTGGCTTGCGGCTCAGCTGCAGCTCGTTCTACTTCTGTCGTTCTTGGCCTCTAGGCAGACCCAACGACACTCTACGCTCCCTCTCCACCTCTCAGCTCTTCCTTTCTGGACGAAAATACCGCGGACACTGTCGAAAATGGCCAGTGGCCCTAACGGCTCTCCAGGGCTCTCCAATCACCTCGTATCTGCAGATCATGACCTTATACCTCAAACTATCTCCCTCCCGCGCCTTCCTGGCTACAACCTTGTCCTCTGCAATGAGTTCGAAACTGGTCTACTTGCTCGGCTACCTCTCTCCGTCAGTATCGATATCTTTTCGACCATAACCTCCACGCTCGACCCCTTGGGCCGGTCGCCCCCCGAGAACCGAACGCTTGGTTGAAAAAGTACAAAGCAAGCTCCAACGCCGCGAGTTATGTTGAGTTGTGCGGTGGGATGAAGCTGAAGTCATCGGCGGCCGGTGTGTCTCGTCTTTTCTTTTGCTCTCTCGCGCTAAGTCTAGTTGAATTCATATAGACTTGTAACTGTTCGTGAGCGTCGTCTCAGCACTTCTCGATCTCGCCCATTGGTGACCGTTCCTGTCAAGAATAGGACTTCATGTTTCGTACCGTCTATCCGATAAGTAGATACAGTTGAACATCTCATAATGCATATGCTCACAATGCATAAACCTCATTCTGCATAGTGTTTTGGGGTCCACCAACTTGGTGGGCTGGTGTTTTATGCATTTTCTCATATTGCCTAATGCATAAGGTTTGGGGCAAGTTTTTAGTGCATTATGCATTATGAGATCGCAAAGTTGATACAATTTGGTGGCAATTTGGCCGCTTGTGGCGCTCTTCTAACGCATATGGGTACTATTCACGTCAAAAACACCAGTTTATAACATGTTACAGCTAAATCCAAGATTTTGACCGCTTTTACGACAACTGGTGGACAATCCGGCATCTGCCGCACTTCCATATATAGTAAATTCGTGACAATGTCACATATGTCACCCGGTGTGACAGTATGCAGGAATGCATATTGCTCATAATGCATAGCGCTTGGAGGTCCACGGACGCTATTCATAATTGAGATGTTCCAACTGTACGATTGTTCTGTCTATTCATTCTCGGGCTACGCAATGGAAAATATAGTTGAATCTACTCTGAATCGTATCGAGTCTCGAGTAAGGACTGAATAAATGAGCTGAAACCCGTGGCATCCTCTGGAACCAATCCTCGGTCCTCTGTATCAGCTTCCATCACTGCTATCTCGTCGTCTCTCGAAGTACCCGCCGTAAAACTGAGCCCGCGCCCTTTCTTGAAGGAGAACTTGAGCATTTGGAGCGCCTCCATCAGATCTGGCGCGATACGGCCGCGCCGGAGGGTGTCGGTTTCGGCGCTGGAAGAAAAAACCCGCTCGCATGGCACTGCGGACCCCTGAATGGGCAAGATGTCGATGGCGAGTGCGAATATAGTTGGGTATCGCAATTGATTTGTCTGAAATATCGATGAGAGGCTCAATTCCCGACTCGTACAAACTGAACATACCTCCCAGTAACGCACTGAGCCTAACGAGTATGGTGCCTCCGTGAAATAGGCACGGACCTCGTCTTGCAAGCTCTGGCGATGTATAGGGCGGGTCGGCGAAGCCATGCCAAGGATTTCATCGGCCCAGCTGGTTGCTAATGGGCGAGCTGGGGAAGTGTTGAGGTCGCTTCGGTAGGCTTCGAGCTTGTTATGAATCAATAAAAGCGCCACGCGTAAAAGATTGAAATATACCTCATGCAAGAATAAGGTCTTGATTGATTGGGTCTTTTCAGGCCGGTATCGTTCAAACCAGTTCAACTTGATAGCTGGATTGACGACTAGAAATTCGATCAGCAGAGATAATATGCCAGAGAACAAGTAGGGAAATCTACGCATGGATAAAATATAAGCCGGGACATCTTCAACCCGTTCGCGGTAATCGTCCAACTTATCGATCCCTTGCTGGACAATGTCGGCTGTCTCAGGATGGCGAGTCTGTTGTTTCTCCCACTGCGAAATCATGGCCTCGAACGCAGGGAGTGCGTGCGCGAGGGTCAGCGTAGTTTCTGCTGAAAGCCGTTGTTGAAATGCGTGAGGCACCTAGAGCAGTTCATGTTGGCAACATGTACATCTTAACATTACAACTAGCAGAAAACGTACTGAGAGTATACGCTGGAATGCCTTCAAGGCCTCCCATTCGGGCTTGCTGAGCTTGTATTTTTTCAAATCTTGTGTTTCGGTGAGAAACTTGTCGATCGCCTAGACGCCATGTGAGAATTTCGAGAAAATGAAACAGATGCCATGCACGAACTCACCTCTTGAAGAAGGACTGCACGGTCAATCATGATGAGTGTTGATGACCACCGTGTATCAACATCGCGTAATAATTGAAGGTCCTTCATGTGCAAAGCTTTCAAGACTTCGGAGAAATATTGACGCCGCAAAGAAGACGCGCGGATCTGCCAGAAAATCAGAGAAGATTAAGTGAGGTAGAGATTACTTACTACTCGAACACTCGTGCGAACTGTGGCGATAGGATCCCGAGCAATTGCATCTAAGAACGTACGCGGTTCGGCGCCCCCAGGGACGAAGTCATCGGCCCCTGGGGCGGCGAAGTCCATGTTGGTGATTGCACTTAGAACCGCTTTGCACGGTTGACGATATGAGGAAAGCATCTGCAAGCATTTAGCTTAGGAATGCGGAAACAGGACTTGAGAATTACCGAATGCGCCGATGCAAATGGTTAAACGGTATCCTGCGCTTGCGCAACTCGGATTCCAAATGCTCCACGAAGGTGTCATTGTTGGACGCGTTGTCCAACGTGATCCACCCGAGCTGTTCGTAATAATGAATGTGAGTAAGAAAGCCTCACGAAGCAATAGATTAAACACACCTTGGAAGCAATCTTGATACGATCGATGATGTAGAGAAAGGCAGTCGCAAGGTGTTCCCCTGTGTGATGGCCAGGTACACGCAGAAATCCAATGAGATCTGTTCGCAGAGTTAGTTCGTACTGCGGCCCAGCCGCAGTCTCTATGATTTTCGACTCGGTCCAATGTGCAGTAACGGCCATGAACGGCTGTTTCTGCTTGTCGCTCCACAAATCCATGGTCGTGGAAATCTTGCCGATAGAGGCCTATGTGGCTTCTGTAAGCTGAGCGCGGCAGTGAAACCAAGAAACTCACCGCCATCTCATCTTGTAGATGATCGAGGTGATCGTCCCAGATTTCCATGACTCGCTTGCGGATTTTCGTACGATGCGGAATGTCGGAGTCCTTGAGATCGAACCGCAACATCAAGAAGATGTTGCGAAGCTTCTCGTTCTCGATGACATTGATTGACTGAAAATATTCAAATTCCAAAGCGAAGAAACAATGTAAGAACGCATACCTGATCGTCGCTGACGATCCATTCAACGATGGCATCGACAAATGCTTCATTGGAAAATGGAGGCTGTTTCTTGGCGGAATCTGCGGTCGAGCTGCTGTTTGATCCATTCTGCTTTCCGCGATAGGCTTCGACGTGCGGCAAAGCTTCTCTTGCATGGTCGCAGCCTTGAACCCATGCTTCCAAATGGCGTTCATAGAGGTGTCGGCGCAAAATGCCGGTACTGGTGCTGGGGGCGAACGGTTTTGGTTCCTTGTCCCGCGGATTGGCGGAATGATGCTGTCCGGAAAATGAATTAGAAAAATTAAAAGAAGAAATAGAATAGAGCTAATTAGTAATGGGCACGCACTTGCAAAAGGCGCACTCCCGTTTTACGCCATCTGGTGCAACCTGGAAGAAAGTCCAAACATCCTTCGCCTTCGTTGACCCAGCTCGACCCGTTGTTCTGCCACGACGAGGAGGAGACGGGGAGGCATGAGGACCAGCACGCGGTGAGTGGCGTTGTCGACCACGCGAACGAGAGCCAAGACTCGGTGAAGAGCTTGGGGAAGGTGATCTCGGTGGTTCCGGAAAATACTCACCATCGTTGCGATCCTCCCCAGCAGAATCTTCTGACGGACGAGCACCATCGCCCAAAGAGGCATCGGGCTCGTCGGCGTCGAAAACATCGCGAGCGCGGGCTTAAAAAGATTTTGAGAGGAAGAGTGACGAGTGGAGTGTGTTAACGTACCTTTGGAACACGTGCGCGCTCTTCCTTTGGATCTGGATCTACGGAGGGTTGCGATGGAGGAGCAGGTTGTCGGCGTCGGCGCGGCGCTTTAGGCGGCGGAGCGGCAGGCGGAGGTGGTGTCTTGTCGGGGGCAGCGGGAGCGCGACGAGCACGTTGAGAATGCCGAGTTGGGCGCGGAGGTTGCTCTGTAGTTTGCATTGAATGAAGGCAGGCAGTAAATGGGTAGCAAAATTAACGCACCGTCTGCACCAAGGGGAAGAGGCATTGTAATCGGATGGAAATCGTTAAGCGAACACTTGGGGATACTTATACTTTCGTCGCTGTCAGGGTCTCAATAGTACGAAAAGCATTCAGGGTTGGAAGCCAAGATATGGAGACAACTTGAATGCAGGGCCTATTGCGAATGAAGTAGTGCCGCGACTGAATCCGCCCACTCATGTCGATGGAAAAGGCAAAGCAAGCGTACAGCTGGAAATCGTACTTCCTAGACGAGTTTTGCGGGCCATACTTCCAGAATATGACCCTGAAGAGCAGAGCGCACCTAGCAATGGGTCCCTACTTATACCAAATCCGCTGTGTCGAGAGAGTCCCTCAAAACGATTCGAACGAAGATGAATCATAAATGAATTGATGATTTCCTTGTACAAGCTTATTTTCGAGCACGACGCGGACACGTGGAGTACGAGGATGATAGACAGGGTCCCGGCTATGCCAGATCACAAAGCAGTTGGTAGCAAGAGGTAAAGAACGCTCTTGAAGCGTGGAGACACGCACCACAGCGGTGGAAGTGGTGGAACGGAGCAAGCTGTCAATTGGCTGTCAAGCCACGGCTGAGCCGGGCTCAAGCCGGCTTGAGCTGGAGCCGAGCCACGTGGAGCCGTCTTGACAACGGCTAGCTCAGCTCGGCTTAAAATAGCTCGGCTCTATCGGCTGCTGAGCCGAGCCGCGGCAACACTACCGCACATGCCGCGAAGTACAGCTCCGGACAATCAAAGTCAACAATTTTATTTTCGGTCGAACCGCTATTTTCTGGGCTTAGCTGAGTCCAGAAACGGATTCGGCACCCCAGAATACCTCTAAAAACGATTTTTCCTGAATTTTCCCACGACAAAATGGGTTTGGCCAAATTTTTGGGCGGTCTGAACGAAATTGTGTGTACCTTTCTGGCCCCTCCAGACGAATGTTGACCCAACCTTCATGGATTCTGAGCATCCAGAGAATACTATATGCAACTACTCTTGTCCCTCAGCCCTTTTTGCTTTGAGGAACCCATAAACACCCGAAATTGGCAATGCCAAGGTGACAGGAGGTAACATATTTGTGACATGTTGTTACGAATGTCACAATGTTCCCACAGGCTCCCTCCTATTTTGTGACATAACGGCTCGTTGAATTTTTATTCTGAGTCCAGAAACAGACTCAGACAGTCGTAAAGAGCTCAAATCCATATTTTCGTGATTTTCCCTTGTGATTTGGGGGTCCGGTCAAAATTTTGGCTACCCTCTACTAAGAATAGCGGATATCTCCGGAACGGCTCGATGAATTCTCACCAAAAAAATTCAGCAGGCTCCTGAACGGCCTGAACTCGTTTCCTTTCGATTCCGACACATATCGGGGTCGTGGGAAAAGGTCGATAAATTTGTCGAGTTTGATTGTCCGGAGCTGTATGCGACAGATCATTCGCAGGTCAAGCTTTCCGAGACGCTGGCCAATCGGGCTGGCGTTATACTTACGAGGAAATACTGTAGCACTTTGTATGGGTGAAACAGACCCTCGAGCGTGACTGGAAACGCTACGCATGGAAACCAGAAACGGCCTCAGCGTTATGCGTGACATCATAGAATTTTGGAAACGGGGGGGGAAAACACCGATAAAATCTATTTCCAAACGTTGAACGGATTCTGGGCAATTTTTAGCTCTCATGCTTTCTTTGTATCCATAGCCCTTATTTCTCCTGTTACGGGCTCCGTAATACACCTATTTTTTTTTTTTTTCATGAACACTGCGCCGTGGCGCACGCTCAGACACTTAAACCAGCGATGGGTCTACCACAAGCATTCTTCGAGCGACTACGTCGGCCAGCTTCTGGTACACCTTCCCAGCACCTTGCCCGTGGCACCGTACCGGTTCTATCTTGACGAAGATTGTAGAGAGTGATTGAGTGCAGTGAGGAGGAGGAGGGTTATAGCAGTAGATTCAGCTAGATTTTACAGCCACAAACATGATAATTCGACATCTTTGTATGTCACGCAGTCCTCAGGGAAACCACCCGACCGTTATGCGTTACCGTTGAAACGAAACAGGGCGGGCGTTACGCGTTACGTTTCACCCATACAAAGTGCTACAGTAATGTCCTCGTACACCGTAAGCCACGCGTCTTTCGATGTCGCAGTGCTGTGATTAACGGCTGATTTTATCCCAGCGAATCGGGCGCGGGGATCCTCGCTCAGGCGAACAGAGCCGTCTGGGTTCTTCGTTGGAACTCGCATGTGGATGTGGTGGGATTGGTATTCAGTCTTGCGGTGTGAGGTACTGTCGCTACTCATGGTAACATCTAAGCGCACCGGATTAATTATATCTTTCAAGACCTACCTTCGGCGTACTTCAACTCCACCTCCAGCTGCACTTGTGACGCGACAAGGCCTTCCAGAACCGCACGACGAACAGTTCTTCGGCTCATTGCGCAGTCCAAATCAACGCCAACTATCCGTGCGATGTCTTGGATTAAATCCCCGATCTTCCCTTCCTTGCAGCCACTCGAGACAAGAACCTGAGCAATAGCTCGAGGCTCGACTTTGTAAGCGCGACCGTGCTTCGCGTGCATGCGCACAACGTGCTGTGCTGAGTGCGATCTATTCTTGACACGCTCCAAGCCCTCGGCGTGCCGGCGCGCCTGACGTCGTGTGTGTTTCAATACCGCTCGAAGCTGGCTCAAAGCATCTGTTTTAGCCTTTTAGCTCGCCGTTAGTCCACACCCGGCAGTACTCTGCATCCTTGAGCAGCCGCTCTGCCTCCGCAACCCGCGCCGACCATCCCCGCTCATCTTCCCGCTTCGTCTTCAATATCTTGTGAACCTTTGCCTCTGATTGAGCCACAGCAGCTTTCAGCTCCTCCTGAGCCTCCTTCACCTTGCTTTCAAGGTCTGCAATTCTTTTCTTCTGTCGTCTTTTACGTCGTGATGCATTTCTTTTGTCTTGTTTTATCTTTTTCTCGCTTGAGCTTGACGGATTCAGCCTCAGCTGCCTCGCGGGACGGGCACGGTTCGATTTCAGTTCCGCGGCCTGATCCCTGTCACCGGAAGTGTCCGGAAGTGTGACAACCGTGACATATCTGGGAACTCTTGCCTCGTCGCACCATGCCGAAGGTATTCTCGTCGAAAATTGGAGATATTAGCTGATAAATATAGGCTGGCAAGAAGAAATCAGTGAAGAAAAAAGCCCCGACGCTTACCAAAGCACAGAGATCTGATTACCGGTTGGGCAAGAGCCTCATTGCCCTGATTGAGGATGGACGTGTCCCCCAAGACAAACTGCAGATTATCCAGCAATGGGTCGAATGCCGGGATCCGGAGAAGCTCGATGTCGAGCGCCTCGAAGCTCTTGTAGAGAAACTAGATAGAGGCAATCGGCTTACCAAGGCCGACATTGAATTTTTTCGACTGCGGCACCGGTCTTATCTGATTCCCTTCCTTCCCCGCAACCTCAGCTTCCCCCCGACAGTGTCTCCGCACCCGGGATCAGCCAGATGATCAAAGAGATCAAGCATAACGCTGGGAAAACTGGACCCATTTTGGCGGAAATTCGAAAGCTGGCAACCAAATTCGGGGGTTATGTCGGTGTATGGCTCTCTTCACATTCAATTTCAAATTATTGATCAATATATGCCTAGGTTTGCGCCAAACCTATCATGTTTATCGACGAGAAGCAAAAGAAGAGCCCGCAATTCACCGGGATCCCTTTTGATCCGTACGGAACAATCTCTGCGCTTACTGCGTTCAAGTCACCGCCTCCGTTCGTCATTGCACTGGTTGTTTGTCCGGCAAATCCTGTTGGAATAACAGTGGAGCAATGGGCCAGTGCACCTATGCACTGCAATGTCTTGGTAGTCGTCAGCACTCCGAAGGTTCCCGGTCGGCGAAGTGGAGGGAAAGCTGTTGTGGTTTGCGAGCCCAACATCACTGATGTCGAGACACGTGAGGATATTGCCAAACATATCATTCACAATCGCGTTTTTGACATGCTCAGGCATATCAAGAGGACTGGGACTTCGAGTCAGGTCTGGGTCAACAACAAACGCGAGGTGCGTAACAATGCCGGCATTTGTCTGCGGCTTGCGCTGGAGTGGATGGTGGAGCTAGTCTCTGGCGGGAAGAATCCGTTGAGCATAAGCCGGAACGACGAGGGAAGGGTGGTTGCAATTGAAGGCTTCCGTAGCATACATATGTAAAGACTTTTCATGTGTACACGGAGTTCGGATTGCTTTTCCTAATTAGGAAAGGTGGAAAAACGCGAATTACCACAAGAAACCCCGCTATATTTCGCTAAAAATCACACAGAGCGTACAATTGATAGAGATTTATTTATCTATAGCCTCAAATGATATCTGAATGGCATTGAAAACACGCAACTCAAGTTGCAATTTCACTCAATTTCATCAAATCTAGCTACAGAAAACCTGACTTAGTTTTCTTCTAGCACTGGTAATAGCTGCCTATAGAGTGTTGAGTTATAAGACTTTGCTAAATACAGCTCTGCAGCGCTTTGGACCTGTGCAGCAGGAGCGTTTGACACGAATTTCCTAATCGGGTCAGGAGGGCGAACCACTACCTTCCTAAATGGGAAGGACAATTTGCAAACACATAAATTTTCTTATCAAAGATTCAAACAAGTTGCGCAGAAAGGTTATAACAAAAAAAAATTATCTTTCGATTAAAAGCTCAATACAATAGGCAGCTATGGAACTAAATGAGAGTTGTGGGGGACAAAACAAGCAGTCACATTTTAAGGGGAAGACGGGACATCGTCATCATTTTCGTTCGGCTGTTCGACTGCATCCAAAGGAACTTCCTTGTCAAGATTCAGGGCTACGCAGATGTCGCCACATATATGATCTTTCAGGAATGTTTCTATTCCCTCGGAACCGAAATCACCAATTCCGGAGTCACTAACACCCAATAAGGCTTGAAACCAATGACGCGAAAGACAACTCACCCAGCCGGTGTGTGGGTCATAGGATCAAAGAGAACCATCACGTCTCGACCACTGACATGGGCCGGAGTTCCTAAGATAATTCAAAGCCGGTTGGATATATGCTTTTGTTAAAGGGAAATATACCTTGTATATCAGCAAACACCACGGATCTCTGGCTATTCCCATAGACAAAGTGAGCGAATGCATGGATGGTCTTAGCACAGAAGTCCTGGCGTCTGGTTTGGTGGTTGAGAGTAAAGGTGAAGTGCTCCACAATCTTTGCTCGCTTTTTCTCCACCAGCCATGTTATACCTATAGGGCTTGAGCAACGAATCTAGAGAGATCGAAATAAAATAACCTTCATGCAAGCTATCTATTTCCCGTGTTTCCGATGCTTTTGACGGAGATTCTTGAACTTCTTGCCCCAGCCACGCGGTGGCAAATTCGATGGCTAGCATGCGCAAGGTAAGCTGAGGAGCAGATATTGATATGAAAGACTCGCCGGTATAAACATCGACACCTTTATGCTTTGCATGCTTGTAAAACTCTTTCAGCAAATGTGCACCAAGAGTCAGTCGGCGCAATTCCAAGATTATTTCCGCCTTGTTGTCAAGCACAGCGACTGAGCTCGACGGACTGTCTGTGTCTTCAAGCCGATAGAACCGTTTGGCCACAAGAGCTTCACCATGCGAGGTTTTAAACTATGTTCAGAGTAGTTAGATATTCTCAATTCAGATCTGCAGAATATTTTACCTCGAACGCATACTTCATTCCGCCCTTTGCAAAGTGGGTGTCCCGAATCACCCCCGAGACTTCAATTTCCGCTTCTTCGAATTCGGGTACCCCGGTAATGTTGTCTGCAGTACAGATAGTCTTTTTAAGTGTAACAGGCGACACCTTATGAACTACAATTGCACTGGAACTGGTTGGGACAAACATCGACTTTAAAGGGCCCATGGATGCTGCTCAGCAAGTCGAGTCAAGAAAGCTAGCAACAGAAAGAACCTAAATAACTCACGATTTCGGCGTGTGGTAGCTTCATAATCACGGTTTGCACCTTCGGAAGTGCTACTCAAGGCTCGTTTACGACGAGAAGAGACCAGGGCAGAGGATAAATTGTATTCCCCGGAAGACCGAAGATGAAACTGTGAAATTGTTAGCGCAACGAAATTAAGGAGGCTGAAAGGACAACTTACTGCTGATACATCAATATACAGCTCCAGGTAAATTGCCGCTCTATTTGTCTTCGCCATGCCCTTCCACATTGCCGGAACACTGCTCATAAAAATTGAGGCACGACTCGGGGCACTATAATAAGCGTAAAAATCCCGAACAGTCATGTTCGCCGTGTTGGGATCCAGAAGAAGCGAGCCATGCCAGCGAAAAGTGACCTCTTCCCTAGGTAAAAGCATAATAATTAGCAATTAACACTGGGTATTTATTCAATGGATACGCACGCAAGGAGGGGCGTGGAACGGGAGCGACACCATTCAACATTGAGACTTTCAACAAGAGATGCCTTGACATCTTGCACAAATAAATCACTGAGTCGCAGTAAAGAATCAGACAATAAATATACCTGGCATGGGTGTGGAAACAGCCCATTTTTTCGCGCTACTACCGAGGTCTGTGTTCACGGCCTTCGCTTTGCTTTCGCGAACCTGGCTTCCGTAAACAAACAGCATAGGATTCGAAACGCACCACCTACCTGCCAAGCAACCATAATTTTATCCTCACCCGGGGCCCCACCACCGTGTTCATGGTTAAGGAGAGAGGATGTAGTGAACAAAGTCCCTGGTCCTGGTTTCTGAGCCATTGTTCTACCTTTGTTGAAGCGATTGCTGGTATGGAGTGCGCGATCCAGGTGCGATTCGGGAATATTGGATTGCGAAGCTAAAAAAGATTAAGTAGGTTCTAGATGTTAAGGTGGAAACTTACGAGTCGGTCTATAGCCAGCACCTTGAATTTCCTTCGAGCATGCCACGGAACCGCATGTTTGAGCCTCTCCCTGACTGGGGGCAGGCATATTATTGCGGCGAGTGACTCCGCAAGACACACATTGCGGCCATTGCTAGGAAGCAATCAATATTGTCACAAATTCCATTATTTCAGAATACACCGATATATCATTGTAGCTTTCACTACCAATTGGATGTGGCTTGAGTTTTTCACACTTGCAGCATAGCTGGCTGTCTTGCCGAAGTGGAAAGCCGCAACCGCACCCGTCACAAATATTAGTGGATGAGGACATGTATGAATGAGAGAAGAGCCAAAGAGAATGGATGAAAGAGTGTATGAGGTTGACCGAAAGCACACTGGGTTGGAATAATCGCTGCTTGGTCTTTTTATAATCGAAATTTGCAAACGGACCAGCTTGGCAGTGGTAGTGTTTGCCTTGGCAGCTAGTATATAACCGCGCTGGTTTTGCCTCTATCTCCAAAACAACTTATAACCGAATGCCCAATCCGACCGGTAAAAATGGTTACAGATCTCAAACAAGTAGGTTGCCTCACTCTAGATCTTTCTCAATTCACTCACATCTGTCGAAAGAGCCTTCCGACGAGATTCTGAAACAGTCGCTAATGAAGTACGCATCTCGAGGATATTCACGCGAAGAGAAACTCCGGTGTCTTCAAGATGAATTGGGATATACAATTAAGTCTGACTTCCTCTAATCTCTTCGCATTCGGTTCTAAATTATATCTGTTTCCAAACGCAGAACACGTACATTGAATAAAATCGAACAGCGCCTCCAAATTCCCTCTGTCCGAAAACCACCACCTCGTGAAGTCGCAAGACAGGCTGTTATCGACGAAGTTTCCAAAGATACTTTGCAGCTGAATGGCCCAGTTTTTATCCAGACACAGTTGCGTCTCCGTGGGGTGATGATACCTCGGTAAGCATTCCAGTCCTTCTCCTAATTTCTTTCCCGGTCGATTCAATGTAACAGGGATGTTGTTCGTGAGATCATGCATGATCATTTTGATGCAGGTTTTACGCTGCGCTTTCCTGGACACAAGAAAGAGCTCATTCCTAGGGTCGCCTTGTCTTCACTTGGTCCATTTCACGAACTATCAGCGGATGGGCATGAAAAACTTTCCTCTCAAGCACTGCAAATGGGTGAACTCAGCCTGCCGATCTATGCATACAAGGACAAGTGGGCCGATTTTCTGCTGCTCCTTCGTCTTATTCCAAACGCCCGAACGGCCGCCGCATTGGGACATCTGTTCCTGGATTTTGTTGGGGAAACTGGATGTGAGCATTCTATTTCGTGTTCAATATTTCTACTGTTACTGACCAAACTGTGTCCAGGCATTCCTTTACAGCTCACCACTGACAAAGGATCGGAAATTGGCTGGCAGTATGCTTTCCAAGCTACCCTACGGTAAGTCGGCACCCAGATAAAATTCATTTTCTATCTACTGACTATTTGCAAGCGAGGCTTTCGCTCCGGATATCGATCCTAATGTGTACGCTGTATATATGGTACTCAAAAGCGTACACAATACAGTGATTGAAGGCTTCTGGCGTTGGCTTCGCGCAAAAATGGGGTTGAATCTGAAGGAATTCATCACTCAGGGTAAGCGGGAACACATCTTTAACCCCAATGTTCCCTTGCATGTGTGCGTGAATTCACTACAACAGGGTGTTAATAATACTAACTAGACTCAGGCCGCTTTTTTACTGGATCTTTGTCCCAATCATTCAAGAGCAATTAGATGAGTTCCGCACCTGGTGGAACAATCATCGCGTTCGATTTCAACATGACAAGAACATGCCTTCCGGGCATATCCCCGCTCATGCCTTTGAGCACCCAACTCATTTTGCTGGAGTAGATTGCCGTATTCGTGTACCTCAGGCTGCCGTTGACGAACTTCGTGAATATTTGACAGAGGATGTTGGGCCAAGAGACCGGGAATTCACCATCCCCCGGGCCTTTGACAATACCGTCTGCTACCGGCCGCTACCCTGCAAATTCTATCGGTACTACCCTGCAAGTTCAATCGGTAACCCGCACATCTGTCGTGTTCATCGCTGCAACCCTGGAGGCGGTGATGAGCTTGTTGGATTTTGAGGTGGACGGATGATAGAATGGTGCGATACCGCGTAGTTCTTCGATGTTATGTTGACATTTATGCATTTTTAGGGTGAATTCTATGCCGCAGTTCATAGGGTTCAATACGTTGCCTTTGTCCTCGCCCTTCCAATAAATCGTTTTAACTTTTCATGCCGTTCATGCTGACTGTATATACGTGTGATACCGACTCGCAAGAGCTCCCCACAAATTCTCCGCCATGTCTTTCATTGAGTATGCGACACCCGTCGCGACTCCCAAATATTCTCCTCAATATTTCGCATCCCTCACCTTCTTGCGTGTCCAAGAGTTGGACTACCCCGAAATCGCGACCTCCAGCATTGTCAAGAGTTGGTCCTTCACCGACAACATCCCCTGGACCGCTCTGGGGACTGTCATTCAACCGGGAGAGCTCGTCCCTTTCTTAGATGATGTGCTGCCCATATCTCGGGAGATGGAAGCTGCATTCGCGGCCGGTTCGCGGGCTGTTCGAGTTCGCTTGAGTATTGAAGGGCATGAAAGGTAAGTCGAGCTGCATTTCTCCAAGGTAATATGTGAATGTAATAGGCTTCATATCTAAACCAGTTGCAGATACGCGTGTACGTCGCTATCAACAACCATTCCCGTGCTATCGCTGCGGCGCGGGAACTATATCTACTCGCCAACCCGGTAATCGTTTTGCGAGTGCTTCCCCTCCTTTATAGCTCTTGTGCTGTGGGACTATAGCAGGAAACCGATGGAGGAGTAATATCCGGAAGATTCCGGGGCCAAACGATGAACGGGGGAGCGGGAAATGCAAGAAATCCAGAGTTAGTGTGCAAATCCAGACCCGATGGGCACAATAGTACCTCTTTTCCTCCCATCTTGGCTCTTCATTCCACATGATCTATCTACTGGTTTTTCACATGTCCTCTCATATTTATTCTGTACTGAACGTACGAATACGAAGCTTTTGATCCGCCAGTTCGGAAGTCTCAAATATTTGTTTCGTCTTGTCGTCTTCATCTGAGTTTTCTTCTCGCGCTCGGATCCATTACCGCCGGCCTTGCATCAAATCCGCGGCCTCCACCGAAAATTGAAGCGTGCCCATCCCGCGTACCCTAGCAGGGGATCATACCATGAAAATCTTCGAAAGGCGTCTGTTTTGCCTTGGATACATGAATGACAGCATTCATGGCCGATTCCATGAAATAATTAATTCATTAGCTAAGTACATGAAAATCCGGTCCCGATGTTTTCACAGTGCAAGTGTTCACATAACGGGTAACGGCCACCGGTGAACTGAACAAAATTGGTCACCGTAACGGTGACGGTTGGCCAGTGAACACCTTATTTTTTGAAGTCGCCAAATGCACGAAAAACATGTTTCAAACTACCGAACAAAAAATATAACTATAGAAAAAAGTCCGCAAAAGAATTTAAATCTAGTGCTCCTCCCATGCTGGACCAAGGTAGCGAGTGGCCGGAACGTTCTTCCGCTGACCCCTCCCGAAGAACTTCTCCTTTTTCTTCTCCTCCTCCTCAACATCGGAAGCCTTAGCATTCTCGGAACGACAAATTCCACCATTTCAGTCTACCGAGAGTTGGTTGCGAAGGTGGGGTCGGCAAAGCCTGCCGTATACGATGTCAAGCGGAACATCACAATCGTCATGGGCCTCTGGGGAAGAGAAGGGATCATCGTCGTCGTCACCATCCTCCGCGAAGACGTTATCGGTAGCTTGATTAGATTAAGTGCCGCTGGATCAGTTGTGCGAAGCTCTCGAAGACCTTGCAGAGAGAGCTGCGGGCGGGGTGCGACATTTTGCCCCACGGGATCGGGGGCGGCGGTGCTGAAGAGTTCGGATGGTAGAGCGCCAGTGCTGCTCGGATTTTGGAGGAGCAGTGGGGTGCAAACGGTATAAACGAGAATCGAAAACGAAAACACGGCTAGCTGATATGTATCAGCCGGCCTGTCTGGCCATCAAGTTCATCAACCCGAGCTTTCAGAAACGAAAATGACCGGTATCAACACGGCAAAGCAGCCGTCTTTGATGTTACAGTCACATATGTCTGAGCCTGATCTCATCAGCCGTGTTTCGGGGATGTCCGAGTGGCTGTCCTAGGTCACCTTGCGCACAAAATCCACCGCCGATTTGCCATCCTCATATTAGCGACCCGGTGTATGGTATAGATAGATTACTATGGTGCTAATTAAGAATGCTTACCAGGTTGTAAGTCATAGAGGGTGCCCAAGCAAGGAAATTTATACTTCCGGGAGGAGATACACGGTCACGTGCCTTATGTTTGCGTCTCAATCTTTCGCGTCGATCGTCGGATTGCTGAATATTTACTGCTTAATAAAATTATTTCATGCTCTTTGGATGTCCATAGTGCCACTAAAATGGTTATTGCGCTGATTCTCAGCGAATATTGAGTCCTAATAACCCGAACAAGCTGTTAACTCAAATTCTTGCACTGTATCAAAGCAAAGCTTATATTCCAGGCAGCACTATAATGTACTCTACTGTGTCGAGAACATGCCCGATTAGTTAGATTCATCGTCGACACCCGGCATTGCATAGTCACGGGCCATTTTCTTAAAAATCGGACTCATGACATTGGACTTGAGTGCGGCACCATAGTCAAAGTCGTCATCGGAGTCGGACAAGGCATCAACATCGATTATGGAGTTCGAGGGGAGGGTGCTTCGGAAAATATCAATGGAGGTCCAAAGGTATGCAAATCAACGAATCTCACAAAGTCTCGATGAACTCGCCACAGGTAAAGGCCGTTGTGGAGTCGATGGAGAAATAGAACCACTGGCCTGAGTGAGCAGTGCAATCTGCTTGCGCAAGTCCTCGTTTTCCTGCTGCGTAGCTTTCATTTTACTTTGAAGATTTCTGGATTCCTTCCGAGTGATATCGATGAGTTCCGCATCAGATGTGCGCCGTTTCTCTTGAGCTCGGGCCTGTCGCTGAGCCTTCAATTTAAATCTTGCCTGGAGCGAATTGTTTGGATTTTCCAGAACCCCGGAGGCGACCATTTCTTCGATAATACGCGCTGTCTGTGCATCCAGATCTTTTGCGCTACAGTACAGTCGGTAGGAGAAATTCCAAGTCATCAATAAATGAAGAGACTCACAGCAGTATTGCTTCGAGAAGCGGACGGCTCGTAGGTTTGATTTGGTTGTCCTGAGCGTGACTCCCTTCAATAGGATTTGTGTCGTTAGGTGTCAAGTCCCAGTGTCTTTTATCCATATGCGAAAGGAAGCGGTTGAGAGAAATAAGCAGCCAAGGATAGCTGACTTTATGCGCCCACCATGCTGAATTTCGATGAGTAACTTTACTGTAAAACTTATTGCTCAATGACCGACTTGCCTTGAACTTTAGGATTCGTTGACTCAGCGCAAAAGGTATAATAATCTTGAATATCTTCCGAAGTTGTCAAGTACGGGAAGCTCAGCAGGTACTGCAGCACCTCGTCTGTGACATGATCTCGAAGACCAAAAACACCCCTGCGATAAAACAAGATTCAGAGCCAGATACAGGAAGAAGGATTAATATTGTTTTGCATACCGGTTGAAATGTACTAGGCACGTCTTCCAAATGAGTTTGAGAATGTCGTCGAAGTGCATGGGCGGACTGTTGCAGTTCATCTGGCGAAGGATAATTACATCGGCCAAACCTTGGGCTTGCTTCAATGTCGGTACCATGCGGGAATTGACTTTGGCGCTGATTCTTCAAAGCAGGGTCGGTGTAAGGGGAGAAGGGCCCAGGAGCCAAGTCGATAACAAACCTGGGGATCAGAGATCCCCAGTGAACTACTTATATACAAGAGGTGACGTAAGATATGACATAAGTGAGCACACAGCATGATGTCTTGGAGACAGAGAACTTCTGCCCAGGTCAGAAGACGTCATAGCTGTGGAATCCCCTGACATCACCCCCTCTTCAAGATTCGTCGCCTCGACGAAGACCAGAGCCCAGTAGAATGAACGATCCTTCAAAATCCTGGATCGCCACGGAAGAGTAGGTTGCCCTGGGAGTCAATCCGCGAATCAGACGCAGACACTGCACCGCCTCGCCGTGCCGTCTGTTGTCGACGTCCCCTTTCAGGTCGGATAGCGTCAATGGCCATAGGCGAAGGAGCTACTGAACGTGGAGAGGGGGACGGGACCGCAGTGGGCATGGCCACCGAGGGGGCATAAGGAGTAGAGTTGGGGCGGGGAGTAGGAATAGGGGACGCCATTACCTGCGTAGGAATAGAGATGGTGGCAGGGTTATGGGGTAGGGAGTGAAAGGCGGGGTAGGAAGACTCCTGTGGTGCAAATCGCACCCCAGACTTCCTTGGCTGTGTAGCGGCACCTGGGTGCGGCTGAGCACTGGCCGCTGGAGGGGGTGGAACCGGAGCCGGTGGCTGAGACGGATGGACGGGGTGTGCGCGCTTCTTCAGCGGGCGAGCGCCCTCGCCAGAAGCGTTCGGCAAAACCGGCACCGGGCCAGGAGGGGGAGGGGCAGGGTCCCCGGAAAGGCGTGACGGACCTTTCTTCTTAGAGCGGATACGCTTACGCATGAAACGCTTCCCAAGCGCAATTAGCGCTTCACCGATTTGCTGGTCGGTACCACGGATAGATACACGGCGCTCCAAGGGGGAAGCCTTATCAGTATAGGCTCGAAGTTGGGCGCCGGAGATGTCGTGCGACTGATGAAGACCCTTACCACCACGGCCAACGATATGCCCGACGACCGAGTCAGGCACCACAAGCGTACACGAGTAGCGGGACGGTGCGTCCTGTGCAGTAGGGAGGGTTTCGGCGAGTGGTATGGCGGTGTGGCCGACAGCGATGATGGCAGGGGTAGGGGCTGGGGTTGATGGTTCAGAGCCCCAGCGAGCGCCATCCCAGGAGAAGCGCCAGGCATGCCCTCGGGGAGTAGAGGCTGCAGTGTCCCCAAACTCAAGACGATCAAGACGGTCGTGGACGCGCTGTAGTTCGCTTCGAAGGAGAGTGCAGTAGGAATAAAGGTCCTGAGGAACTGCGGGGGTTGCCATAGCAAGGGAGGTGTAAGGTCGATGGTAGGATGAGGGCAGAGTAGGAAGTAGGGTGGTCGGCTGGGGCTAGGAGAGTGCCAGAGTCGAATAGAAGGTTTGTTATGCTGTAAGGGGAGAAGGGCCCAGGAGCCAAGTCGATAACAAACCTGGGGATCAGAGATCCCCAGTGAACTACTTATATACAAGAGGTGACGTAAGATATGACATAAGTGAGCACACAGCATGATGTCTTGGAGACAGAGAACTTCTGCCCAGGTCAGAAGACGTCATAGCTGTGGAATCCCCTGACAGTCGGACTCGAAAAATACTTCGACGGAACAAGCGCAGCCTCAAGCTCCTGGGGCCCGGGGGAGCTCAAGAAGGTCGTCCAAGTATTTCCTGACGCCTGCACAAACCGGGAGGTCCCCCAGGCGCAAATAAATTCTACCTACTTTCTTTGCCGACTGTGCGATCACTCGCTTTGCCCATTAGCGAAGAATATATTCAGCCGGAAATTGTCCCAGGTGCCCAACGGAGGTTGTGTAACCCAAATCTCCGCCGTGAACAAATTTGAACCAGTAACGGGACTGTCGCAAAAATCGAAAGTCCGATATACAGTGGTGGCAAATAGAAATTGCCGTGGCTTTTTGGTGAAAATCTGGCTGTATACTTCACCGAATGACCTCAAATAAAATGTAGAGATGGGTATGTGATACTTTTGTACCTCTTAGATCAGTCAGCAATATATTATGAGAATGCATCAATCATAGGATATTTTTGCCATATTCGGAAAAACACAATGAACCCTCAGCGAAAAGATGTCATAATAGGATGAAAGTACTTAAAAAACAGTCCTAGTTTCCACTTTGGTTGAATGAAATTGACCCTCATTTGAGCTCACAGCAGCCGCTCAAAGTTGGCTATTTTCAAACAAAATAGCTGAAAATGCAGAGAAAATAGCTAAAAGGACCAACTTCAAGCAGCCGTTGTGAGCTCAAATGAGGTTCAATTCCAGTCAATCAAAGTAGTAACTAGCATTGTTTTTCAAGTACTTTCATCCTATTATGACACTTTTTTGCTGAGGATACATTGAGCTTTTCCAGATATGGCAATAATCAGAAACTGTCCTGTTATTGACGCATTGTCAGGGCATAATAGATAGCTGAGTGTTCTAAGTGGTACAGTAGTATCATATATTTATCTCTACATCTTATTTCAGGTCATTCGGTGAAGTTTCCAGCAAGATTTTGGCCAAAAAGCCACGGCAATTTCTATTTGCCACCACTGTAACCCATTATAACCGATTACAGCAGTTATAAGGCGATTATAGGCTGGTTATACCTAGTTATAACCGGCTATAGGTTGGGAGGACCCTTATAGCCTATTAGAACTACCTTACAAGCTGCAACACCCAACAATAGGACGACGGGGATTGGGCAAGCTTGGAGCGTATGGCTTCTCGCTCAGGCTCGGAGTCGGGAACATGTGAGGTGGATGAGTGTGAACGACGCAGTTGCATGGTTAGATGGGCCTGAGGCCATTTTGGGGACGCCCCACACAGTGACGTCACTACGGGAATATGAGGACTATATGAGGCCTTCTGCACCTCCATACATTCATAAATCGTGTAATGCTACCCTTTAGGTGAGCTGTCGACTTATCATATTCTGTTCACATTTTTGATCCACACGTCGTGCAGGCCATCGAATGTTCAGATTAATCCCTTAGCGTGGATCACACGACAACGACGATGCGCCGGTATGTTTATCTGTTTTCGCCTTCGCTTTCGCCCTCCTCATCTCTACTTTTGCCAGCGTCAACCGCCGCCGCAAGCCCACTCATTTCAAGTGGTCCCAGGCGGGGCTGTTTCAATCCGGATCTCAAGATCACTCGCCGCATGCTCGGTGTTCATCTCGTTGTGCTTCGCCCCCGCCGCGCTCGTCCGTGTGCCGTGGGAAGTAGCGCAGGTAGTTATACTGTACCACTGTACCACTATTTAGAATGAAATAAAACTGTGTTCATCCCTCTTCATGTGTGATGTAGTACTGTCATAAATACAGGATAACTACAGGATACGTATTGTGCAAGCCAGTGGATCCTAGCGGCTTCCAAGGTGCTGGAAGGCTCTAATCGCGTAATGGATTAGAGTGGCTTAGAGGTCACCCGAGTGTCTTAGAGGGTTTTAACTGTACATTATAAGAGACCCCGAGGCTTGGGGCCTTCGAAGACCTTCTAACTACTTCCACGCCGCTATAAGCAATCCAGGAATTTTCCGACATCAGACAGCTCGGACAGCTCGTCGAGTTCGGGTGGGAGTGATTCCGACTCGAGTGCAACCTCAGACAGCTCATCCAAGTCCCGTTCCCGCAAACGGAAGAGCCGTAAGAGGAGCCATTCGTAGTCTGAATTTGTTGGCGCCGGTCACCCACTGTCGAAGACAACAAGCATGCCGTTTCCGGAATAGGCCATGCCCGTCATCAACATTGATAGCTAATACACAGGTAAGTTACCCTTCAATAAATCGGGGAGGAGGTCCTATGCAGTCGATCTTGCATCCGAAAGTGAACTGGAACTCGTCGAGATGTGAATGTTCTGGCTTATACGACTGATACCCGCCGTCGTGAAACATTCTCAATCGTTGCTTCAACAATTGTCTCCTCAGGGCATCGGGCCGTGGTACCGTAAATCTCCGTTTGAGACGGACACCTTTGACAGCTGCCAACGTTTGTGGACACATTGCCGTGGTTAGAATGATTCGTACCAGAGCTTCTTGCCTTGTCGAAAGTGCTCGAAGTGATCCAGTTAAAGTGATTGGTCTCTGTACTCGTAATGGCCGTGTTTAACATGGTCGCAGGCCTCAGTAAAAACCCTACCGTTCACCATTCGCAGCTAGAGTATTAAATCGGATTTGTGATTGGGCCGGCCCACATAACCTTTACGATCCTCAGGTCGTTATGGACAGCGTCGGGCCTGGAAAGTTCCGCGACCCGGTAAAGAACTTGGGGCATACTCACGGGCACAATTGAACAAGGACGTTGGAGCTCAAGCTCAAGTTTGAGCGCTTGAGCTACAGTTGTGGACACACAAAACTGACAAGTCACGTTACGACTGATCTAGAGTTATTTGGGACCCAATTTTAATTTTCCTGGACTCACAATTACCCAAAGAGCCCAAAAAACATGCTCCGAAGTTTTTCCTACAAGAAAGTTGCGGCGGCCAAATTTTTGGCCGAAAGCCGTTTCCCAGATTTGCTGTGCGATTTCCGAGGATCGAAAAAAATGAGTTTTTTTTGGGCACTGCCACAAGTCGAAGTCTAAGTTCATGAAAAATCGGTCATTTCGAGGGCTTTATTTCGCCGGAAACAGCCTCAGATTGCCGAGGGTTCTACTGGCCGGGGCCATCGGTTTTAATCGGTCTGGCTGCCGCAACCCCGCCATTCCTGATGGCAAATCGGTCGCCAGACCGATTAAAGCGGCTCATTAACCATGAGTATCGAGAAACTCGAGCTTTGGCGAAAATGTTTATCAGAAAACCCACTGGGCTTTAGGTTTTCCTTGAAGTAGAACTCACCCTAGTAGCCACTCCGGTTGAGATCTGTAGCCAGAATACGATCTCCGTCGCGGTAATAATGGGCCTTTACCGCCCACTTCCCAAAACGGAAGTATCGAGAAACTCGAGCTTTGGCGAAAATGTTTATCAGAAAACCCACCGGGCTTTAGGTTTTCCTTGAAGTAGAACTCACCCTAGTAGCCACTCCAGTTGAGATCTGTAGCCAGAATACGATCTCCGTCGGGGTAATAATAGGACATCCCTTACCGCCAACTTCCTAAAATGGAAACCGTAAGACATATACTGCAAAATTCAGCTACTCTATTCACCACTAGTTCCAGTACATTATTATACAACAAAACCATACATAGAATGTAAACAACTAAGGCATGCGAGAACGGGTATTATAACGTCTGGTGGGGGCTAACTCTTCCTCTCCCTGATCCACAGGATCGATGTTCTCCTTATCCTCCTTGACCCTCTTTGCAGAACGAGGTATATCAGCTATTCGTTTCACAGTAGCGATAGTGAGGGGTTTCCTAGGCCTTCCCCGCTCGCCCGTTCGCACCTGTGCTGCCTGTCAATAAAAAACATCACAAAGACACACAGCTTACCTTTTTTGGCCGTCCGCCTTTTCCGCTACACAAGTTGGCTATGGCTTCGGGATCCAGCTTGTTACGCATAGGCTCGCGGAATGAGGCGGGGCCAAGTGTCGTAGCGTACCCCGCTTGAGTGACATCCTTGAAGGTGCAAGGCTGAAACGAAGTCAGTCTGCTTGTTTTGCCAATAAGACAATGGGAGCGTACCGTCGTGTAAGTGACCTTCCACGTTGACGGGGGCATGGCCAAGATAACATGATACCTGTTGTTCGCTCCGCCTTCGAAAAATCTTACAGGCAGCAATTTGTATTTCTTGTCAGTGGGTACCCATTGACCATGGTATGGGGTGCCTGTGCACAGTCAGATTCGGGTCAACAGAAGAGGAGCAGCGTTACCTATCGTGTGGTTCGGGTCTAAGAGGCCCCGAGATTGGTAAAGGTCGTACAAAGCAGCAGGCACCCTGACTTCCTCCTTGCGATAGACTTGAACGTACGATTCTTCCATGCCTGAGATTGGCCAGGTCAAAACGCGAGTATTTTTAATGCGGATGGATCGCGGACTCACCTCTGAACCTGGGCTCATGTCTTCTTCGGTCCAAAATCTTGAGTTGCTAATAACATGAATCTGCGTTATGCGAGCGAAGTCGCAAACAATGAACGCGTCCTCCTCCATTACAACAGCGGCCAGGATGTTGATCTTGTATAAGCTGTTGTCCTCCCGCGCACCTGGGTCGACGTACTTCCGAGGGATCAAGAAAGACCTAAGTCTCTCCGCCTTGGCTGCGTTGGGGTTGTTGCCGGGAACACTGCGGGCGATGACCTGATCGTAGATGTATCGAGGGACGGTGAGAATTTCGCCTTCCAGTCCAAAGTGGCAGACCAGGATATGCTGAGCGCCATGGTGAGCCACGAATGGATAAAAGAAGGGAGAACGTGCATGGCCAGCAGATATTGCTAAACATTTGCCCCTGACCGCGACGTGAATCGGTCCAGATTTACGCTCGGTCTCGAGCAAGTATCTGCCCGGAGCACCTTGCTTCATCTTGCCAGCGTCGTATTCGTTGACAACAGCGGGAGTCGGCTCAATGTCGGGGGTATAGTCTCCTTGATCCACGGTGAAGGTCGAATAAGCTTTGGCTGCTGTGCCTTCCGCCCAAGTGCGAGGGAAGATGTGAAGGACACCTGGCAGCGATAAGTATATTTGAATATTGGCCCTACAACGTCGGGACGCACCTTCTGCCAGAATCCCGCACTTGAGAAAGGCCTTCAGACACGCTTTCCTCACGCGTGCGGCGAAGATTTGAAGCCCAGTGAAAACCCAGGCGCGGCAGGTATCGCTGGGTATTGGTTGACTGCGGCGGACTCGGGCAGTATCGCGCAGGCTCAGAGGAAAAATCGTGACGTCATGTAAAAGGCGTCTATTTCCGTTCACTTCAGTCGGACTTGGTGAAAAATCTCAAAGTCTTCTCTGGACACTGGCGGCACTGTTGTGAGGCAATATGAGTGACCTGAGTGTAGGCTCGCCGACGCGCGTCATCGATGTTGTCACTGTGCTGTGACACCGCCGCTCTCCTTCCCTCCTACCACCATGTTCCCGCCTCGCTGTCCGCTCTGTGCATCCCCTCCCAACGCCGCCCACGAAGTTCTCGGTTACTTGGAGCCACCTCTTCTCGCCACCATCGTCTGCCTCGATCTGCTCACCCACTTCAATGGAAAGCCGTCGCATCTGTCGCCTTGAGAACCACCAAGCAACAGATGCTTATGCTCGCCACACCCAAGAAGTTCGTCCACAATTCCGATGGTAGCCATGAATCGTCTTAGCCACATAACCCAAATCCATTCACCATGCTCACAGCAAATAGTTCGTTGGTGAGTCCTCTATCGATTTCTGTCCGTATCTATTCATGTTCTTATGTATTTATTCAGCCGCCGCACTTTTCTCGCTCGGTTTCCAATGCTGTAAGTGAATTTTGGTGCCGGAAACGGTATGCTCATCATATCAAGGGACGGGATACAGTATTCACGGCAACACAACTCTCAGTGCACCTTTGAATGGCTCTGATGCCTCGCATGCTTCAAGCCACGACGCTCCGTGAGTGGCCGTGGTCTCCACCCCGCACTCCTCACTAACCCATTTCTGTAAACCGACTCAAGTCCACTTCGCCGACTACGCATTCGAAGCTCAGTTTTACTTCAGGCAGATTTCCTCAAATTGTCTCGGAACCAATTGTACGCCCCCGCTGCCTCGTTATTTTGCTTTACTCACTAAGCATCGGCCTTGAACTTTTCAGCATTGACCTCGACGCCGCACGGCGCAGCGGTGGATGCTGGTCGGCGTCTTCGACGCTACATGCCTACGGTGTGTTTCGTATTTTCCCCTCTCGTTTCTGCTCGCTAATCCCCCTCCAGCTGGATAGCGATATTTGCGCTGCAGCGCATAGAAGGTAAGAAAGTCAGCTGCTTTCGACTTGGAAGTTTTCTGACTTTCCCCACAGGCGCTGTCTCTTCCGGCACTTGGGGACGACCCAGCAATCCAATCGCGACGCTCTGGAGGGATCCTCAGCCCCGCGGGAGCGTGCTGGTGGTGGGAGGAGGGGCGGGGCAGTGGTATTCAATCCATGTATTAAAATAGCAGCAATATAAGGAAATTCAATACCTCGCGATACTGCCCGATACTTTATGCTAAAGTGGTCCCATTATTCTAAACTCTGGAACCGTCGTGTATCCTGAGGTATCGGGACGTATTCTGAGGCTGGTTTTGGGTCGAAGGAGGCAGCTCGATACCAGGCGAGGTTCGGCCGATACCCGGCGATACCTGCCGCGCCCGGGTTTTCACTGGGTTTGAAGGGCTTGGGATTCAGGCATGGAACGGCCAGCGCGTGGGAAGAAACACGAGACAGCACTGTCTCAGGATCACGGGGCTGATCAACGACTTGCTTTCCCCTCATCGAGGAATTAATTATTCATATGTTTCGACCTCCAACCACCCAGACAAGCGCACCCGAAGATTGAAGGACTTCTTTTATTTAGTATTCTACAGTATGGATGTAGTTCACAGCCCCAGTCTGTGGGCGGCAGCGGCAGCGCTCAAATGGCGGCAGTGTGACATTGTGACAAAAGTGCCACCATGAAGGCGGCACTTTTACCAACACTCTCGGCGGTCATTGGCGGCAACCGGCGGCAGTACTGCGGCAGTGGCGGCATTTTGGGGGTGCCCACCCCCGAGGCAGCGTGCAGCGTGCGATCTACGGTCACTAATTAACATAAGGCGGGTGAGGTAAAGGTCGTGTTATTAGCTCCGTCTGTGGTGAGCGCAGCCGTCGGCAATTTACATCTTGATACATCTCTTGACACCTGATGCGCGGTCCTTTGAACCGTCTTTCGACAGGCTGAACCGTATTTTTGATGCCCTTTTCGATAGCAAAAGACAGTTCTGTCCAGCCAAAAGAAAGCCGAAACTCAGAGGCCGCCGGAAAAAGACGTTTCAGCCAGCATTGGAGTAGGGCTTGGACCCGTCCGTCATGGTGACGGACTGACGGACGGGACGGGCTGACGGACGCCGTCCGTCCTGGGCTTGAGTGTGCTCATCTGACGGACGGTGACTGACGGCGATGTGCCGTCTCTCGCCGTCGGACTTCCTGCCAAGCTGAAACTGGTGCCAAATGGCGTGCCGAGGTATGGAACAGATTTCTTTATGATCCCGAGGAATGTACTCATCAGATTTCGAGCATCTTCACATGTATTGGGCGGAAATGGAGGTCCGGCAACCGTCGAGACGGACGGGACGGACGGACGGCGTCCGTCTCGATCCTTCTGACGGACGGGGCACCTCTTGCCGTCGCATCCTGACGGCCGTTTCGTGACGGACGACGGACGGGACGGACGGGTTTAAGCCCTATGATTGGAGCCGCCTAACACACAGTTCCTCGGCACAGCCAGACAGTCCATGTTGATGTCATGACCGAATGTCCCCGCCAAAGTCCTCGCGCGCCTTCACTCGATGTCTCCGTAGTTGCTGTAATCACGCGTTCCGACGCGTTTTGACGCGCTTTTTGATTTCAGAAACACTATACTCAACGAGGGGTAGACCATGCTTGAAGAGGTAATGTTCAAAACAGCTGTTTGAGACGCGCCAAAATTTGGCTGTACGCAGCCAACCCATTAGTTGTTCAAACATGATTAAGGCTTCTTGATAGAGTAGAAAGGCCTTTGTATTGAACAGTAGATCTATGTTGAACAAACCGGGAAATTTGGACCTTCCATTTTGCAGGCGCGCCGGGAATTGTCCACGGTTTGTCCACGGTGGACAATTCTCGACGCGCCCCACGTGTTGGTCACATGACTGGAAAACGCGTCGTTGAGGAGGAGTGGGGCTTATGCTCAGAAAGGTCCGATCCAAAATTCGAGATTTCGTCGGTTTCCGTACGTTTGACTTTGCCCGTATCCCGTACGCATTAGGATCGGGTTAGTGGTTTTTGAGCAGATTTCGACCGCCAAATGGATCGGACCTGTGAACACGAGAGCCTGCTTTTGCGGTCAATCTGACCCGGATCGAGGGTGATCTCGGCCAAATGTTCCTCGGCACCTTGCCGAGCGCGTTCGAGGATTGATTTTAGTCAATTTCTGTACGCATTGGGATCGGAGGTTGGTCTCGACATACAATCTCCGTCCTCATTCTGGATCGGACGTCGCAATTTTTCTCCCCGAATTCGTACGCATTCGTATCGGACCTGAAGGCCTTTTTTCGACCGTTTTCGTCCGCCTCAGGATCGGACCTTTTGGCGCATAAGCCCCACTCCTCGTTGAGGACGCTGAATCGCCACAACAACAACAAACTCGAGCATTCTCTCTCTCTCCACTCTTGAGCCCGATGGTTCTCTGTCCGCATTGACCGCTCTCTCCTACGCTGAGGGTATGGAAAGCTCGTTCTTTGTCGGGCCGCGGCGGCGTGAGAACCCTCACGGCTTCGAGGCTCGTTAACACTTGCGACATCCTCTCCTCCTCCAAGCCGACTCCATCATGCGAAACAGAACAACTTAAGCTCAATGGTCGACGCGTCGACGCCGTGACTGCCCTGTCAAGCTTTCAATGGATCTTTGGAGAAAGAAAACACAGACTTGCAAGCTAATTGGTGCGTAAGGATGCATTTTGTTTGCATGCCGTTGCTGATTGAAGCTGATTCACCCACAGCTGTCTTCAGCAGTACCGGACGCAACGTCGCTCGCGTACTACCTCGCTGCCCCGCCTAAAGCTCATTCAACCAGGAGCCTTCGTTGCACGCCGCGCCCTCCGTGATACTGGTTGTGATGTACTGCGTTTGATGATCAAGAGCTCTGTTTAACGTGAGTTTGTTCTTTTCTTCTTACTGTCATCTCTTCTTTTGTGGCGACCCATGAATCGGCACTCGGATCGGGGTCATAGTCCCCGAAATTGTCCTTTAATTATTGTCAAGATATCCTTACTGACGGACGCTTCTTTTAGCTACTCGCTTGACTTCGCAACGGGCTTTTCACCGTCCTCCCTTGACTTTCATGTCAGGGAATCCGCATCTCCGTCAGGTTGACTTCATGTCGCCGACGCATGCCTTCGGCCTGCTATTTCTTTAGGCAGATACCCGCTGAGGACTCCCGTTATGTCTGGGATTGGAAGAGGAAGGTTTGTCACATTCATGTAGATTCTTTGGCTGTCCCGTTTATCTCCTGCAGGTCATTGTAATTGTGATTCGACGCGCGGCCTAAAACTATCTGAAGTCCCATAACTTCAAATTCCTACCCCGCCGTCCAATCGTCTCCCAGCTATCTCCACCCCCAACTCATTTTTTCCGCCCCATCCACTCACTCGCTGCCCTCAGTACGATCGTATCCAGCCAGGAGCCTTCGTTTTGCGCCTAAACGCATTCCGTGACATTGGCTGTGATGTATTGAGCAGGGAATGCTTGAGGCTTTTGGACAACAGCGCTGGAGTGGCAAACGGCATGTCTCTCCTTTGGACGGATCTACTTCCCCAACTAACTTACCTTTTCAGGCCGAATATGTCCTCCGATCGTCCCGTCGCGTTGCAACGCTCCTTTCTCTTGCTCCTTTCTTCATCGACGATGGGCGTCCCTGGAGTTTGGACGGTGAATATTCTCTGCATCACAAGTATTTGCTTCGACTAATACAAGCACAGTTACTCAAAATCATAGAGCAAAAGATCTCTCTCCACAATCTCGCAGTGTCGACAGGGTTCATCGGAAACGCGACTGGCAAGCGGGCGTTCCGAGTCGGGTTAGATGCTAGGTAGTCTGGATCCCCTGCTCTGCGCGGTTGTGTTTGCTGATGACCACATAGCAGCTGGATGTGTAGAGCCTGCGCTCTGCACGGCAATACGGAGAGCCCTCAGCTTGTGGCTCTGTTTGGACGCTGCGCTCGTCTGTTTGCGCTCCCCTTCATCCCGATTTTCGTGTTTGATGGACCACTTCGACCGTCAATGAAACGTGGCAAGATTGTGAAGGGCAACGACCACTGGCTGACAAAGTCCTTCCAGTCGATGCTGGAGGGATTCGGATTTGATTGGATTACGGTAATTTCTTTGTTATTGTGCTGTATTCCATGAGCTCATCCAAACCTCAGGCTCCTGGTGAAGCTGAGGCAACGCTGTCTGCCATGACAAGCTCTGGCATTCCCTGCCGCATTGACGCCATTCTCACCGACGACTCTGACGCGTTCGTGTTCGGAGCAGAGATTGTATTGCGGATGTAAGTATTCCCTGCCTTGTTAGTGAGCCTGACTTCAAGCTAACGCCTCTCAGTCGTTCTGAGGACAACGACAATTACTCGGCTTCTCGGTACTCCGCATTCGACATCACACAGCAACTGGGCTTAACGCGCTATGATTTGATCTTGATAGCGCTACTTGCTGGGGGTGATTATTCGGTATGTTTTCTGCCTTCACATCCATGTATATGTCCAACGTATCTGTACAGGATGGAGTCGACGGGTGCGGGATCACCACCGCTGTTGGTCTTGCGCAGGCCGGGTTGGGTCAGCAGCTCTTCCAAGGGCTAAATGGCCTCTCGTACACCGATTCGGCCGTCTTTTTAGACCAGTGGCGCCTCTCCCTACGATCAGAGCTCCGGACCAATGCGTCGGGAAAGCTCCAGCACAGATACCCAGCGCTGGCTGCCAAAATTCCGGACAATTTCCCTCCGCTTGACATCATTAATCTTTATCTACATCCTATCATCGCGGAGCGCGATACGCCCATTTCGCTAGCCCTCAACTCGGCTAAGCTCGACATTCTCGCACGTTTCGCTGAGGCTCATTTCGGCTGGGGTGATAGCATAGGCATCCTCACCATTTTGCTGATTCCCTCTTCGCCGGCCTCGTTGTGCGAGGTCTTGTCTATGCCGCTCTTGCAGTGGACAACCCTTCTCCTTCCTCCCTTACTCTATCCTCCACCGTGGGCGCTATCGTCGGCAATCGGGCTCACAAATCTACTGGGTTTCTTGCGGAATTGCGACTTGTGCCCGAGATCAGCCCTGTAGTGCTCACATCGGCTCTCGGTGCTATCCACGGTGAACGTGATCCAGCAGGCGGCGCTGAGGCTGCAGTTGCCGACTGGATCAAGACTCGCCTCCCTAAAATCAGGGCTTGGGTGCCACGCGCCATGGTGGAGCATGTTTATCCCAGCCTTGTGCTTGATTATGTATCCGCTAAAGGTACGCTATCGTTATTGTCCAATCCCTCCCCGTCGAACTTTGATTTGCAGAATTCTTGAGCAATATTTGGACCGTTGTTGATATGGAAGCGGAATATTGATTGAAGGTCGAGTCTGCGCACTGCGGGTCTTACTGCGGGTTCAAATATGCTGGGTGGGCATGTCAAGTACATCCAGAAGCACAGAAGAGTCGAATGTGTATGTTCCACACAGGCTGTAGAACGGCACCAACGTCGCGGATGAGGGAAGAATGTCGTGGGTCAGAGTTGTGGTGCACATAATGGCACATAATGTCACATCACTGATCGTGACTTTATGTCTCCCAGCGCGTGGGTCCCTTTGTGACCACTTTCTGAGCCTCTCAGAGCAATAAAAATTCATAGACAGGGCATTCTGACTTCCCTTAACGATGCCTCTACATACCGAGACGATCTGGTTCCATTATTTCGTGAGAATGACCGTGCCGAATTATGTGCCACAGTGGCTGTGCATTATGTGCATTATGTGCACCCAGCTGATCCATCGGTAAGCCGAGTGAGACGCATCTACTGTAGAGCTCTGAATGACTGAAACCTAACGCGTAACGGTCGACGCGTTTCGTTTCAGTCGTAACGGGTACCGGTAGGGTCGTTTCACGAAAAAATCTGGTACAGTTCGCGTCATCACTTCCTTGCAACTGCTGCCGGGAGTGATCCGAGAAGAATTAGACCTTGCGACCAAGATTTTAGCCACGAAACCCTTGAAAAGAATGCGAATGGCACTATAACCTGTTTTTCTTACGTAATCGGTCACTTTTTCAGCCTGCCACTTCACTTTTGCCTTAATTTTTTCGCCTTTTCCGCGGTTCTGGGCCTTCAAATACGCTCCAAATATGCATTGTGCGTAAAAACATCACTGATTTTACCTTAGCCGATCCTCTGGAGGCCGGCTATCGCTGTGTGGCTGTGCAATCGGTCACTTTTCTTGGGTCGGAAAAGTGAAAATTGATCCTAGGCTTTAACCCTTTATAACCCAGATAGCTACAATCAATACAAGTCGTTTGGCACACTTTGTGAGAAAATCAGGGTATTTCCTCGGCCCGAGAAAGGTTTTCAATGTTGCCATCAATCACCACCAAAAGCGGTAAGATATGCCTCATCCATACGCAGCTAGCTCCTGTCAAAGCGTCACACTTTCGACCATCTCCCTCATATCTCGACAACGGGGACGAAAATAAGAAATCTGTTCCGTAAATCGACAGAGAGGTACTCTGTCTCAATTCTCCCAGAATTACAAGGCGACTGAGGCAATATTGGCAGAGGAGATAGAATTTTGATCGGGAATCCTGTTAAATCCCAATTTTGTGAGTGGTCTGACTAAAATTCTATCTCCTCCACCAATACTTCCCCAATAGCCTTGTAATTTTGGGAGGACATAGTCAGGATACCTGTCTGTCGATTTACGGAACGAATTCTCTATTTTCGTCTTCGTTGTCAAAATATGAGGGAGATGGTCGAAAAATAGGCTTTTGTGACCCGTCACGGTCACAGCTAGCTGCGTATGGATGAGGCATATCTTAGTTGGGAAGTGGTGACGCGAACTGTACGGGACCAGAATTCCCCCTAGAATCTCAATTTTTGCTTCAGAACAGCTGATGTTGAGCGTCAGAAGCTGCGTGGGCTCTTGATCCCTGCCGTAGACTCCCTCAAGCAGAAATTCTAGACTGTTTTGGACCAACAGGTTTCACATTTTTGGAAACATAACGCGTAACGGAACCCTCGTTTCACGTTTCACGAGGGTCGTTTCAGTAACGGTCGAAAATTGGTTTCAGTCATTCAGAGCTCTACAGTACTGTATACTTTACCAAAGGTTCACGGGGTGTCACCCGTCACCTTCATTGTTCACAAAGTCAGTTTTTCATCAGATCAAAATTGCCTTATATGGTGGCCCGGCGACAGCCGGGCCGGAATTTTTCGACGTTTTTACCCTTTTTCGGACGAAATTTAGCGAGCGTCACCGTCACCAAAATTGTTCAGTTCACGGGTCGGCGTCACCCGTCACTGAACCTTTGGTCGAAAGGATACAGTACTAATTCCTCGAACAGCACCTGTCGTCCCCGGTAAGCTATATGCAAGACGAATTGGGGAAACGAGCTCACCACACTGCAAATCTTGAAACTGAAGATCATCGGCTTCTCTGAACAACGGGCACATTAGAGGAATGAAATAAAGGGGAGGATCAACACACACCAGTTCATCCATCGGCACTCTCCCAGGCGGCTCAACGCTTGCTGCTGTAATGAAAACCCTCAGCGGTCCACCGTATTTCGAGGCTGGATACCGTAGACAGAGCGTGTCAGCCGAGCGAGGCCAGTGAGGAGAGGTACTGGCCGCTGGCCGAAAGAGAGCGGGCGCGGCGACGTTGAGGACAGTGGAAGGTGGACTTCAAAAGTGGGGATGGTGGTGGGAGGAAAGCAAGAGAGGTTTGGCGACGTCCGCAGTATAAGTGGTGGTTGGTTGTGGAGCGGTTACGTACATGAGGTAATTGATGAGGGCATCGTTGACTTGCACATCGTAGACGACGGAGAACAGGCTGTATACCTTACTTTTAGCCCACAAAAAATAGTGCACGCAAGGTAGCTACAGATACTGTATAGCTCTATGCTGTTAAAAATTTACCCCAAATTCAGGTGAATTTTGGGTTTCACTGTGTTGGGTGAAACCACCTTTTTCGGCTTGATTCCCCGCGAAAACCGAATTTCACCATGCCGCCCCGTGAAATTCGCGGGCTTTGTTTTTCACAGTGTAATACTAGGATTGGGGTATTAATACAGCCTCACTTTATTCATTCATAAAGCTATTGTCCAGCAATCACAAAAAGACGCGACGCCAACACTTTTCGCGACCCCAAGTAGGTTCCGGATGCGATGCAAAATGATAATTTCAGCCTGTTGTTGTCTCGGGAATTGGATGGATCCATTTGGATGCCATCAATGGACCATGGATCCTGAGTGCAAAGTACAGTACGAGTACATACTTACAGTAACATCACGCTTTCTGCTCTCAACTTGTTCGCTATTCCCCGTGCTCTGCTCTGTTCCCACAACTGGCATCCTGGGTGAGTGCATCAGTGGGTATTAGCCAACCCTCAACGAGAAACAAATGCATACACTGATGGGTGACATTAAGGTCTGGTGATGTTGTTTTGATGTAACTGACAATCTCCTTCATCTTGGCAAATCCCCGCGCCGACAGGATGTCTACATTCCATGCGCCCTCGAGATGATTTCGGTCAAGGACGTGATCGGGAGAGGTCGGAACCCGAGGAGGATCAAGAGTCATGGCTTTGGCGTCGCCAGAATAGACACGCATAGTTGTGCCCATAACACTCAGGCCATGGAGGATGGGAAGCGGGCATTTGTAAAGAAGGTCGTCAAAGCGCGCGCGCATCTGCAGATCTGCTGCGACGCGCTTGGAGGGAGCCTCGAGGTGAGAGTCATCCTTGACCTCGATCAGAAAGACGGGCTGCCGACGCTTATCCATGACGACAAGGTAGACGACAAAATCCACAGTTTCCGTCGTGTCGTTGCGAGGTGGTGCCTGAGGCGCCACGAAGTAGTCGAATCCGTTAAAACAATAATTCAGAAGCTTGTCGTATGGTCCGTAGTAGCGGTGCTCGAGAGTTCCCAATGTTGCGCGCGACACTTCAAAGATAGTTTTCAAGGGCGCTGGCCAATCTGCGTCTGTGTCGAAGGGCATGGAGGCAACGAATGCGAGACACGTGACTCTACGTGGTGGTCACATGGGAAACATACAGCGCACGAAGAATACAGGGAAGTGATCGGGCCGAGGCGCATCAGACACGGGTGCAGTCCTATGTCCAAATAAGGACATGGGCGTCTACAGCCATCGCACATGAGCCTGAAAAATCGGCCCATGTCCTATCAGTGTAAGGGTCTTAATAAGGGTGCCTCCGGAAATTAAGGCCTTAGGTGCATTTTAAGGGTGCTCAAATTACTGTATCGTTTCGACCAAAGGTTCAGGTGACGGGTGACGCCCTAAATTAAGGGTTATTTCAGGATAAGGAAAGACCTGTATGCACACCAAGTTACTGTATCATTTCGACCGTTTTTTCAGGTCACAGGTCACAGCCGGGCTTGAATGTTTGCAAAAGGTGTCCTATGTCACAAGGCTGTTTTGGGCCGTTTTCCCATCAAAATAGCCCCGGAAATCACCGAAAATTCCCTAAGAAGGCAATTTGAATGACTGAAAATTTGAATCTTTGGGGTCACAGGTCACAGTGGCTGAATCTTTGGTCGAAATGGCGTGAGTCAGTGACACAGGGCAAAAATTCGGTTCGACAGAGGTGGATATGACGCGTGATTAACGATTTGAACGTAATTGTACAGTATTCACCTTCAAACTGCTCCTGATGAATCCAGCTGGTTGCAGTGACTCAGCGGCCCTGTTTTTTCTGGATTATTAATTTTGACAGCTAAAGCTTATACTCACTGGATAGTGGTAAGTATATTCAAGACACTGGTAGTAGCACAAAGTCTGGTAATTTTTTTGAAGTTGCTCAAAGCATTCCCTGAGCCCCGGCACTGGTGACAAAGTGCTTCAAGTGCTTGTAACTTGAGGAGACTCAGTGTTACAAAACTGGATGCTTACTGAATTCTTTCTTAATGAGCAAGACGGGTCCCGCGCGCGATGGTTGGGCTGCGACATACATAATCAGCGGACTCTCTGCAGGATACAGAATCACGCCACACACTTCGAGTGGTATTCCACCGCCAAGCATGGATAGCTGAAGTCGACTTGAGGGCAATCGGTGTCTACCGAGTGGATTCTGACCGGTTAGTGGCAGCGTGAAGAGACGAGCAAAACGTACACGGACTAGTGTGAGTTGGCGCGACAACAATATTCACAAAGGTTCTGCCTTGGAGAGCGAGCCAAGCGTCGCTACTCCTCCCGCGAAACCTGTGCGTGAGGGTCGAGAACGAGCGTTAAGCTTCCAAGGACGCAGCTACGTCTAGCAACGAGGAGACTGAGCGAAGCGACGACGTACTGACGAACCAACCGAGCGCTGGGGCGCGGAAGGATCTGAAAGTGCGAGTGGGCTCGAACAAAGCTCCTAGAGCATGGGCGAGGTCTGAGGCAACGGCGAGGGCCTACAGAACGACGAGGGGACCGAAACGGAGGGGAAACGAAACTTACGAAAGTCATATAATCAGGTGTGAGGTACAGGCTATAAGGTAGATACTAGAATCACATGTGAAACACAAATGAGTCAGGTAGTAAGGTGAGCCGTATGGAAAGAGGCAGTGAAACGAACAACGATCAGATATACCGGCTTATGTACTATGTCTGTGGTTATGGAGAATTAATCAAGTTTTCAAGTTGCAGAAAAAGAGAAAAAAAGAGGGAGAAAGAGGAGAGATTATTAGATACCTCTGCATGAATGTCCTCAAATCTCAGAGCTTCAACTTTGCTGCAGCGAGCACAATCTACAATTCAGTGTCTTGATTTCATCTTGATTCTTTTGCCATATCGAGTAAACATCAGGGAATTCAAGACTATGTCTATTCGGGTTTGCGTCCCAAAACGACATAGGACACAGCCAATGGAATTCAAGATTCGTAATCTTCCGTAACACGGCGCCTCGGCCTTGGGCGCTAAACGAGCGCTTAATATGTGGCTCTGACCTTTTCTCAGCCGTTTCTGACCAACTCAGAGTCTTTCCTCGGTCCTCTTCCCAGCTCTTACAAGAAAGAGAACTGTGGCATTCCTGTGATATCCAATCTGAATGCTGCTCCTTGATATACTGGTTTTTTCGGCGCTGCGCGGCCAATTCAATGCCTAAAATTTGCGTCCCGACATCTATTAATAATATCTATTCAAAAATGCGCGGGCAACCATTAAAAAGGTTCTTATTTCACTAGTATCCGGTCAACTTGAGTTGGAAATCACGGCAATTCAACTGATTACTTGCAACAGTTGCAGATTCTTCAATTTTAGGCGCACCAAATTGATTTCACTACTTGACAAACAAGGCAGAGATATTCAGTGTGAGTATTTGATTCCATTCAAATAATTTTTGAGATCGAAACGGTTTGCAGTCAATCGTGCAGTGCATTCAATTGACATGCAATCTTCAAGTTGGAGGCTCGAAGTTAGGTTTAACTTTTCAACTTCCAACTCAAACATCTCTTTTTGTGTCCATATTTCCTCGCAATTTAGTACGGGTATGTATTGACTATAGTGGCAGGATCTCTTGGATCTTTACAGCTGTTCCGGAAAATAATGAGACTTGCCGTTTTTTTTCCGCGAGCATTCCCAAAATGGAAAGCCCCGCCATTTTAGTTCATTTGAGTTCTTCAGGGGACACAACTCGATATTTAGATCCGGGTAAGGGTACAAATGTGTTATAGTAGGATCAGCTATGCATCCAACCCAAATTGCGCCCTCGGACGACGCGTAAATGTCGAGAGAGAGAGGATGTCGGAGATAATCGGTCATATGTCGGACCTACCAAAACGGAATTGATCAGAAATGGTCGCTTTAACGAAAGGACTTCAGTGAGAGCATCTAAAAGGTCGGCAGAGCAGCCAGTATCTTCCTGTGAACATCTCCAACCTTTCAAGGCCTCAAAATTTCGTCAGAAAGGTCTCCCAATATGAAAATGAACTAAAATGGCGGGGCTTTCCATTTTGGGAATGCTCGGGGAAAAAAAACGGCAAGTCTCATTATTTTCCGGAACAGCTGTAATTGAAGCGCACGACAGAAGCTACGACGTTCTAAGGAAACGACCTAAAACGGTTGGGTTGCGCGGTAAATGCCGAGTTTGACAGGAGGGATCAGCCGGAAACATCTGGATCACCTAGGATCATTTGGCTATGTCTAGCCGAGACATAGCCAACCACAGGTACGGTTAATGAGCCGATATACCAGGTACGCAATCAGCGCGGCAGCGTGCACGTCAGTACCTCAAGTCATTCGTCATGTATCCTGTCCATTTCCCTCGGACCTTCCAATAACCATACTCATCTCATGAATCGCCTCCTACACCTTCGCTTGACTGCTGGTGAACATTGAGAATTCGGTGTCGTCACTTTCACGGGCGCTGACTGCGTAGATTGGGGGGCCGCGTACGACTTGCTTTCGAAAGTTGTCATTAGCGAACTCAGGGAACGAGGATCAAAACGAACGACGTACCCCGGTCCCTCCGCTCTCCGACACCTCCCGCCCGGCGTCACCTTATACTGCTGAACCTATTCTCCCACTTTGTGGAATGGAGCAAATGATTGAAGGAAGCGATCTGCGTACCTCAGCGTGCTTTGACGTCGCTCGTTGCCTCCGTAGATCGCGTTGGTAGCGTCTTCAACAGCACGGGTGTGTAGCGCTCCGCGTCGTGCTCATCCGACGCCTTCCTATTCTTCGCGTTAGCAGTTCTTCGAGGTCTGTGTCAACTGCGTTAGCAGAAGAGAGAGTGGAACAAATTCGGCGATGTACGTGCCTCGACAACCACGCTGGGGGGGCGGCGAGCGTGGGGTCTCCTCCAAATCGCTATTCATCTTGGCCGCAGTGCGCTGCGAGCGGAAACCCTGTGGATGGGGGCTTTGTGAACGCGTCGGCATTCGCGCTGGGCTGCATTCGAGAATGTCAGCTGATAGCGAGTTTGCTCGAACAGATCATACGACGTACCGACCAGCGCATCCTCCTCCAACTTCTCGAATCGCGGATTTTCATGCGAGACGCAACTGGGGCGTTGAAGGGTTGGACGGAACCTCCAGAGGACGAAGAGATGTTGAGGAAGGGGAGGATTTGAAACAAATTGAGCCACGTACCTCATTCACACCCCTCAGACGTACCTTGCCAACTCGTATTTCGATTGTAAAGCGTGGCGATTTGGAGTCGCCGATGGGGGGCATATCCTCAAAAGAGAGCTGTGAAAGCAAGTGCCTAGCAAGACGTGTTCAGTGGCCAGAATCGCGAGAGTCAGTGAGTCGGTGGCGCGTCGACTCTAGCGGGAGCTGCGAGTCTGGATGACTCGGACTTGGAGGACGGAAAGGTAGTATCGGCCTTCGGCGCCGATACCACCGACGCGTTGCTCTCCTTCTCTTTTTCGAGACTCGCGCATCCTTTCAAGTCAATGAATTTCAGCGCCACCAATCACTTCTGCGCATTTGGGTTCTTTACCTCGAACTAGCGACTCTTTCCTCAACTGGGGTTTTGATGACAATACACCGTCTTTCTGCTTGCCTCAATTCTTCTTCTTCCACCGTACACACGCGCCACGCCAACGACACAGCGAGTTTCTTTGTTCGCTGCATTGACAAAGACTACGAAGCGCCGGCGCTGCGGCGTCAAGGCTGCTCGTAGTCACCCTTTTGTCGTCTGTCTCTCCTCGTTCCCCGCTTTGACAAGAATACAATGTTTCTCTATTCCGCCAATTCCTTCATTCTCGACCTCGTCGCCTTCATGCGTGTCGGTTCGCCATCGACTTCTCATTCATATTCTCCGTCGGTATTTGCTGTGGAGCGCTGCGTACGCGTCGTGCGCTTAGCTGCCCCAGCTGTACCCTGTTATTCATCTTGAATGGGCTTCTCATTATGCATTCGCATACCGCTGTCTGTTTTCGAGCGCGTTTGGAACGCTGCTTGGGTTGGCATTTTGGATCTGAATTTTTTATTATTCTCCTCCATCGCTGTCGCTGGGGGGCTGTGGATGGAGAGCGACAACACTATGAAGGAAAATTAGTTGTCTTGCGTCTCGATGACGGATTCTTCGGGCGCGTCTTACGCCGTTGAGCCTGGAATGTTCCGGGCTCCAACGCCGGTACCCTTGAACCTCCCATTTCGGTGCCCACTCGTTTCCGAGTCACCGCGTTTGCAACTCGTGATGCGGCATGCTTGATACGAGGAAGCCGTGCTTCCACAACATTCCTGGGGTGACTTGCGAGATTCAAGTCCTCTTCTTCTTCACACCGAGCGCGGTCGATCCGCTGCTGGTCTATGTCTCCGTGTTTTCTTGACTTTCGACGGGGGCAAAATCAAGAATCTGTATCTGCAGCTTCATCCTACCCAAGCGGAAGTTGCAAATCTCATTCACACCGAGCGCGGTTGATCCGCTGCTGGTCTACACCTCAGTGTTTCCTTGACTTCCGAAGGAGGCGAAGTCAAAGATTTGCATCTGCAGCTTCATCCTACCCCAAGCAGAAGCTGCAGACGCAACACTATCCGACATGGGTCGTGCGCTAGTCGCTACGTCCCGTGTCTGCTTTCTCCATTATGCCGTCTCTCTCAAATCTATCTATCTACTTACTTACCTACCGGCGGCCACAATCTCGATGGCCAATTATGTCATATGCTTCTCAACACACTTCATTCGCCTTCGCCACTAAACTCCCATCATATTCAGCTTTGCCCCTTCGACTTGCCTGTGGACTTCCTGCCCGTTATACTGCTGCATCTCAAACCCATTTCAATATCCCTTCCTCATCCAGCCTGACACCTCACCACCTGTTCTGTCTTCTCTTGCCGCTGGACCCAGATTATGGCCAGCACATTCTCCCGCTTCTCAACGGCACCCACATTTCCTCCTGAAAATTTTTCCACCCTAAACCTACCAACAAGGAGTGATAATTTTTCATCGTGTAGATCATGCTCAGCCGTCTTTGCATGGACTACACGAAGAAAAAGTGGGGGGCTGTAGGGGATGTATAGGGAGTGCATACCCTGAGTTTATGCATAGCGTAGACTCAGACTCTGGGCTGCTTGAGCTTCAGCTCAATATAGCGCCGGGATGCACTCAACGTACCCTATGGGCCAGACAGGAGCAATACAGGCTGGCCTAAACGGCTACAGGGTGCTGCCTCGAGGGAAGACCTGGAGCCTCGCTAGGGCGATACTGCAGAGTCTATGCATTAGAGGCTATGCCTCCATAGCTCTGCTATTCCCCCCAGCATGCATACCCCGAGTCTGTGACTCGCAGCAGGCAGAGCCTAGCATCTGGGATGCACCATAGCTCATCCCTGTTGCCAGACGAGAGGAACAGAGGCTGGCCCAAGGATCTCTGTGGAACACAGATCTGGAGCTTAGCCAGGGCGCACTGCAGGCGCAGTCCAGAGTCTACAGATGAACACCTTCCTTGTGTAGCTCTGCTAGTCCGCCCTGGCTGCCAGCTGGGGACGGCAGCCATTGATGCAGAGCATCCTGCCGCATTCTCCAATAAAGCTGGCCAACTTTTTTTTCTCCTTAAGTAGTGGGAATCTCTTCATCATAGCGATGCAGAATTTGGGGGGCCATTGTGATGCTATCATGGGATGAGCATATTCAATTTCTGCTTCATGGTAGGCACCAACCGTGTGGGGGGCACTGTGATAGGGCTATATTATATTTACTTACTTACACGATTGCTACCTTACATTCTGCTTGTCAACTATTACATAATATAATCTTGCTTAACCTGAACTTCCATGTCCTACGGTTAAGAGGGATCTCTACGGCGAACCACCGGACGGTTAGAACCCCTGCATGGCTGAGCACCCGTATAACTGCTCCCCGTGCCTCCTAGGTTACAGGAGCCCGACTGAGGGTAACACAATCCCTCACCGAAGGGTCACATCGGCCTTACGACTTACGACGACCTCCTCCTCCTCCGCGCTTCCTCTACGGACACCGTCTAGCGCCGTAGTGGCTGCTTCGGAGGTCTGCTTCAACACCGTGAAGCCATGCAAACTGGATGCAAGACGACCTGCATCACACGAGTACGCGGATACAGCAGGCATACCGATTCAGCTGTTGGTGCTACCAAGTCAGATGATTTCATTGCCGGAGAGCCTATGATTTTGGTCCAGGATCCCGCCGCAATTCTGGTTCGCTCAGAAGGCTTTATGTGGCTCGCTCTGGCCACGATCTCGAGCATTTTGTGTGGTACACGACAGGTGGAAACACTACCGAAGCGCCTGTTAGCTGAGCCTAATGTGCGCGCAAAAGTTCAAATCATGGACTTGGAGCTGTTGCAAGATCCACCAGCGCAGGGCTCGGATTACGGCGATTGGGAATGGACGGGAAATTTTGTGGGGCTATCGGCTTCGGGGATTTCGAAAATATGCGAGGTGAACGGTTCAAATATTCAACTTCTGAACCCCGCTGTTTTGCCGTCACGCATTTCCGCGAAAAACGGGACAACAACCTATCATTTCAAATCTGTGGAACTTGTGCCCATTGCGGCGTCGATGGAACTGTCAGTCGGTCGCTCAGATAAATTACCCGAGGTCGCGTTTACCTCTTCTTTTCCATACCGAACTCGTGGAGGTGCGTTGTGTATCATATTATTTTATTTGACTATAGATGTTGATTCGGGAATGTAGGCTATGCAAGTTTTGTTTGCAATAGGGACGGAGCTTCTCTCCGGCAGGAGGAAGGGCTGTGTAGTCTATGCCCCACAGCGGTGTTGACAGTCGCTGCTCCAGCGAAAGTGGTCGAACATATGGCGATCCATCAGCTTTTTGACAAGAACCCGGCGATTGATCGCGATTCGAGCCCCTGCGGTTTCTGCTTGAGCACGGATTCCTTTTGCACCATTGTTCTTAAGAGGAGTAAAGGTGCAGAAGGAGCAAGGCGGATCGACATGGATCGCTCTCGTTGCCCGAACCTTGGCAACCTCGGACTGGCAGCTGCTCAGAGTTCAACCAAGAACCCCTGCACAAACCGACCACTCCTATGCCCTATTTCTCCATGTCCAGATGTTGTATGGAAATACAACCTTCAAACACACATACAAACCGTCCATCCGAGCGCAAATATTTCGAACTATAGATCATATTATCAGCTTGCGGAAGGGGAAGAGGTCGAACTCAAACGGATTTCAACTACCAAGCGCCGAAAATCATCGAAGAAGAAGATCAATTTTCGTATCTCTCCGCAACATAGTACGCAGGCTGCGCTCGGGTAATATATTCATTCATTGCGCGCTTGCACTCAATTAATTAATGTTTAACAGGGAATTCTCTCGGCCCTCCCGATCTTCAGATGAGACCTCAGACAACGAGTCGGAGATCAATGATGACGAAGAAACTCACGAGTCCTCTCGTTCATCAAGCCCAGAACCTATGGACGATACGACAACTCCAGATCTTCGAGCACTAACTCCCGACGATGACGAAATGCTCCCGAGCAATCAGCTTCTGGGTAGTACTGCAGGGCAATCACGTACCTCTGACTCTCAGACAGAGGTACAGCCTCTATCTGTACCTCGCTCGCTGGAATCCGAAGACCGGGGGCCACTTCCTGATCGTGTCTCGGAAGTCCCTTCAACCGAATCAGTTGCTGGAGGCGTAGATTTCGACAGTGGAGCACAGGCCACCAACGACGATGTTCTTTCCACTAGACGACCTCGTCGCACGGTACTCAAACGACGCAAGCCCGTGGACTCAGACGACGAAGCTGCGCCAGAGGAAGGATGTTTTGTTGCAGATTGTGACATAAATGGAAACGAACCGATGGTTGAGTGTATTGGGCCAGCATGCAAAAATAAGGTATGTCTTACTGGTTGATTGCAAATTAACACATATTCAGTAGCAATTTTAGGCGCATTTTTGTTGCGTAGGTCTTCAAAACAAGCCAACGGAATGGTACTGCGATGAAGATTGTCGTGTTAATGCAGGTGGGAGGGCTCGAAAAAGGCGGCGTGGTGGTTAAAGTAGTCGTAGAACACTGTATAGAGTCAGTTACCTTCGTGTATGAATGCATTTTGAAGCGTGAATGGCTTTGGACCTCGAATTGAACTGGCTTTCGGAGATAAATTACCGCATTAGGCAGGTTTACATAAGCATTACGTAGGGAGCTAGGGTCAGGAAGGTCTTAAGTCACTTTTCCGACGTCGTGTCGAAAATTTTAAGAGTGCGTACCCCTTGGCAACCTTCGTGCCCGCCTACGCTTTGCATCTTATCCTGCCACTCTAGATTCGACCGCAAACTACACCAGCAACTAGAAGTACTTGCGGAGATATCCACCCCGCCGCTAAGCGGTTTCTATCAAAGTTGCCCTCTAACTCCAAAATTTTGCGATCCTTGTTTTCAACTGATCGGTATTGATATGAAGACTGAAACTGACACAACTTGCTCATTTCTTGTCAGAATCACTTCAACCTGAATGATTATGGAAGCCAGAACATAGACAATGAGTTTTGCAATTTCAAATTGCAAGGCAAGGACCAATTGCCTTCGTAAAAATGAAATTACATACCATAGGATCATTCTCAGTGCCGAGCTGTTTGATTCATGTTTTCCAAAAGGTGAGATTGCAGACCAATTCTTCCTTCAAATCCAAATATATAATCCCTTTATAGCACCAGAATATGCAAAACTGAGTGAGAACGGAGCGAACCACTTGCCAGTCAAGCTGTGTATACTCGGCATGATGCGATCAAGTTACGGCAAGTGCGGCCGCCTTTCAAACCAAGTAATCAACCGAGTGGATTGGACGAGAATTGATGGAGATATAAGCACTTCAAGCTTCAAGACAGTATGTTTCAAATGCTTTCTTTACATCAAAAAACAAGAAGTGCCATTAACTTTGCAAACAGCTGTAAATCGGTCTGCACCTTGTTTACATATTGCTTTTACTTTTGGACCGCCTCCGTACACAATCCATAGGGGCTAATTGTTGACAAAAGAACACATCGGATGCCACCCGAATTGAGTATAAATTTAAGAAGTTGTCGCTACACAGGCCCCTCCAAAAGCATATCCGCATGCTCAACACCTCACACAGACGATTACGAATGCTGTGGATCACCCATGTTCGGCTCCTTGCCCAAGTACTGCATGAAATCATATGTGATGAGTCAGTGGCAGCTTTCGATGTGCCACAAATCAGAAAAGGGGTAGCTCAGCTTTTACGATATATGGCGCGTTCCTTTGATAGTCTCAGTGTTCAGCGGCTGACATGGCCATAGATCTATTTAGGCTCAGCCACTGTGAGCAAAATGGAGGACCCCGGGAATCTATCCCAATATTACGTTCCCGAATTTGCCACAATGGCATTTGCCATGGCTGAGCGGTTCATTTCGAGGTTCGGGTTTGAGGGGGACGAGGATACTGCATTCCGCCATGACTTGTTTGAGGCACTTGACTTGCTTCACTGCAGCATGATTGCAGCTCCAGGATATGGTTCGTCTCCGTACGACGCTCCCGAATTCCTTGGTGGCGATCCAAGTGAATATGGCATCGGAACACGCACAAAGCATATCCAGGTTTTGGAGCTCAATTCAGAGTGTCGACATGCCTTCGGATGTAACCTGAAGCGCTATCAGGACGACCAAGCCGGCTACTACTATGAGTTCCCTACAATAGCTGACGAAGATCGATTTGTACCAACTAGATCTAATACTCCAGACCCAGAGAATACGGAGCTTGCGCTATGACTCAAAAACATGTAGACTCAAGTAGTTTACCTTTTCTACCTTGTTTCTACTTACCTCATCGTCCATTTTTTCTCTGGGCTTGAACTTGAACTTGAACGCGTAAGCAAGCATCAGCTGATTGCCGACTGGTGGTGGTGGGTCTGGTTTCCGGGGTCTTGATGTCAGAAAAACAGGGTTTTTGTAACGGATTGAACTGGATTACGGCCTTGTGGAGCCTTGGGAGGCCTTGCAACCGGCTGGCGGGGTGGATTATGAGCCGTTCCAAATGGTTCGAATCCGTTTGAACTTGCCCCATTTCAATGTTGCAAAATATGAAGCTCAGGCCATTTGTAATATAAAACTTGCCTTCCTTTGAATTTGAGCCAGACCTAAGCATTGTGTACGCGTCCGAGCCGCCGCGAGCTTCACAAGCTCAACCGAGACCTGCCCTAAAGTGTTACGGCACGATGACGACAACGCCCCACAAAGGTGCTGCGGAGCGCTAACCACAACCACCACCCTTCTCTCCTTCCACCACCATGTCCCTCAAGTTGTCTTCGCCCTCAAAACCTCCCTCGTCGTCGACTCGGCCACCGTCCACCCTCCCCCAGAATACATCTCCGTTCCCGATGCTCAGATCTTAACAAACCCACTCAGGCTGCAGCACCGTTCTAACTTGATGCAACGTGTAGGCTCGAGCGTGCGGTGTCGAGCCCGGCTGAGAAGGTGATTGTAGAGATTGTTGTCGAGGCAAGGGCAAGTCCAGTCGCCTTTGAATTTTTGCCTGCCAGTGGTGAGTGACCTCGGCATGCAGTGTTTGCTGCCTTGCTGACTTGCGATCAGTGTTCCTCCCAGCCCACAAATGTATTACTAAGTCTGTGGTAAGTGGTTTGAGCTGCGCCTGACCTTCTGCTCATCTTCTGTCTGGTAGAGCGATGTTGTTCTCCGAGCGATTGATTTGACTTGCGGTGGAAAGAGGGACGATATTGAACTGTACAGCAAATGATATATTATTATTTCGATTTTACAGAGTCAATATAAACTTCGTTGAAACCCTTGTTCTGGTTGTGAATAGAGGGAAAATATGTGCCTACTGTACTTGTATTGGGCAGATGAGGTGGATTGCGAGCTTGCGGCGGCTCGAAATACCGTAATTCCTTGGAGTGGATTAGAAGCCGTCGCGTGGATTGGGAGACTCCATAATCCCGAAACTATGCGTCATAAGCCACACTCCGCTTACGACCTTGTAGTGGCTTGGGACCCAGCCCAAGCCGCCACAAGCAAAACTAGATTTTTCCGACAGACAGGAAGGTTTTGGGTAGTTCTTGACCAGTTACCGCCACCCCTTGCCCATACACGACAACATGTAATCTCGGCTCCAGATCTTCGAGGTGATGGCCGGGGCACTGTGATCAAAAGATCACAGGCAAGCATCACCTGTAGAAGATCTGGTGCATTCTAACCGTAGAACTTGCGCATGGTGACAATCGTCACAGATGTAACAGTTGTCACATCAGTTACCTCCCAGAACTTTGCACGTCGAACAGCGCACTGCGCGATGAAAAATGGTGTAAGAGATGCTGGAAAATCTTATTGAGGGGTATATAAGCTCAAGGGTATTTTTCAGAGATAAGTACAAGCCAAAGCCATCAGCTTTGGATTCGGTACCTCACAGAAGAAAAACATAGAACAGGTAATTTGCAGAGGTGAGGAAGGGTGAATTTTTGGGCATATTTTGAGCCTCAAGTATGGTTTCACTCTTATACAATTCGAGGTTTGCACGCAAGCCCAAATGTCACGCTTTTGGCGGGAGGGATTGACAGCGTGACGCATGCGCAACTTCCGCGGCTCCAATGATGATTGCCGAAGAACGCGAATTTTTGGCATAAATCTGACTTCAGGACTCAGCGCCCTCGAAAACGTCCAAAAAACCGCCTCCGAAGCTTTTCCCACGACATTTTAGCTGCGGCCAAATTTTTGAGCCAAAAAATCAAAATTGTGTGTACCTCTCCGAGCCTCGGGGAACAAAAATTAGCTAACTAGTATGCCTTCTGAAGCCCCATTTGTGCTCTAACCAACCATGCCGCTCATGATTATGGGCAAAGAATGTTTGATGCGGATGCCCAACTGTCGCTTCCGGTGCTTGATAAAACATCTCCGACTCCTTCTGGACTAGACCGGTGACCGTCTGTCTATGAAGCAAGCTGTCGATAGACAGACCGGTCGATCGGAGTTTAAATTCCCAATACAAGCGGGGACTTCCATAAAAGGCTATTGGTAAGCAACTTTTGACAGTTAATGGCGGAGGGGTTGCTGACAAATAGCCTTTTTTGGAAGCTCCGCGCTTGTAGAATTTAAACTCCGATCGACCAGCCTGTCTATCGACAGCTTGCTTCATAGACAGGCGGGTTTCGAGCCTACTTCTGGACCTCTCGGGAGGCGGATTTACACCATTCTACTTCCATCAAGTCAGCCATGGATTCTCAACTTTGAGTGACAGTATACAATGAGAAGAATAATTGTCGAACACAAACAGAGTTGGGCAGCTCAAGTGTCATTTCAAATTTGGGTAAGGCTGAAGAAAAGGATTTTGGCTCATGATAGAAAGGAAGGATGCTGGTTGAGTGCCATGTCGCAAGACTTTCATAGGTGTGCATTCCATGCTGCACACAATACCTCAACAGCGTTGCAATGCTAAGTTGATGCTAAGTACAATCTTATCTTTGACAGTAACATGTAACGTGACTCGGAATTGCCAAATCCGGTGCGATTTCCCAGGCATTAGAGAGGCAGATTTCTCGGAAACCGCTCGTGGAATTTTCTTTATTTTATCAGAATCATAACTTACTCAACGAAAGGAGTCGATTGCGCTATGTCCGAGGTTTTTCCCATCAATTTTGAGGTTACGGCCAAATTTTCGGCTATCATTTCATAATTTTTTCGTTTTTTTGACAATCGCGTGCAAAAGTGGCTTAGCGACTGTTTTACATAAAAATCTAGACATCTGGGGGTATGTGACACCTTCCATAAAGGGAAGATCAAAGTTGTCGACTTTGCGTGTCCGGCACTGTACGTTCAGAGCGATGTCGGCTCATTAGCTAATCTCCCTCCCTCCCCCGTCAAAATGACAGAATACGTCTACATCAAGTCGACGTTCCGCAGATGGGGTGTTCTTCCCAACCCCGACTACCTGGCAGCCGTCGAGCCCGAGCTTCAGCTCCCGCCTGTGGAGCTTTACAGCCCAGAAAGGGGGACAGAGCAATGCCGAATTCTTCGCTCGACGGGAGGAGCGGAATGCGAAAATCATAGCGGCAGCGTCAGACAAAGATCGACAGAAATATACCTCCCGTCTTGAGGCTTCAAAAAAACAACAGTGCCCCTCGTCCAAAAAAGGCGCGCGAGTCTTCATGTGGGAGGAAGTCAATGGCTTCTGGGTTGATACGAAGTGAAGTCGAAGACGAATGGTACGAGTTTACACCATCCCAACATTCCTTCGACCCAGTTAAAAATGAATGGGACCTCTGCAAGCCTCTTGACTCCAAGGCCAACGTACCTGACAACGGCGAGTACGACGATGACGACGACGACTACATGGGCAACTGGATTGACCCCAAGCCCCCTGTGGGACCCTCCGCTCCACCCTCCAATCCGCCGTCCGCTCCGCCCGCTCCAGCTCCCTCCACTGCAGCCCCCTCCACTACAGTACAATCGATTGATGACAACGTCCACGAGCCAGTGTCCGTGTCGACCACGCTGCGGACGTGACACCAACAGTCAGACTTGACCGTTCAGGTGCTTTATCGTTTGTCGACCCACTCTCATATTTCTCTTCGATCTCGAACAATTCAACACGCTCTTACACTCACTGTGGTCGCAGAACCCCATGAATTTCCCATAGCCGGACCATGAATTCCACAATTCACGGGTTTATCTAGTGAATTCAGATTCATGGGGTTGTGACTTCACGTACCCGATTCACATAATTAGAGTCCGCAATATGAAGTACGTGAATTTCACCCGAAAATCGAATGAATGCATATGTGTGAAAACTGCTCAGAAAGTTCATTCCTCGCTTCCTGGCAACTCTTGGAAATTCACCCGTAAACCTCGTGAAATTCATGGAGTTCAAGTTGCCTCGAACACGGTACATGGCTCTGGTCACCAATACTGGTTGTGTTCCTAATACAGTAATATAGTCAACTTACATACTTTGAGTACCGTAACTTAGTAATCGTTAGTAAAGACTTGTTGTACTTGTTCAGTAAGTACTTCCGTACAAAAGAGATAAGACTAATACTTGTATATGTTGATATGTTGACACTGGTCAAAGCGAGGGGTACTACGTAGTAGATTTTTCATGCAGTTTCCACTGTGTTTTCAGGTATTTTTCAAGTGACTTCCGGGAGTATTGGAAGGGAATCCAACACAGTGAAAGAGTTTTCATTGGAATATGAGGTGGATATCATTCCCAAACCATGTGAATTAACACCATGGAATGTCCCACTCACATAGTTGGACCCAGTGAAAATATCTCCGTGAAATTCACAACTCCATAGTGGAATTCACAGAGTTTTCCGGTGAATTTCCCATTGAAACCTTGTGAACCAACTATGGGAAAGTCAGGGGGTTATGCGACCACAGTGACTGCACACTGTACCCCACTACAACATGATCCCTAAGACAATCATGCCGCCAAGCTTTGACTCATCGCTATCCAGTAGGTACAAGCTACAGCTGTCAAAATCAATGATACAAAAAATTCCCGTTTATTCTCCGGTGTGCCTACGGCATATGGTGGGGGACGTGAGAGACTTAGAATCCTAATGTTGCCCAATAATTCATCAAAATAATTATATAAGTCAGAACGCCCTGTTTCATTTTGCGCTTGGCATGCACTACACATATTATTTGCGACCAAATCTCAGTCTTGCTTCCACATACTTGGGGACTCGGGCGGGTAAGAAATAACGCAGCAGCTCATTTCTGGTGATTCAAATACATTACCTTAAATGATTTACTGTAGCCTTGTGTATGGGTGAAACGGACTTTCGAGCGTGACCTGAAACGCAAGGCCTGAAACCAGAAACGACCTGGGAGTTACGCGTGACACCTCAAAAACTTTGAAACGGCTGCAAGAAACAGCTTCAAAATAGTGGCTAGAAACGACAGTCCTCGAGGTAAATATTGATTTTGAGCTTACAATGACTGCCAGGACCTTCTTATCTGGGTAAAAATTAACTTGAAACCAGGATTCAAAGGGAATTTTGTCAGTCCCGACCGTCCCACTGTCAAATACAGGCCAGAAATTCAGCCAGGAGCATTGCTTTGGAATCCAGAAGAAAATTCGAACCGCAAAAATAAATTCAGCAGCAAAATTGAATTTTTTGTCATTTCTGTGTCACGCACCTTTCAGTGAAACCAGCCCTGCGTTTCGCGTGACGGTTGCAACGAAACGGAGTCTGCGTGACGCGTTACGCTTCACCCATACGCAAGGCTACAGTATGCGCCAGTTCAATTATTTCTGTCCACACAAGTGGTGCTCCGTCGGAAAAATTGAAAAAGCCTGGTAAGGCCTTGGAGCACCTAACGGCCTCATAAGGCCTAATAAGGTTCGAGGGGTGACCTTATAAGGCGTGATAAGGTATGGTTAGGTCTTCCCAGGCTGACTTCCCGGAGGTTACAAAACTGAGTTGGGGTTGTTAGAGACATGGTAGGTGTGGTTTTATTGCATCTTTTTCGGCGGAAAATTCAGAGCTGTATTGTTTTTGATAATTTGTGCTGTGATTGTATGCCAAGATGGCTGATTTGAATTTCAAAAAGTATGTAGGGGAGCATATACTCATGTGTAGTAAATCACCAGTCAATGTACGAGCAATATCTTGAGTTGTCGTGTTATGGGGAAATTGTACAGGTATCCGAGAGCTACGCCATATATGGAACAAAATTTCTCTATCTATAAAGCTCTCTTAGCATAGCAGTATTAGACATTGCCATTGTTTTATTCGCACTGCAGAGGTCGAGCGTTCGATTCTCGCAAGCACCAATAATTAATTGTTAGAGTCAGTATTGTAGACAATAGAAATAGAAATAGACAGTCTGGTATTAGAAAGTCAAGACAAGGTGCAAGCAGACACCTTACAAAGAAGGCAAAGTGGTAATACTTTTGCTTAACCCCGCCGAACATGCCTTGTAAGGCCTTACAAGCCTCATTAGGTCCTATAAGGTCCATTATGTGTTATAAGGCCCTATATGTAGTATTTGGTACGTATTTAAACCTTGTAACCCTCCTTTTCCCCAACGGCCTTATTAGACCTTACAAGGCCTGCCCAGGCCCAACAACCCTTTTTTGATTTTTCCGACGAATCTCAAATTTCCGACAAATGACTCGGATTGATGGATTCCACGGGTGAATCGCCCAAGAAAATAAAACCGTCCAGAGGCGTACTATACATTTAGCTTCGCCATTTCCATGCATCCAGGGTGTTGCTGGAGCAGGAGGGACCGATAATTCCTACAAACAGACGAAGATGGGGAGCGTGCGACCTAGAATTGCCTTTTCTGGACCAGCCTCGGAGGCTACCTCGCATTACCTCGAGGTGACACCGAGGTTGATGGTCAATCACCTCCGCCTCCCTCGGCCTCGCCTCGCGGCAACACTACACCTATATTAGTCTCGTAACAATAGTCGCTCAAACGTATATAAAGTCTTGGATTTGTCGGGGGGTCACGCTGAGGAGCGACATCCATCAATGATGAATAGGCCGGCATGATGACGGCTGCCCGTTTTGGAAGAATCCACTTGAAAAGGAAGTACATACGTCCGAGACGCGCTCGCCACCGCTCACTTTGCAGCTAACTCGCGTCTCCTCGCGTTGCTCGTTACTACCATATCTGAGGGAAATAAATTATCAAGTCTGACACATCTTCGCCGCAGTTGGATGAATTTGCAGTTGTGCAAAAGATTTACAGTACTCCATCCATTGCACTGAACTTGGCATTGAATTTTGAGGGTATGAGATCATTTGAACAAGCGATGGTGACTGCATATTATGTTTTATGTGCATATCAGGGTAGCAGAAACAAGTGAAAGTTCATAGAGGGAGCTACACAAGACCCAGCCGGGGCCAGCTCTTACGGAGGTACTTCCTTATTGAGCGGATATTGCCCAAACGGGAAGCCGTCATCACGGCGAACGCTCAGATCATTGATCGCTATCGCTCCTCAGAGCAGGGGTGTGACACGTCCATGCCTACACCTATATGTACTTTCTACTCCACGACGTATCATGAATAAGACGAACGGAGCCTACCAATAATAGTTGCCCCAATGAACGCCCATAGAAGTCCCGTCAATGTTGCAACTCCAGCCACTTTTAATAATATAATTGAATCCGGAGTCCTACGAGGGGAACCTCTCATAACGGGAATATCGTCTTGTGGCTCGATCTTCACTAAGGGGATGGTTTCTGGAATATCCGAGCTGTGAGAAGTGTCAGAGCTATTGTAATGAGAGGAAATGTCCAATACCAACGTTTTAACGCATTTCGCCCCTCCAATAATAAGACCGGCTATGAAAGCGGCCATAATGCACGTTGCGAGAAACGCAGGTGCGATGACCATTGAACCTGCCATTCGTTCTTCGCATCCGGGCGTATTTAACATGAAGCGCGGCTCCGGTGGGACCGTCAATTAACCAATAACTAGCTGGATTGAAACGACTGCCAGACAATATACTTATATGTAGTAATATTAATATTGATCTGGATTAAGTCTTACAGTTACGGCCAAAATACTTGCATTACCATGTATGGAAGGTGGGTGCAGAAACACCCTGAAACAACGGTTTAAGGCCGTATACTGTAGCACTTTGTATGGGTGAAACAGACCCTCGAGCGTGACTGGAAACGCTACGCATGGAAACCAGAAACGGCCTCAGCGTTATGCGTGACATCATAGAATTTTGAAAACGGGCGGGCAAACACCGATAAAATCTATTTCCAAACGTTGAACGGATTCTGGGCAATTTTTAGCCCTCGTTTATGCTTTCTTTGTATCCATAGCCCTTTGTGATTGCATTTCTCCTGTTACGGGCTCCGTAATACACTTTTTTTTTTTTTTTTCATGAACACTGCGCCGTGGCGCACGCTCAGACACCTAATTTACTAAACCAGCGACGGGTCCACCACAAGCCCTCTTCGAGCGACTAGTTGAACTACCTCGGCCAGCTTCTGGTACACCTTCCCAGCACCTTGCCCGTGGTTTCCGATGCACCGTACCGGTTCTATCTTGACAAGATTGTAGAGACTGATTGAGTGCAGTGAGGAGGAGGAGGGTTATAGCAGTAGTTTCAGCTAGATTTTACAGCCAGAAACATGATAATTCGACATCTTTGTATGTCACGCAGTCCTCAGGGAAACCACCCGACCGTTATGCGTTACCGTTGAAACGAAACAGGGCGGGCGTTACGCGTTACGTTTCACCCATACAAAGTGCTACAGTATCCTCTACAGTGCCTGGTGACTGCCTCCTGAACCCTCAGTGCCCAAATAAGTCGGAAGAAAAATTCTACTTTTTACTGTGGCTCATCTTCTAGTCCGATAACGCTGATACTTTGGCTACCCCCCCAAAACACTACCTGCTAGTTATAATATAAGTCGGTCATCTATATTATGGTGCGCATCGCTTAAACACCACCAAACAAGAACGAAATTTATAGCACCTGATCAGAAGCTTCCCACGACTGATCCTCTGGCCAAAACACTTCGATTAGGTAGTAGAGTAAACCCCCTAGAGGGATATTCCATCCGCTCAAAACTCACAATAAATATATTTTTCTTGGATTTGAGACATCAGTGATGCAATCAATCAATCAGTCACGTGTACTTACGGAACACTCTCTATTTAGGACATGTCAAGCAAGAACAATATTTTTGAATGTCCTTCTAGTAGCCTATAGTGTGTCTGCTAGCAGTGCTACATACTTGAAGGCTTGACAAAGGGGCCCTGACCTCCACCCATCGCTGAAAGACAATATATATTTTGAAAAAAATTCTCTCCGGCGATTTGAGACATCATTGATCGCATCAATGATGGGACCTATTTGGTGGTGTTTTAGCGATGCGCACCATACAATGCGAGTTGACTTGAGACAAACCTGTTCCGAGAACGCCCGAAAGCCCCACTCACGTCATCAGCACACAGCCAAACAGCTTACGACAACTTCGCCGCTGCCTCTCCCGTCGACCGGCCTCTGCTCCACACCGCTCCACACCCAACGTAGCTACCCGTAAACGTCGCCTTCAATTAACGTTCTTCCTCTTCCTTATCTTTCTGTGTGAACATTGAGCATCTAAATTCCCTTTCCACCGTGAAATCGACATTTAAATGTACGAGCGCCGTTTCTCAGCTCCATTGGGCTGGACTCATCGCGTGTACAGGAATTTATTAACGCCTCCAACGACGCCTCAACGACAACGACAGCGAGAGTTTCAACGCGCTATACGCGAAATCAACGAAGCCAGCCCGCGCCGTAGGCGTGTACCTGCTCATCGCGACCAGAATGTCCCACCCTAACTTCCACCACTGCGAACGAGCCCCAACGCCCGTTCTCTCGGTCAGCTCAGACGACATCAGAGAGCCCGAGAGAATCGTCCACGCCCTTCAACGGAACCGCTTTCCAGTAGGTCACAGGCGCAGAGACCGCGAAGCGAGCGAGAACGTGCTGAAAAGGCCGCGAGAATGGCTGTTGACGGTACGTGGTTGGACTCTTTCGCTCTGGCTGTTATCTGATGCCTTCCTTTTCAATTGCAGATCCGCCGAATGCGCGCAACTCACGCGTACTGCAGGTAGGTTGCGAGACCACCCTTCTCCTCCCCTAGACTCAATCTCCAGGCAATTCAAAACGGCCTCCCTACCCCTCCACAAACTCAGCAACATGGAGCACGTAGCGTCTGTATCGTGTCCCACTCACGTCCTTCAAGCGCGGCCAGTCAGACAGGCAAATCCTGCCCCGAAACAATCCGCCGCCGCCGCGGCCCGACAGTGCCGCTTTCCCTCTCTAACCACTAAAATACTCAATCACCGAGTATAGATCAGCGCCGAAACAGTCGCGCGCCCCGTTGATCTGTTCCTGATCGCACAATCAACCTTCGAACCCATGCTACCGTCCACGTCTGTGGTGTTTCGAGCGACATCGACAAGGCAAATTCGACTTTCGACGTCAAAGCAGAGCAATACCTCACTGCTACTAGGACGCCAAACAATATTTTCTCCATTCACTGTGTATTCCCTGCAACGCCCAGGTGGGAGAAGTATAAACCCATTCCGGGGAAGGGAAAGAGTGTCTCCGACGAAGGTTTTCTTACCGGTCTCGAGCTGAACGATGATCGTTCGGTGAAGTATGTCATTGTTGATGTTGAGAAAGTGACGTTCCTCGGCAGTGCTTCCTCGACGACGGTACCAAAAGCAGAAGAGAGTCCAACCAAAATTGGTATGTTTCTGTTTTCTATCTCTCAATGCTTGAATCTCAAATCATGTTTAGTTACCAATGGTACTCCAGCATGCCTCAAGTTCACCGGCTTTCTTGGAGGGCAGTCCAGCCGAATTCGAAGAAGCGCAAACTATATCACCGCACCAAAGAGCAGGAGGACAAAGGGGAAGGGCAAGGGGAAGGGACTTCTAGTGGTCGTCGCGCCGGTGGTAGGTATTTGGGGGTAATACTGGGGCATAATTATGTCCATTTTCGATGAAAAAACGCACAACCTAGCACAAAAAACACACAGCTTGCACGAAAAATTTACACAGGTGTGTGCATGCGCTGCAAAAATACACACCCCATAAATATGCACACCTTCAAAGGGTTCCAAAAGCGCACAAGTTCAAGACTTCTTACATTGCCGATATATTCAGCATTACGGCTCATGCCGAAGTGATGGCCAGGGAACACATTTCTGATATTTCTTCGATCTTCGCAGTTATAATCCTTCTGAAGGCGATGGGCGCCACAGATGTATAGCTAAAATTTAGGGGGTAGACTCTGCCCTTCCAAACTGAATGTTGCTTGAATCAAAGAACCTGGTGGGCAAAGCGCGAGGTTCACTCAGGCTATAGTAATCTTGCTCACTTGAGGCACTGAGAGTATTTTGTCCTCGTTTGGTGAGCGGATTTGTGATGCCGGCGGTACTTATCTTTGATCCGTGTGATCCATTAGCGCTTTGACTTGCTCGACTTTGAACGCTAATTACTACCTGTGTGGTTTTGTGGCGTTCATGGGGCTGTGTCATTTTTTCCTGCACAAAAAGGTGTGTGTTCCTCCGCATCCTTGGTACCTGTGCATTTTTGTGCTGATTTGCACTCGACCTGTGAGAATCTTCACAAAGCTGCGCGCAAAATAATTATGCCCCAGTATTACAGCCATATAGGTAGACACTGAATCAACCATACTCAATTAAAATTTCAATGTATTTGTAACACAAGCATTTAAGATCTCTTCATTCTACTCTGCCATGTCCTTTTCTTTGTACTCTGATCACGCCGAAGCGTAGCACGGGTAACTGCTAGTGAATTCACAAATTCACTTCCCATATCTTTAGTGTATACTTCAAAAATGAAAGTCTAAGTACATAGGGTGTGTTGGAGCAGTTTTTCGGCCTCATCCTGATACTACTTGACAGTGCTTGATATGGCTTGACCCTACTTGATCAAGCTTGACATCAGTTGATCAACGGCACTGGGAGCCTGATCAAGCTCAAGCTTGATACCCCCGTCATATTAGGGGCATTCGAAGTAAAATCGCGCTTTCGCGCTTACAAGGCTTTCGAGGCTTTTGTGCTTACGCGGCAGAAGCGGCACCATCTGTCAAACACGGCAGCGCGGCAGTGCGTGACATTCCGTCACCGTTCCCTTTTTGGGAAGCCTCTTTAAAATTTTCTTCCTCTGCCCTCGACGCGTATCGCGCGCCCTGGCGGACTGCCGCAGTTTTCAAGCCTCTACATCCACAGTCGTCGTTCTATTCTTTTGCCTCTCTGCCTACAGTCCTGTCGTCAAAAAACGCCGTTCGCATTAGGGGCATTCAAAGTAGACTACGCTTTTGCGCTTGCGCTTTTGAGCTTTTGCGCTTTTCCGCGGCTGGACGTGTCAAGCCGGCAATACTCGGCAAATGTCAGCGTGTGAAATTGACGTGGCCTTCGGGAAAGTCCGGATTGATTCTGGGGTATTTTGCAACCCCGGAAACCCACCCTCTCTGGGCCTCGCTGTGCTGCAGTAGACACTCGACGCCACGAGAGAGCCATAAGGGGCGCTCAATTCTTAGCTCGTTGGCTCGTCTCGTCCCAGAAATTATTTAATTGCATGATGAGCTGATGAGCTGCTGATCCCACTCCGCACTTCCCATCAAATTTGATCCCCTCATCAAAATCGACATTTTACGGGCGAGACGAGCTGACGAGCTAAGAATTGAGCGCCCCTATATTCATCAGGAAAATCCGGTTTTGAGCCATAGACTTCCATAGAGAACGGCCTACTATGGGAGGCTATGAGTCACTCTGGCGCACTATGGCGCACTCTAGATCGCGCCCCTCCGCTATGAGTGTCTATCAAGCGCTATGATGCTCTGAGGTCCAGTGCGGCTTTCCAAAGGAGGTCCAAGATGGTGTCTTTGAATTATATCAAATGCAGGCCATAATAGAGACTTTGCGCAGAGCCACCGGTAGCCACCCAGTGGCTTTCACGGCATGCGCTGTGGAGCGGCTACGGCATATGGTGGCTCGTTTGGTGGCTCGTCGCCCGCGTTACAGGTGGGGCTTCAGGTATCTACATGGTATCTCTGTGACTATACCTCAATGTAGGGAGGTGTCGTGGTTAGGTTACCAGTTTCCCGCTTTATTTGGTGCGTTTTTGGCCGGTTCTTGCAAAACCGACGGTTGGCGTGGAACCTTGGTGTGCTTCCTGGGGGTTTGGGAGCCTAGTGCTTCGAGGTCATCCAGGGGGGTGAAAAAATGCCAAAGAAAATGAATTTCAAGTTGTTCTTCCAGCCACCGAATGAGCCACCATATGCCGTAGCCGCTCCACAGCGCATGCCGTGAGAGCCACCGGGTGGCTCCCGGTGGCTCTGCGCAAAGTCTCTAATATCAGAGGCTGGCGACTTACAACAGAAGCGAAACTGGGCAGAAAGTTGAAACTCGCCAAGTCGGAGGTTTTCAAAACGACAAGTCCGAATGGTCACGTGGTTGTGTTGGTTCGTTTTGATCAAACATCGTACGACTTTTCTTCGTCTGTCACCACTTCATGCATCTTCACCCCCCGCCGCCATTGCACCTCACCCAGCTTGTCTGCTATTATGATCCCACAACCTCTTCAAATCTCATTAACTCGTTCTTCTCAGAGTCATCCTCCTCAACCAGCCTCGAGCAGGGAACGACGTCGCGAACGTCCTCGACACGAATCCTAGCTAGTACTAAGTAGTGATTTGGGGCCCATACATCTCTAGTGTGTGTTTACTCTCTATTCAAGGCCACACTTGCTAATTCGACGGGCGTTCGGCGTCCCTTTACAGCCTTATCATTTTCCGCACTTGGCATCACCTCTTCCATGACCTCAAACTATTCCCCGGCCACAATCCACCTCGAGTCCTTGCCTCAAGTATCCGAATACCTCCCGCCTTCAAGACTCCCCGCTCGTTGTACCGCCGTCCTCATCCCTCCTGCCCATGGCGCGACCCCTCTTCCATCGTCTGCACCAACAGTCTACGCATCTCCGGCGCACGCATTTTTTCCGCCGGCGTCTCGCACCCTACCGCGCAGCCGTACGATGGATGCTCTACGGGCGGCAACGTGTCCGCGCCGCCGTCGCCACTTGCTCATCACCCTGGCGACAGGCATGGTCCATCACATCCGGAAATTCGAAAACACTCTTCACGGGCTGCCGTATGCTTGTTCTCCCTGCTCAATTTCCGATTATGCACTTCAGCTGGGTTTGCCTCAGCATCTGTTGACGCGGACACTCAATTCTACCTCTGTGGCAGCAAGAACTGTTGGTCGGCTTCGACGAATGCTACTCCTTCAAAGCTTCAAGTCCTTTTTCAATCTCGGCGTTCATCGCGTCTTGGCACACTCCTCGCAATTACGATCCAGCCGCTCTTGTTTGAATCAACGTTCCATCAACTCAGCAACCTGCTTCAGCGCCACTTTACCCCCTCCGCCTCTTATCCTCCTCGCGACCCATAATCCAGGCGTATCAAATTCATCTCTTCAAGTTCTCTCTCGGCTCTGCCATGGCTTCAGCTGGAGACACCGCGACGCTCAATACACTGCCTTCAAAACTTCTTGATATGCCTGTGACAAGCAACACTTCTTCGACCTGAATCTCCGAATCAAGTACCGTGCTTTATTCACGATCCGTTCCCGGCCGCTTTGCCTCCTTCCCCTGCTCCTCCTATCTGCCGCACTATCGAGTCTCCCTTGGCTGGTGTCGGACTACCGATTATATTAGGCTCGAGACCAGCCGTTAGTGGGAGAAATGACGAGCAAGCAGGTATTACTTAAAGTTACTGTACCATAACGGCTGGAAGCACTTAGGCGTAGATTGATAGATGGCAAATTCAAACTCCGACTATACCTTATTAGGAAGTACCTCCGAGCTCAAGTTGCTCAGTTTTTGTTTTCTTTCACTCAAATGCTGCCTGAAACGGTCGAAAACTATTTCTGTTCTTCAGTGGAGAGTTTACGGGCCAAGATTACCTGAAAATACCATCATTGTGAAGGTTTCTAGCACAAGGTTTTATTTTGGGTCAATGACCCTCTTGTATGCAAGGCAACCCTATATCAAAGTCATAGAAGACTTAGGGTTAATGGAGAATGTCCTTAGCCCGTATTCTGAAATATTATCTTGAGGCAAACGTGAAAACAGGTCGCTTCAAGCCCCGGAGATACTTCCTAAAAAGGTATCATCGGAGTTTGAAATTGCCATCTATCAGTTTACGGCTAAGTGCTTCCAGCCGTTATTGTCAGTAATACCTGCTTGCTCGTCATTGCTACTATAACGGCTGGTTTCGAGCCTACGATTATATACATGTAGTGCTTATTCTTGTTGCAATATATGATTTATTTCGCATTTTTATTGTGTGTGCTTTGAGCCACTTCGACGACTTCGAGCGCTATAAGCGCTATGACTTTGGCTACTATGACCTACTATGGGTGTCTATATGGCTGACAACACCCCACCCGGGTTTCTATGTAGCTCAGCCCTCTGCTATGACGACTTCGACGTCTATGGGGTGCTATATGGGTCTATGGCGGTCTTTGGCGCAGTTTCAGTTTTTCCTGATGACTGAGTAACACCGATATCGTCGAGGTGGGTTTCTTGAAGTGCAAGTACTCCGATACCATTTTCGTCGATTGTGTGTTTAACATGGTTGAATTTGTGGTCCGGGCGATGAATTGATTTGCCCTTGTCTCGGCCGTTGATGTTGAGCGATGAGATGTTAAGGCTCGATCTTGTGGATTTGTTCGATCGTGGTGGATGTGGAGGTTTGTTACGCTTACGTATGTCTCGGTTTATTTCTTCCCAGTTGGCTGGATTGTCAATATCCAGCTGCGTATGTGGATCGCGATGATGTATTTGAGATGGTGGCACTAGTCTAAGGTCAGCGTTGTTCATGTTCATATTAGTAATTGAAAGTGCCTCGCTTGCTTGTATATCTTCGATATCGGTATTGCGGGAGCTTACAAGTCCCTCTTCATTTACCCGCGAAACATTGGACATAGGCATATCGGCCAAAGCGTTGTTGGACTGAAATTTCAAGCTCTGATCCGTCGCGGCTACCGGGAGCAACCACTTTCTAGAGAATCGAAAGCCGTATTCCCCCAGGCCGCGAAAACGCTAGTCTCGTGACCAGACTCTTATGCCATCCCAAAGGGAACCCTGTCAGTGTCATAAGAGTCTGGAACAATCAGCGGCCACCCGTACCATGGCCTTATCAAAATTGATGGTGTTTTCCCACAGTATGTGGACTTTACTTCCCCTTGTTTTGCTCACTTCTTCCTTTTCATGACCTTCAATTTGTGCATATTCGAGGATATTTAGCTGCTCGAAGTCTATTAAGCCTTCCAAACGAATTTTTTCCTTCACCATGGTCGTAGCTGCAAGATATTCAGCCTGTGAGTAATTCTGCTGACAGCACGTCCCAAAACGGTCTAACTGGTCAAAAGTTCGCTGAAAGTGCGCAAAGGGCTAAGTTTCTCAACATATAAGAGCCCAAAGAGACTACATCTACTAAATGTACTACCTCACAGTCTGCAGAAGATTCAAAATGAGCTATTTCTTATGACAGGGTTCCCTTAAGAGTCTGGTCACGAGACTACGAAAACGCAGGAGATTGTGGACAAATGTGTCGGTCCAGATTCACCGTTTGGCAACATCGAGTCAGCCCTGGTTTCAGACAGGGTCTTGGACAACCTAGATAACGGCCTGGATCTACTGCTGGAGAAACTAGATGGGTTGGAAGCGAGGTTTGCGAGGCGCGAGACTTGAGTCGAGTACTGAGAATGAGCGTTTGATAGCAAATCATCACAATATCACATCGTCACACCACCTCTTCTCTCTTGACCACGACCACCAGCGACGACACCTGTGTCTCTGCACGACTCAACAACAACCTACCCTCCGGCGACGACAACGCTACCCTTAATTCCGGAGTCTACATGATGACATCATAGCCACAAGCGGTTGTGTGGGGCGAGTGGGGCGAGTGGGGCCTTGGGACTTAAAGGCAACCAGGTGCGCCCTCTTCTCTTCTATCAACCCCCACATTCTATTTCTCATGCCTCCACGTCGGCGCATTGATAGTGAAGAGCCCACCACGCCGGAGCGTCCCCGCACGCAGGGACCTTTGGCCAATATCATCAATGTTTTCCAACAAATCACCCCGAGCAAGAGCGATCGGGATATACGCGGGGTGCGCGTTCTTTAACGTGCAGCGGTTACTCAACCTACTTCAGCTGCGCGAGGATCTCCAGGTGCTTCTCAATGAGGCCGAAGACGTCTTTTCCGCCAAGGATAGCGAAATCGCCGACCTTTCCAACCAAGTCGTTCCGACCAAGAATCGCAAGCGTCGTAAGCGCTTTCATCGCGCAGACGACGCCGACGACTCCATCGACAACCCGTCTTCCCTTGAAGGCCGGTCGCCGCTTTGCTGTCAACGAAGCCGCCTTCTTCATCAACGAGGTGGATATCTGGACCAACGAAGCCGAAGACGAGTTCGACTACGCCACAGAGTTCAACTACAAGACCACCCGTGTTCAGGCCCAGATCCAAGACCTTCTCCGCTTGCTCCCCAACGATGCTCGATCTCGGCGTACCCAGGAATGAGTCGGCGATGCAGTGCGTGGTGGTTTCATTTTCCTTGATCTTTCTAAACCATGCTTTATTATAGTTCGTGGATGGCATGGGAGGCCAGCGCTCTGCCGCCGTTCACCGCATACGCCATGCCAGCCTGGCTCATCTCAGCGCCGCGGATGAACTCAAACACTTTGCCACTGCCAGCGACCGTTTCGAGCATTTCAAAGATCGCGTGGACTATGTCGCTGTTGAACGTGGTGTTTGGCGTGGTTTGGTACAGACGGTGTCGCCTTCCTTATTCGTACATTGTGACGTATTTAGGCACTTTGTGACAATGTGACTTGGCCTTTCGCCTCCCATCTGGTGCTCTTTTTGCCTTTTCGGCTTCCATCTGGTGTACAGCTTCCAACAGGTTATTGGGCCCCGCCTTGAACCATCCTATACCTCATTCTCTCTTCCTCTGCCCCTTTTCACCCCGAAATCTCTTCTTTTGGGCTGGATTCACCTCTAGCTCTCTGGATACCCTTTTCCTGTCTGCGCTTTTCTGTCACGTCACCTGTCACGCGTCACACTTTCCCGTGATCACATGGCTCCACCCCCTATCACCACAGCTCTGACTAATGTCCTCACTGTCATCCTCGATGGGTCCAATTAATTGGGCCAAGTTTGTGAAGAATTTCAAGGTCTTCCTTCTCGGTCTCGACGCTCTCTGGGTTGTAGATGGAGGTCCTGGTACTGAAGCCGACAATCTTTCCCTTGATCGTATGATCATCCCCCACCTCTACTCCCATGTCCACGAGGACTATCAGTATCTTGTCGAGGATCAGGTCTCGGCTACTGCGGCGTTTAAATCTCTCACGGGTCACTTCGAGAAATCGAATATGACCAATCGTATTGTAGGTCGCGCGGAGCTTAACGCTGTCCGCCATGATCCTTCCAAGGATATCTCCGTCTACACCCGTGCTATGGCTGATGCTGTCAAGAAGCTCGCTGCCATGGGGGTCACCATTGACGATACGTATCATAAGGATCTTCTCCTTATCAACCTCCACTCCTCCTACAGCTCCGTCCGCACTGTCCTTCTCACCCGTGCTACGGAGCCCACCCTTAAAGACGTCACTGATCTCCTCACGGCATCTGCTGCTGATCCTGGGATCAAGCAGGAGGATGATGGTCTCAGTCCCCTCGCATTCATTGCTCGTGCTGCTCCCGTTCCCCGTCGCTCCGCCCTCGCTGCCACCTCTTCTTCCTCCTTGACCGGCAGCATTTCTTCCGACGGTTTTCCCCAGGACTCTCAGGGCTTTCGGTGGTGCGATCCCACTAATTCCAACTGTCATCGCTGCGGTCGTGTTGGCCATATCGCTCACAAATGCATGCATACCATGCCCGCCTTCGTCAAGGATTGGATCAATTCCAATCTTCGCTCTCCTCAGTCGCACAAGGCTGCATTCGCGTCCGCTCTTGATGCTGGCCTCGATCCTGAGACGTTTCTCGAGCTCTGGGGCGTCCACGTTGGAGAACGTTACGGTGATGTCTCTGATCTGCCCCATCGGACTTAGCTGGATTTGGTGGGAGATGGAGTGTTGGTGTTGAAGTCTGGGGTTTAGTCCCGTTCGCACTATTGGCAGAATAGCTCAGTTGTGTAAGGGGAGAAGGGCCCAGGAGCCAAGTCGATAACAAACCTGGGGATCAGAGATCCCCAGTGAACTACTTATATACAAGAGGTAACGTAAGATATGACATAAGTGAGCACACAGCATGATGTCTTGGAGACAGAGAACTTCTGCCCAAGTCAGAAGATGTCATAGCTGTGGAATCCCCTGACAAGTTGGATACCTTCGGGTTAGAGCATCTCACATGACATGAGAAGGTCGCAGGTGGGAGTGTTGAACGTGGTGTTTGGCGTGGTTTGGTACAGACGGTGTTGCCTTCCTTATTCGTACATTGTGACGTATTTAGGCACTTTGTGACAATGTGACTTGGCCTTTCGCCTCCCATCTGGTGCTCTTTTTGCCTTTTCGGCTTCCATCTGGTGTACAGCTTCCAACAGTCGCCGCCACCGAGACCAAAGAAGCCTTCTACTCCGCATTCAAGGCGCCAATCCTCTACGACCAGTTTGACGGGGAACTTGACGTCGACCATCTCTTCCGAAACCCTTTACTTCTTAATGTGCGTGTTGATACGTATAATTGTTTTCTTCCGCTTATGACGATCGTTACAGATTTATGCCTGCATCTTGCGTGGTCCCGACGGCGCCGATGGCCTGCTCGAAGGTCGTCCTCACCAGCCTCAGGCGCAGTGCGTGCAGAGAATCTACCACATCTCTCGCACCTCTACTGGTGCCATCGCCAACGCCGCTGTCCCCGTATGTTTGTCTCATCGTTCTTCATTCGTTTGCTCATCAGCACTTTCAGGCCATTTAGCTCTACTCTGCGGACACAAAATTCCAGAGACGCGGCGATCAGACCGACATCAATTATGTCCAGCGCCACATGGACTACGTGGAGCAGCTGCGCAAAGCTCTCACAAGCAAGAAGGCCAGGGTCATTGACCTCCTCAAATACTGGGACGACATCCTCTTTCCCGACGCCGACAACGATGACGGGGCCGCACGAGGTGGTGATGATGACGAAATGGAGTCGGTTTTAGAGGCCTTCAACAACGCTCCGTCGCGTGAGAGTCCGCCTGCCGTACGTCCTCCTTTTCATTGATGTTCAGCCTTGGGATGATGTCCAAAGTTGGGAAATCCCAGTTAACGAGATGAAGTTTTCGAAATGAAGTACGATCTTTGTGATTCTTGTAAGCTCGCAAAGTCATGCTCGAACCAATTGTACTCACTCAGAACTCCGACTACCATCTTGATAAACCATGCTGGCATGTAGAATTCTCGTTCTCCTGGGCCGCAGCAAAGAGTAAGCTGCTCGATGAGGCAGCATCGAGCGATAATTGGCAACAAAGCTTTGGCCCGTCTACGGATGGCCTGGAAGTCGGCATCAAACCACATCTCGAGATTTCGGATGAGCCCTGCCAGGGTGGGATTTGCATCGAGGAGATTGGCCAGCCACTCGACTTGCCCGAAAACAAATGAGACCGAGCGCGAGGTGTCCACCGGGTACAATCCAAAGAGCAGACCTTTAATGTTTCAAGATCATGAGCAAAATTGTCCAGGGTATGATCCACAAGCTCTCGCGCATGAATCACGCGAAGAGAGAGTTGTTGTTTGTTTGTTGATCTCTATTGGGCTCTCTCTCAGCTTTTATGTCGAACGCGAAGGCAGGTCCCTCCAAGTCATCCAATCAAAATCTACCATGTCGTGAGTGATTCTAGACATTACGCTAACTCAGCTCAGCTCCGGAGGATGAGCTTATGCCGCTGATCCAGAAATATTTCGCACTGGGTTATTCAGATGGCAAAATTGCTCGAGAGTGTATGGACCACTTTGACAAGAATGTCTATGGCTTGAGGTGCACCCTGCCCTGCATGCTGCTCGTTTATGTAGCTCACACAACTATAGTACATCTACAGTGAAACGCCGACGCAAGCAGATCCAGCTGCTGAGGCAAGTCGCTTCCCTTCCAGAGAAACACACACCTGACAGTTGAGTCGGTTGATAGCACGGTCAAGCAAGCTGTGACATGGGAAGACCTCGAGCCCATGTACAATGAGCTCCGTCAGAAATTTCCCAATATCGGTGCTCGCGACATGGTGGCAAAATTACGACTTTTGTATGGCGTGAAAATATCAGAGTAGGTCTGTCTCTTTGGTAGAAACATAGGACATCCATCACCCCTGCAGACCAGAACCGCTTGCGGACAAAACGCCTGGCCTTGCGACAGGCAATGCCTTCACTGTCATGCTCTCTGAGGTACCTCAATAGAGCCATCCTAGAATGCATGAGCCTCATTCCTTACATTACCAACATGATAAGTAGAAACGATTTGGGCTTTGGCTTCATCTGGGAATGGACCCTTTCACGGGACGGATAGAATGGGTAAAAATATGGTGGAGCAATCGCAATTCCAAACTCGGAACAAGCTACTTCATTGATGCGTGTAGAGAGATTGATGGTGTGTTCGTTGTCCGAAAACTGAACGTCGCTCACACATTATGTTTAGGAATCCCAATGATATCCTTGGGCCAGAGAACATTGGCATAGCGAACTGCCAAACTGCCACTCGCCCACAATATACAGTCCATAATGCCCTAGATAGCAGGTCCCCTACAAATGATTAATGGCTAGATGATAGGGTTCCCCGAAATCCGCCGGATTCACAGCTGAGGCCCAGTGTCTAGGGTGACAATATTTTTTTCTCTGGGGAGTTATAATATTATAGTGCCTGATTTCTATCTACGAGCTGACAGTCTATTTGCGCAGTGAGGGAGGGTGGTTTCTAAAAGAATAATGCCTCCAGATGCTAGGCTCCGGTGATATATAATATTATTATGCCTACACAACAAAGGACTGCTCACCTTACACTAGACAAAAAATTATTTCTTTCCAAGCCGTTCAGGTGACAGCTGACTGCCCAGTGGAGGTGTTGAAATATTAATTCCTTGGAACCTTAGCATCTAGCTGATCAACTTGATGCAATACAATAATATTTCTTGGCCAGCTGAGTAGCTAACAGCTCACAGCCCATTATAGCTAGTATAATATTAATTCGCCTAGGTTGTTAGCACTCAGCTAGTTATTGAGGTTGAAAGCAATAATACTTGTTCACCTGAATGACTGGTCTGAGCTGTTCAGCAACACAGAAAACATCTTGCCTTGACAGATGGTATCAGCTGTCCAAGTGAATAATAACATTGGCCCTAGTCCCTTGGAGTCAGCTGATGGACCCTGTAGAGCCCAATATTATTATTGCGGCTAAATCTTGAGCAAGAGCTCATTGCCAAGAAGAATATTTGTTGCCTGTCTGACTAGCGATGAGCTGGTGGAGGAAATAGTTCCCACCCTCCAACAGGCACAAATTTTCAGTGGAGTATATATATTAGACCATATTTGTGCACAATCTTCAGTTGTTTCATGTTGAGGTCAGTTCCTCTGGATGTTACCAAATTCCTGAGCAGCCGGAGAGGATTGATGAATTTAATGACGCCCCCATCAATTATTTTATTCGGTATATTTCAGACGGCGCCGGCATGGCATCGATCTTGTTCCGAAGGAGGATGCAAAAAAGCCCAAGGCCGAGAAACCCGACAGCCACCATATGATCGGACGGTTTACTTAGCACTGGGGCCGGAGATACCCGGATTGGCGGCACGACACTCGGCATCACCCTTAAGGGCTCTTAAGCCCTGGATACCTCAGCGGCCAGTGCCTAAGGCTTATGTTAAGGCCTTAATAAGCCTTAACCTTAATAAGGCCTTATCCCTTAGGGCGAACACTGGCGTCGATACACTGCTCTTCCTATTTTTTTGCTTGCTGATCCATTACACTTGCGCGCGCACGCCGTCCAATGTGCTGCCCACCCTGCAACCCACCATAACAGAAACTGCGCCAGCATATGCATGATGCATGAGTTGGGAGTGATCTCCCCGTTGATTGACTCGATGAGATTGAGCCCCGAATGCATCGCAGCTACTTTGGAGAGGGAGGAAATGACCCAGGAGGTAGACGGAAATTACCACCAGCTTTTTGGCAACTGCCTTCAAGCCAAATCAAACCACTGGTGGAATCATCGTCGGCGCCGGCCCCTCGAACAAGGCACTGAAGAAATGAGTGTAGCAGTATCTTTGAAATATATTTGTTTTTCCTTCCTCGTCCTCCCAAATTTTGCCGGGTTCCTGCCCGTACCATCTCCATGTTATTGCAAGCAGGCGAAGATCAGTAGCGCTGAAGATTTTGCGACGGCAAAAATTTGCAGTCAAAGCTTGCAGGTAGGGCATCCAAATGCCGATTACAAGTTCACCAAATTACTTATGTTCGCGGAACATATAGTGTCCTGATAGCGTCCTGATAGCATCCCGATCGGACACTGTCGGGCGATTATCGGGCAATATAGGACGCCTATCGTATGCTTATTGTGCCCGATCGGGCTGTCGGGCCCGATAACAAAATAAATAAATTTGCGACACGGTGCACGAGGATCGTCATCGGGCAGAGTTTCTGGCATTCTGCCAGCACTATCAACTCATAAAGACGCACGGTACTCTGTTTGTGTCTGACAGGTCTTTCGAGACATATACATAACATCATTTATCACCGGGCCGGCTGGTCCACGAGCCGATGAATGGGGAACTTGCTTCCCCATTAAGTAGGCCCAGTATGAGTAGCCCGTGATCGGAGGAAGCAAGCACAGAGTCTCCAAGTCTAAGTATGTCTCGTTTGTGCTCAAGGCCATCGTGTACATACAAGCCCCCTGTCATCCGTGCCTGCATGCATCACCTCAATGGGCGGATTATTATTGGCGGAAAGAAGTCTGAGAAGGGAGTGAGGGTAAAATTGGCAGATGTGCGTAATATGTTCCCTCTCTGGCTATATGATATGCTCATGTAAAATAGATCTTTGGCATATACCGTGGTGTCAGCTATCTCATGACGCGCTTCGGTGGCACTTGGGACGAAAATTTCGGCGCAAATGTCATCACCCAGACTGAGCAGGATGTCTGGGAAGGAGTAATCCTTGCCCGCCCGGAATGCACCCCTTTTCGTAACAAGGGCTGGCTGCCTTACCGCGCTATTGAGAAGCTCGACCCAGCAAAACCCAAAGGCGACAACTCCTTCCGTCCACGCATTAAACGACGCGGTTCTTTCTGCTCCCACCGGCGCGTCCTCGGCTTCGATTGCGGGTCCATCTGTACCTCCTCCCTCTAATACCCCACCATATGTCGATAGCGGCCGACTTTCTCCCGACTGGGATCTCCATGAGCTCGAGCAAAACGGTACACAGCCAAACGACAACTCCCAGCCCCCCACTGACTCGGCCAGCTCTCCAATTGTCGGCGGGGCATTGGTGAGCTCGCAGAGATCCGCGTCCAGCATCCCCTCCACGCCAGCTACTTCCCTCCCTAAGCGTCGTGAAATCCGACACTGCTTCTACAAAGCCGACACACATGCGGCTATGTTTGCTGTAAGCAAGTCTCTCGACGAATTTGGTGTTCATTTCAGTAAGGCTACGGGCGGTCTCACGGATGCCTTGAATGCCTCTAATACAAATTCGAGTCCGGAACGTCGCAGCCGTGCACTTGAACTTGTTGCAAGGGAATCTTGGCTCGATCTTCCTGACCGCATTAAACTCGGGAGCTTGGTTGGGGACGGACAATTGGGGACGGACAATTGGCTGATGAGTACATGGCATGGGCACGGGCAGGGGAGAGAGAGCGAAAGACTTGGGTTTCGATGAAATTGGGGTATTCTCCCGATTATTACAAAAATATGGCCGATGTAGAGGCCAACGTAGACTTGGAGTATGGTTGCGGCCAAAACTTCATCACCAGTCGCAATTTTGCTCAAAATCCTTTGGGATTCGAGATTTAGCAGGAACTAGATGGTTTATAGGTGAAATTTTTTATTTCAGAGGAATCGGAGATACTCCTAAGTTAGGGTTACAAAACGCGAAATTTTTGAACACCGAAAAACCAAATTCCGGACCCGAAATCGGCAATGACCAGGCGACATTGATGCTGCTGCACAGCCACCGGTCTGAGTGATCCGCAATCAAAAGCGCGAAATTGCCGTGCAAAACACGGAAACCCAATTTTTCGAAGTTTTGCTCCAGTCCGTTTGTAGATTACCTTCTTGCAATGCTATTTTAACAATCCCAGGATGTCTCGATGAAAACTGACGTGACAGTATCAATTACCAAATTGGGACTGCGACATGTCATGAAGTTCGGTCCGCAAATGCAAATTGATTACCTAAGGCTCCATTCGGTTGTCACTTAAGAGTATTTCTCACAAGAGGTAGGCGGAACAAAAGTTTCCGACATCAACCTCCAAAAGTTTTGACATGCTGTGCACATGAGAAGGAGGAGGGTCCGGATCACCGGTCCGTCAGGCGCGGTCGGCAATAGGTAGCCAGTAGGCGTCCTTCTGCATGCCACGTCTTCTTTGTATCCACCGACCACCTCTCTACTTGTCCGTCTTGTCTACTATGGCTGTATTCACAATGTCTTCGACTCGCAACAATACCAACATGTTTTGTTACTGTCTATCTATCTTCATTTTCGCATTTTCTTCGACTTGCCTCCTCCTTGGTCTGTTGTCCGCTTCAAGGTGTCTACAGCTGCAGCAACCTGCGTGAATTGCGGGGGAATCAAATCACCCTTAATCCCCATCCCTAGCTCCTCCTCGCGCGAGATTTTCATGCTTTCCCAAATGTTGTAAGGGAGCGGAATGCCTTCAGGCTGTTGCGGAGATGCATACTCCGAGTGCTGGGTTCTGAGATGCTCAGGCATGTTATATCGCCACACTGCCGGTACCCAGTCGGTTTTTCGCGCGGGCGGGGGGCAGAGCCCGCAGAGGATGGGTACATTTCGACAGCTCCCCGGAGTACGCCCTTCGTCTGCAGTCTTGAACTGGAAATTCGCCCTGTATGTGCATTTGCAATTGATCTCGTTCTTCTTGCTGTCCAGCTTCATGGATATATGACACTCTGGGCGTCCCGAACGACCACAGTATCCGCATGGCATTGTATTGCCCACCTCAATCAACCTTAGTCTTGACAATGACACGAGAACAGAATCGACGTACCTGAGTGCGAACAATGACTGCGGCTGCCTCTTCGCCGCCCCGTCCTTTTTTCTTTGGTTCTGGTTCACCGGATTGACGAATTCGACGAAGAATGTGGGCGCCAATGTGAGCGCGCCAGTTCTTCGGAACTTCTAGGCAATATAGACAAGCAAGGCTCGACTTGTCGGCCAGTAACAGTGTTCCTCTTTCAGAAACAAGATTCGCTTTTCCTAGAACGGTTTATTAATCAGTTATGAAATGACGAGCCACAGGAATCATACCGGCAGACTTATACGGGAACTTTGCAGACTCGGTGACAGATGGCAGGCTTCGTAAGTCGGCAAGCCGTTGCGACAATTGGGAGAGGAGGACGGTAAGGTAAGGATGATGCAGAGCCCATGTCGTACCAGCTGAGTTGATGTTTTTCATACTGTCCTCGGATAAACGGCCATGCGCCTCGACCACCGCTGGATTGATCAATTCGACCATTGTGCCCGGCACGGTTATTAGTACGGGTTTTATCGTCGAGACGGAAGACCCTTTCATCTTTGAAGCACAGGTGAGGAATGCACCAGTCCATAGCCAACTTGTCGAGTCCTTGACAGGACTTGAGCCATCATCCCCTACGAGGTCGGCTGATGTTGCTTCGACAGACTCCAAGTGTACAATCTGACCAGTCAATTTGATCTTTGCTTCGACGTTGCCAATAGTACCGATCGGAATGTCGCGAACCGGGCGCCCGTCGTGCAAAATGGCCGTTGATCGCACTACTGCCATGGACACAGTTTTTTTGTGCCGTACAAGAGCAAGGAAAATGTCGCCAGGGATGAATGCGTTGCCGGTCATGTTCCCAGACGCGCCAGCTTTAAGAGAGCGTGACTCGACCTTGGTAAAGCATCGCACCCGCCCCAAACCGAGGCCTGCCGCACGGTCCACTCGCTCCTTCGACTTCGCCACAAATTCTTTGTTGAGAATTAATCGGCAAATCGACGCCTTGTGAATGGGTTTGTCGTTCTCGTCAGCAACATAATTCTCGGGACGAATGCCAGGTCCGGGCGTGAGATTCAGAGGCTGCGGTGTACCATCGTCGAGCAGATCCTGCAGGGTGATCGGTTCGGGGTCCATAGTCCCATCTGCTGGTGTAAATCCTTCATCTTCGGACTCGGACGAGTCACTGATATCGCCTGTAGTATTCAAAGGAAGACTAGGCTCAGAGGCTGCAGAGACAGGTGCTGTTTCAATGACGGAGCGATCGAGGTCATCGGCGAAGCCCGGATAGTTGTTCTCTCCCCAGGGTCGCAGAAAATCGACGCCGGGTGTGGCCAGAATGGCACGAAAGTCGTATTTGTCCGGCGTGAGACGCGAGTTTGCTGACAGAATCCGGACAGCCTCGAGTTCGCCCTGTGCCCAGCAGTCAATGAGATCACAGTTTCCTGCTTTGAGATCAGCGTCCCATTTCGACGAATTGAGATGATCCTTGTGCTCTGTCCTCGTTATCCTGCGGCGCCGACTCTCCTGGTGCAAGTGTGGCCATCGGCTATAAACACCTTGTATGTCACAAGCCCAACCATTCCTCTCGATACCCTGCTTATAGTTCATCGCGGAATTGTGACCACCAGCGGTGCGCATGAAAGCAAAGTGACCCTCCAGCGGATCAGTCCCATCTTCGTTCGCATTCACATTCACTTCACCGTCTTCCAATTGCTGTTTCGCCACTGAGAACACAATATTTTTGATCGTCGACTGAGTGTCGCCATAGAGCTGATTGGACATAAAGTCCGTGCGGTATTCTCGGAATAGGACAAAGGTGAGGTGAGCGCATGTACTGAGCATACGAATCTGTCGGCTGAGGCTGAATTCGGGGGTAATGAAGGGAAGGGCAAAGTTCTCGAAGACGTGTCCGAGTAGGCGAACAGAATCCGAGGTAGAGGCTAAGTCGACGTTGTCTGAGGGAACCTCGGCGTCGCGTACAGAGATAATAGCTTCAATGAGGTCAATAGCGCGAGGCACGTCCTGAGGATCATCCGGATTTAAGAGTTTATCAACGGATTTCTCGTCGTGCTGAGCCAAGAGTTGCAGACACTGAGCAAGAAAATGAGGGTTGACGACACGTCCCGCATCAACGCACATTCCAGACGGTTGTCGAACAAGAGTAGATTCACCTGTATTGGGTCAGTGTGAAGGAATAAACGAACTCGCACAACTCACGTTTGATTATATGCCGCCAATCGAAAGTTTGAATGATCAGTTTAATGCCGGTACACAGGTTCAACCCGGGTAGATTCGAGAGAATGGCGAAGAGGGGGTGATCCTTCGGCAATTCTTCTCTGCAAAACATTTTGTAACCGACTTTGCGTCGCAATGGGTCACCATCCGTGGCAAAGTTCCTGATCTCCCCATACATTTCCTCCCCCAGCTCCTCCCACGCCTGCATCAGAAGAACATAGATTTTTTCCATGTCGGCAACTGTCTCTTGCTTGCACGTCGGGTAAGCAAGGATCGGATAGATATTTTTCTCGTCGCCAAACCGAACAGCGACCACAGCCATCTCTTTCCCGAAATGTACGGAACCGTCCCGCAGCTTGTCGACAATTGTCAATGCTGAGCTGTAGGTTGAGAGTGTTATAGGTACTTGGCCGGAATGCTTCTGGCATAGGCCTCCGACTTTGTTCTGGAGCGGAAAGTAGTCGAGGTGTTCCTCGAGCGCAACTTCGTCCATCATAATTGTCACAGCCTTCTTCTGCGTGGCGCCAACTTGTGCGCGGGGCTCGAGGATCACTTTCCTGATGTTTGTGCGAATAACGTCGATGGTTACAGGTCCGAAGCAAGGGCTGATTTTTACGAAGTGTGCGGAGTTGCCGATTGTGCGAAGAGAAGGAAGGCCAAGTGCGTGGTTTAGAGAATATAGTAGAGATTGACCGCCAATGCGGTAGATCAGGAGGGAGAGATCATGCTCAAGTTGCGTGAAGCCCTTGGTCGAGCGCAAACCACGAACGGCTTCAGTAATTTGAGCAATGATAGTATTGACACTGGCTCCATTACGAATTGCCGTGCTGAGGAGGGCATTGATTCGGGGGACATCGTTCTCTGCTATCGCAATCATGAGCCGTTCATAATCACCCATTTTACGGGCAAAAGTTGCGAGTTGGCGGCTCATGTTGAGAGACTGGATACAAATCAGCTGACTGTGAAAGGACGAATGACAGACTGAGCGTACTTGGAGTTTCAACTCGTTGTTTTCTTTATTTCGTTCCACTAACAATTCTTGTAATTGGCTATGATTGAGATACTTGTAATTTGTTCCCCGTTCCGCGTGTTCTGCGATTCCAGCTAAACTATCGAGGCGCGGAATAATCCGATCACATTCATGGCAGTGAGTTGCGAAGAGGGTCGGGCAGCCAGTGCAAGTCTTGGACCATGCGATGATTTTATCGCCGCGCTCGTGTAGCTCGATGTAAAACGGAAGATCACCATTCGAGCGACCAATTGGTATGCGATGGAAAGGGAATTTTTCGTTCAATTTGATGTCTAAATCCAGCGGCCATTGTACGACAACGCCGGGGCATGTTTTCGGAACGGTAGGGTCGGGAAATGATGGAGGTGAAGCCGATACTGGGCCAGGAAGACCCTGAGACGATGAAGAAGAGCTTGATTGAAATGTGCTGGAATATAAATACGTCAACAATGCAAGATATCGAATTAATAAGGGAGAATGACTGACCTCTGTGCAAATCGATGGTCATATGAAAGCGAAGTGAAGGGCAGCGGGACATCATTGGTTGGGAGTGGAGATTGGCCGACACGCGGGGAGAATATCAACGGGGATGGTGGTACGGAAGGGCCACGAGAGAGATTGGGGGACGGTGGTACAGAAGGGCCGCGAGAGAGATTGGGAGACGAAGTCGTTGAGGACGGAGAGGGGTGTGATGCAAACGATGTGACTGAAGCTCGTCGGCTTAAAGCAGGAGTTCCGGAAATGGACCGTGCTTTATTCGCGCTGCAGTTTCTCCCTTTGATATGATTATGCAGAGGGGTAAACTGCCCTGCAGAAAGCAACGGTCGAGTTGTAGCAAGGTTCATGTTGACCCATGTAAAACATCGGCCACATTGGAGTTCCCAGGTCTGAGTGGCGCTCTGACGGGACTGTATCTTATTTTGTGCAAATTCGTCGAGAAGCTCTTGTGTCGAGGGAATGGGCAACAATGGGGAGGATTGTGTTGGGGAGGGCGAGAAACCAAGCCATCCAGAACCAGGACTTGGCAGAGAAGGTGAGGGAACAGTGGAATGGACGTTCGCAGAAGCCCGAGATGAAGTTGCTATGGGAAGACTACCAAATAGTGCGGACGGCGATTGAAACGTAGTGGTATTCTCGAAAGATCGCAGAGGTAGATCTGTGTCAATGGGAGGAAGAAACGGCCGACTGGAGGCGGGAGCTGGGAACGATTGCAGGCCAGGATTGGGGACAGGATGCGGCTGATATTGTACATTTGGATCTAAAGTCGCGTCGGGCATGTCGACGTCTTGAGGTGGTGAATGAAAGTGAGGTGCTGCAGGCATGCCAGAGTCATGATACGAGGAAGAATTCATAGCGTTATAGCGCAGCTGGAAACGGGCAGATGGTGGAAGAGAAGAGAAAGCGGGAGACGCGACTTCGCGTCGCGTAATTTTCACGTACAACGTGATTTCGGCTTACTCAGCATCAAGAGATCATTCAGCTTCCTACATTTCTTTGGCTACGAAATATATTATTCTGAGGCAATAGGAACGCTTATTTTATACAAGAATGGGAGGGTAGTCAAAATTCTGGGGCGATGTATACAGAAATGCATCCACAATTTACAAGTTCCCGATTGCACGGTTCAAAAGTGGCTGATCGAAGCCACCTTCCTAATTGAGAGGCCCTGTCAAAGAGGTCCGTGTGCGATCGGACATTGCCGCCTACCTCTTGATTTCTCACCAAAAGTTTGGCGTGGAATTTTCCCAAGTGCTCCAAAGTGACGGTAAGTGACGCTAAGACACGACAGCCGAATGGAGAATCAATTTGCATTCGTCATCCATGTCTCCATCCTCCATACCAGACTCATTTCCTTCCCCATCCTCGCCATCTGCTTCCTCGTCATCAAAATCGGAATCCTCATCATCCTCCCCACGCTCATCCAAAGTTTGAAGGTATTGTGCCCACATTGCATCTGCAATCCGCTCTCGCAGTTGAACCCCTGCCTCTGACTCTTCAGTTGTGCGGCGCTCAGTAGCAAGCTCGCCTTGGAGTCGAAGTTCTGCCACAGTTTGCGCACCTGTGTCGCTTCGTGCTCGGAATGCGGGGGATCAAGACATCGTTGTCTTCAACTTTTCTGAAAGCAATATTGCTGGTAAAAATCTACATTTGGGTGCCTAGTTGAGAGCCTGAGGACGGCGCAATTGGAGTCCGAATGTTGGTGCGTCTTTTTTTTTCTCTCCTGGCGTCCAGACGGTGGTTTCCTGACCTGATATATAAATTCTCTTACCATGTTTGTTATACCTGCTCATTGGGCCACATAGTTGTTGTTGTAGGATTGATCCGTGAGCTTCCACTCCGTTCCGATTTCTTTTCGTCGTTTCATCATCCTTTGCACCATCGGAGTGAGACCTATGTGATCTCAATGATGAGTGTCAGTTGAGGTCCACCGTTGATCTCAAAAGGGAACAATTTTGACGTCAAAAGTCAATCAAAAGTCATTCCGTTCGGCGTATCATTTAGGTCTCAATTTGAGCACTACCTCAATTTGAGCTCAATTACTGACATCGACATGAAGCTATCGTCTGCCTTTCTGGGAGGACAGGAAGGATGCATCTGTGACCGAATTATGGATTTGAATGCGACCGTTTTCGGAGATGGGAACATAGTGACATTGATCAGTGAGATATAAAAGTACACGGAAGTTTGTAAAATAAAATAGATAGTGGTCGTCGTCGTTCCGTCCCAGCTTGGCTAATTCCTCCTCCTTGTCATCTCGTCTACTGCTTAACAGCGATGGACGCAGATAAGAAAACCTACAGGTGAGTGTCAGTGAAGATCGAATAGGGAAACAACAGTGAGGGGTAGACGTACATTGTAACCAGATTAATGCGACCCTGGAAAACAGATGAGCTGAGCGGTAGCAAAGGGAAGGCGGACCAGGAGATAACAGAGTATAGATTCATTGAGAAGGACTGTGATGAACAGGAAGTGCTCATTTTGAGTGGTTGACGTGCCGACAGGCCTATGCATGAGCAGTCAATGATAAGTAAATCAGATAAAAGCAGCGCCAAGACCATACACACCAGAGAGCCCATGCCTGTGAGCAGAGCACCAGCCCACCATCAGTCCTAAGACCACATCACCAGCGCCCCGATTTGGTGGAATACGACGATGGGCGAGGGTGGGTGGCGTCGGTGTCAACGAGGAGGTCGGAGGGGCAGGATAGCCCGCGGGGATTCGGGCCTGAGAGCCGTGGTCCTTGGGCTTGTTGACAGCGGGGGCAATGACGGTGAAGAGGAAATCGAGCAGGGAGAAGGAGAGAGAAGATGGGGGGAGAGGAAGAGAATGGTGAGTCACACTCCACAAACGAACCAACATCATATGATGAAGTCACGCGATCGGACCACGTGCGTGTGGACTTAGTATTTTTTCGAACTCGAGCTTTGGTTGCACAAATTCTCGGGACGGTCCTGCGACACTATAAAACAGTTTCCTTGACCCGTACTTACACTCTTGTAAGTATCAATGGCTTGGCCTGGACCCGACAACTTGACAAGTCAGCGAAGCGCGGTGATCACTGATTACAGAATATCCGACGGACCGACATCGGATATCCTCAAGATATCCTACTTATCAAATTTCGGCTGACCTGCCTCAGGTTGCTATGGGGTGTAACTACCAAACTATCTACAGAAATTCACGGCAACTTGACAAAGTAGTCACCTCTGAGGACAGGACAAGGTTGGGACAAGGGCTGAAACTGAGGTTGAAATTGATTTCAGAATGACGCCAAATCTGAGTTCATTTTGGCCTCGGAAAGAAGACTTAAGCTAGCTTCGATTTGGAATCGAATTGAGATCAAATTGGTCTCATTAAACGGCCTCAAATCAACCTTTCGGCCTGAGCTCACCGAGACCCCACTCCGGGTTGGTGGTACCGTCGCATCGCCATCACCATCCCCTTCACTACCTTATATACTGCTCGTTACCTTTGCTGCCCGCTAGTCACTTGTTCCCCACGTCGACTAGCGTGCGTATACCTTTACTTTACTTTCTACTTTCTACTCACAGTCCTTGTAGTCTCTAATATACTCTAGGTACTAGTCACTTGTTCCCCACGTCGACTAGCTCTCTAATATACTCTAGCTGACTCCGACTCACTTGTTCAGGGCCGCTCATCGCGCTCTCATCACCTTTTGACCTACTTTAAATGGTACTGTACGTAGATACCGGAACGATCACTGCGATGCATACCCTACAGTCAACACTCGGGAGGATCGCAGCCCGGGGCTCTATATTACTCAATAGCAAATTGAGCGATGCCAATTTTTACTTCCTGGCAGGCTCCGCGTCCATCCCTTTTTGTAAACATTGCTCTTTAACTTGAACCCCCGGCCTGTAACATTATCGACGAGCAATTTGTCCCATCGAAAGCCCGACGTCCCCAAATGCAAACCGCCTTGGAGTTCATAAATTCTTGCCCCCCGATTTGGGTGCAAAATGTGGCTTTTCTGGTAGGTAGCGTTCCGTTTCCAATAAATGATGCTCACGAAAGGAAGAAGACGATTTACATCTGCTCTTGCAAAATCTTATGTGGAGAGACGTATTTCCGCCCGAGACTCCCCGCGCAAAATAATCTCAAAGACGTGTTGACATCACCGGAAAATATTGATGACATCCCTTTTCAAGTTCGGCGCAGCAGCAGGCTGCGACATTCCACGCAGCCCAGTCGCACTGTGGTTTTGCCCAATGATATTCCTCTTGGCCGCCCATTTCGGTAAGTAATCATCACAAGCCCCCGCTGTGATCGATTCACATATATGTTGTGCCAATAGCGGGTGGGCTCTTTTGGACGGAAAAGGGAATGAGGTTGACTTGAACGGAAATGTGATTCAGCGTCGACGGCGATCCCGATGTACAATGGTGGCCGGGAATCAATTCAAGCTCAGTGATATTGGTCAGAAGAGAGAGACTCACTAGTATACGTACTATGTACATAACCATGGTTGCGATGCGCTCTTCCCTCTGCGCCCGCTGTAGCAATCAGTAACAATGATTCCAGTGAATTGACTGCGGATCAGCGGCTTGCGGTGGAAGCTTGTGCTCTTTAACTTTGCATGCATTCGCGACGGATGAAGACGAATAGCGAAGCCTGTTCTTGAGCTCATCAAGAAGCTGGGTCAACTTGCTCGACGCCTGCCCGATTCGGTTCCGGATGCTACGCCGGACGACAACAAATTCATCGTATTCTCACCACGACCTCCGGCATCGAAGACGACGCATGGGCCACATTCAACCGTCAATTCGAGGTGAAGACCTTCGCGAGAATAGCCGGTTAAAGCTAGGCTTAGGACAGTATGAACGAAAATCGAAAACGAAAACGCGGCTAGCTGATATGTCCGAAAAAGGCATACTTGTGTGATCCGACGAGTCCCTTGACACCGAAGACTTGTTTGAGTGGAGGAAGTGCAGTAAGCGGCTGAGAGGGAGTGGAGTGAGTGCGAAGGAGCAGAGCGTGAGTGGGGGAGTTGGCGGGAGAAAGCAAATCGTCTTTGTCATTGTCCATGAATATATATCTTTTGCCACAATACGCAAGCCCTAAGTATCTAAATGTAATATAAATGCGCTGTAATGCACGGTAATGGCTTATATGAGCCTTGATCCCCCATAATCCCAAGGGTGGATTATACGCGCTTGAATGGTCTACACCTATGCGCTATAATCCCCTTATTAGAGAGTTTGCGGTGAGCCGCCAGAAGCCACCTGGTGGCTCCAACGGCATGCGGATTGGAGCGGCTACTTCATGTGGCGGCTCGTTCAGCGGCTCGTCGCGCGCGGTCCTTAGCACAATTTCGAGGTTGGGTACCTTGTATATTTGACTAGCCCTGTGCTAGAAAGTTTTAGCACTTGCTATGCCATGCTAGAAATGTCGAAGTCCAAAGGACAATAGCTACCACACGTTAATAACACATTTCTAGCACATTTTTAGCAGTCACGTGCATCTGTCGCGCCGCGTATAATTTTGACCTGCAAGAGGTACATGCCTCTGTGAAAATGTCTAGAAAACATCTTGGAAGGCTGTTATAGCAAGGAATGCTCAACTGAACACAAATTTCGATCTATTAGCCCAATTCGGACACTCGGCAAGCGCCGGCTGGACTCGATTAGCACCAGAAAAGGAAATTTCTCCACCATCTCATTGAAAATCGAATTTAAACCTTCTATCCTTCCATGACCACTCAAATGAATTACAGGATGGTCCCTCAGACACCCACAGTGCTGCTTGAATTTATAGCAATAAATAGCATGGGGTTCTGGACGGTCCTCAGCCTAGCAGCCAATAACGTGTTAGTAATAACATGTGCTATATAGCATTGTTGTTAACAATTGAGTTTACAGCACAGCGCTATATTTGACTATACCTTCAGCCAATGAGAGTTCGTTGTCCAAACGTGCATAATTGTTTTGAATTGAAGCAATTTCCAGCGTCAACCGAAGTCTTCGGCTCAAATGTGCGATAGCGTCAGATTTTCGGGTCCAATTTTCTTCGTTTGTGTATGTATGGCTCAAGATATAGATGACTAAGTACTAAGAATAGACTCGCAAAACCAAATTTGAACCAGTCTTACCAGCCGCCAAACGAGCCGCCAGCCAGCATAGCCGCTCCAATCCGCATGCCATTAGAGCCGCCAGGTGGCTTCTGGCGGCTCACCGCAAACTCTCTATTGATTATCGGCTTATGGCGGCTTGTACTGGCTTACGAGCCGGTATAAGCAGTTCAGGATTTTTCCGACATAATGGCTATCTGAAGCCAGATTTCGGTCAAATCAACGAGCGTTGAGCGAACCCGGCCTGTTTTCACGCTTGATTTGTAGCAGACTGGCGTCTAAGATGTTTGTTTGGAGGACAAAAGCAGGAGAAGGCCTGCGAAAGAGGCTTCGGCAAGCTCTGGCCGACGTTGGCCGTCAAGCGACCTAAAATGAACCCAGGAAGATTTTTTCCAATTTTTTCTTGATTTTAACGGATTTTGGCGATTTTGGTAGGCCTGGTCGAAAATTCGGATAAAACGCCGGTCTGGCTGAGGCCTGGGTCAAATTCGGATAAGAATGCCCCGATTTGGGGTCCGGATAAAATTGCTCAAAATCCAGAATTTTGTGGGCAGGCATCACAGTTGGTTGCCGGGGGTCCTGAGTTTGGTAACTTCGTCGCACCATCAGTCTGATTACAAATCATATATTGCCAGCCAATGGTCACACACGAGGCTTAAAATCGAGGACACCTGCAGTTCGCACCATTACCTTGCCCTTACCTAGGATGGACATAAGTCGATTGCTCTGCTCGTCCTCCTCATCGCCCCAGAGCCTACCATTAGCCAAACTCCTTAGCATCGAGGTTTATAGGACACACATAGCGCCACTCTCCCTCCACTGACGCAGTCACAGAGCAGCAAACACTCCCCCTCCACAAGAAACTCGCCCAAAGCAGTCCCTAGACGATGTGCGGTCTCGATTTATTGTTGAATGTCCTGCTTACTGTTCGTCGTTTTGAAGACCACTGTGGAAAATGCAAAGAGCCCGGCCACAATCGCAAGACCTGCGGTAAGAAGGCCCAAAAACCTCAAGCTTCCACTCGCCTCCGCGCTCAAAGCAGATGCCCCATCTGCCGTCAGCATGGGCACAATCGTATCTCATGCTCTGATGAGCTTCGAAGGGGATATCCGACAAGCAAGGCCGGTCGAGGAGAAAGGTCTTGGGACAGTCACCCAAATTTCTTGATATTGCACAAATCACATCCTTTTGAGGAGTAGAGCAGCTTCTATTATGGTGGCGGACGTGGCTTCGTGACAAACTTTTGATTACAGTGGCGGCGCCATCTGATGCCACCCCTAAAAATAGAACAGCCTATTTCTTGAACTTTTGATGCAAATGGAGTCGATTTCGGGATCCCAAATCAAAATTCCAATTCCAGAATATGCCCGCCATATAGTACATTTTGTAATTTGTACCAATTCAACCCGTAATTAGACAGGAAAAGTGTTCGGTAGGACATCAACCCAGCTAACAACTGTTGTCACACAATTACGGCTCGCTTCCGTGACTTGACATTTTTCGTCTTTCCCTCTCTCTCTCTTCCTCTTCCCTCCGTCCATGGCCCGGAAGAACAGCCAGGCCGACGCTGACAAGGAGAACGACGCCTCCGGAGGCTCCGAGAAGAAAAGATGTCGCTGGAACACCTTCTGCGACACACTTCTTATCACCCAGCTCCTTGCCGCCAAGGCCAATGGTGACCAGACCGACAATGCTGGCTGGCATTCAGCAACCTGGACGACATGCTCTACTGCCTTGAAGGGGTCTGAGAGCAAGAGTGGTGGCACTCCAAAATCACCCGAGGCTTGTCAAACACGATGGGGCTCAGTACGTATTTTCTCTTTGCTTCCTGCAGTCCGGGCGGTCTGACGGGTTTCCCCAGCTCAAAGCTCAGTACCAGCTGGTGAAAACTCTTCGCAACAAGTCAGGCTGGGGCTGGAACGACACAGAGAAGCACATTGTTGTTGATGACGCGCAGTGGGAGGCGTATGTGAAGGTGTGTCGCGTCGTGTTGCGTGTTTTTCACTTTCTCATTCACCGTAGATCAACGGGAAAGCGCGTGGCTGGCGCCACAAGTCTTTTCCTCTGTACGACGACATGGCACAGCTTGTCGACGGCTGCGTCGCAACTGGTGAGGGTGCCTTCAACCCTATCCAAGCCCCTGCTCCCCGCGCGCCTTCTCCGGACTGGCCCGACGACCTGCCTCAAGATGATCCTCCGGAAGACGATGGATTTCCTCTAGACCCTGTCCTGGCGGGACCAGCTGGTCGAGTGGATCCTCCCCCTCGCCCTCGCGCCAACACACCTCCAGCTCAAAGCGACAGTTCAGAGGACGATGCTACGGCTCCGGTACGTGTTTTCTATTTACAGGCTTGCATTCGAAAGACTCAACCCTGTTCATAGCCTTCCACTATCCCTCGCCGACGGGTTCGTGCCATGTCTGACCCCCCGTCTAGTACACCAAAACGGCAGCGCACTGACGGACACGGCCGCAAGCCAAGCAACAGCCACGCATTGATGGCAGTCTCCGAGTCGCTTCAGGGCATCGCTACCGCCCTTCAGGCCGATAGCGCGGGACCGCCTTCGCCCAAGCGTAAGACTGCTGCGATCCAGCTCATCGTCAAAATGGCCGTGTTCACCTCTCAGGAAAGGAGCCGTATCATTCAACTCATTCGCGCTGATACTGGAATTGCTGATGCGTTTCTGGCGATTCCTGAATCTGAGGAAGAGTGTCGCATTGATTATTTACGCGCTGAATCGAATACGCCGCCGAAAACATCGAATCGACACACCCGCAGCTTCCCCTCTTCCTCCTTTTACCCCTTCCACGCAGCGTCGCCGCAGCAAAAGCCGCTTTTCAAGCGCAAATCACCGCACTCTGGACAAATGTTTGGAAGTCATCCCCTCGTCATCCTAAGTACAGCCGCATCGATAAAGCAGCGTCGGTACACTCCATCCACAAACCTCTCATATCCCTATCCCGCCGCAACTCCAGTCTCATAGTCCAACTCCGCACCGCTACGGTGCCGCTGAATGCGTGGCTATTCAAAATCAACCGCTCCGACTCCCCACTATGCTTAACCTGCCGCCACCGTGAGGATGTCCCTCACTTCGTGCTTTTCTGCACCCGGTTTAAACACCACCGCGCCTCATTAATCACCGCCCTCGGTCGCAAAGCCACCTCACTCGGATATTTACTCACAAACGACAAAGGTATACGACACCTATTACAATATATTCACGCTACAAACCGTCTCCCTGCCTACATTGATACTCCCCCACAAGAACCTACATGACCCCTTCTACCCTTCATCCCCACTCTATCCGCATTCCCCTCCTTCCTCCATTTCTCGCTATATGAAATCATAATCAGCCTCGACAACCACGTACAGACACCACCCCGCACTCAACTTCTATTTGCTCACAGGCTCCGCGTCTAAGGCTTTGCGAGCGTCTGAGACAACTCCGCCCAAAGCCTCGGTCTGCGCACACTCACCTCTCGAGCGTCTGAGATAACTCCGCTCTTGAGGACTCGACCCCAAATCCACGCCGCCCATGCCCATGCCCTCCCCATGCCCATACCCTCCCCACACAAGCACTCATATTGCTCTGCCCGTGACGCCCGCCCTACCCCCTCCCCGAAGCCGGTTGCCCCGCCCTACCTGTCCCACATGTCGTCCGGCCCACAACCGCCATACGGTCCGAGAAGAATGAATAGAAAATATATAGTGCAGTATTTACCGTGTACCATAGCCGCTTGCAGCGGCTCGAGCACGCTAATTGACATCATCATCATCATCATACGCGCTGAATTAGAACCGTAGATTTGATTCTTTCGTATAACCATAGCCCTAGCGTTTGTTCAAAAGTATTCTACACATCGTCGTCAGGGTTTTCTAATATATAGTGATCCCACATCTCCTGTGCGATTCGGTCCCGAAAGGCTTCAGCTCTCGCCTTTTCCTCAGGTGTGATAAACCGTCCGAGCTCCTCCTCAGGAAACTCCCGCCTCTCATCCCCTTCAATCTCGCGCAAGGTGAATGTTGGATTACGAGGGCCACCACTGCCGGGACCGTCATCCGCAAAATCATCAGGATCATGTACTCGGTGTGACCAAAAGTAACCGGAATTTGGCTTTTTAGAGGGGAATTTCGAAACTCAAACAGCTTTAAGTAATACAGGGCTCTTCTAAATTATTTATTCTACTACTTTGATGGTATGGGCATGACATGCAATGTTTTGTTTTGAGTTGGTGAATCAATCTTTAAAATTGAACCAATTTGGACATGTTTGCGTTCTCTGAAGGAGAGATGCCGTAATTTCTGACCTGTAAGTACCCCAAAAATGTGCTTAGTATCCCAATAGTCTACAAATCCGATATCTAAGGTTGCCAGGTGTTTCCCGTTGTTCAGTGAGAGAGGCAACTCGGCACACTAATTTCCCGCCTCAAAGCATACATAAAAGAATGTGTAATAATAGGACAAAGAGATTATGCAACCTTTTGCCTGCTTCTTATGCAATTGTATATGTTCATACACTGCCAATTGGGCCAATTTGCCCAGCAGTCACCCACAAAATCTGGTTGAAAACACGCAATTTCCGATTCCGGTTACTTTTGGTCACACCGAGTAGATGAATGAAGTTGTGGAGAGCTGCGAGCGCACACGGAATCTTTGCCTGTGTCTGAGCAGAATATTCAGGAGCGACGTTCATGAGGCGGAATCGGCGTTTGGAGACCCCGAAGATTCTTTCGATAACATTCCGAAGACGGGCATGTCGCAAATTAAAGAGTTCTTTCGCATTTGCTGGTCTAAGAACAACGTCAATTGTTTGATCTAGACCAGAGAGACCAAAAGGGACACTACTTTAAATTTCCTGACTTCCGCCACTCTTGTAGGTGATACCGCACTCCACGATATGGAACAAGTAGTGCATCACAAACGGGAAAGCCGGCGTCGCCAAGATAATATGTACCGACTGGAATCGCAAAGCCCTTCTGACGAGCATCTTGAAAAATTCGACCGTCGGCTGCGCTCCCTTCCCATCCAGTGAGTAGATAAGAAAAACGAAGGTTGAGTCGGCATGCTACGAATATATTCTGAGCAATGCGACCTTTGCGGCTTCGGTATCGAGACATGTCGGCCATAGATACAAAGCCATCAAGTAACGAACCATCAACAGCACCACGACACCCTTTAAAAAAGGGGTAGTAGTGCGGATTGTTGCGGATCTCAGGCGGAACTTCATTCAACGGAAGCTTGACATATGTTCCATAGAACGCTGGACTGACCAGGATGTTGAGAATGCGATGAAAACACCTGGAAGTAAAATCTAAATCATAGACACTGAGGCAACGAAGTAGTACACGCACTTTGAAATGGTTTCTCCACTCCGTTGGAACCGCTCTTGGTGTTCACGATTCCCAAGGCCCGTTACAGCAATACGGAGAAAGATTGCGAGTTGTTCTTGGCTCGAAAGATGCTTTGTTGGTGAGAGCCCACATTTGAGGCGAAGAGCTTGGATAAGCCGCTGAAAGACATAGCGACTCATCCCGAAAGCACGTTGGAACCGGCCCTGATGACCTGCAGAAATGGGGAGTTCTTTTCCGGTACATACAAAAATAGGGAGCTGAAAAATTACCTTCCAACAGCTCGTCAATCCACCGTTGCCCTGTTTGCCATGAGGTATGCATTGGCTCTGGATCCGCCGTGGCACAAGCAGTAACTACAGCTACTGCGGCTGATGCAGCACTCATGGCAATAACCTTTCGGATTTTCTCCCGATGCCGAATATGAACGGGAGGAGGCGGTTTCTTCTTTGTAAGTGGGCGGAGGGGAGCCATGGTGGAGGTAGATGACAACTCGGATAGTGCACAGCAATATTTACCATCGATAACGCGTAGAAATACGCCTCACAGCGCCGCTAATTAGCGCGTCACTAATAAAGTCACAATGTGACACCACGTGTAATTGTTGACAGGTCTGGGATACTCTTTTCGGAAGTGTCTGGCTATTTGCTAATTGGACGTCTAGCTAACAATTCGGGATCCCGAACTGGGCCTAATAACGATGTTTTGACAAGGGGTGCGGGATCTCGGGATCGTGGACCCGAACAGAGCACGTGAATCCATGTTTTCCGAACAAGTCCAAAACGTCCGATACGACCCGACCTCAACATCTTGCTAGGCTTTAGTCTCGGAAACCCAGACGTTACTGCGTAGTCCTAGTAGGCGTTAGTCTCCCTCTGCTGACATCCCAATCTGGGAACCCTGTCATGAGAGTCTGGGCCGCACAGGGTTCCCAGATTGGGATGTCAGGAGAGTCTGTGTACGACACTAAGTAGGCGTAGTGCAGAGCACAAGAGGTGTCAGATCGGGCGTAGGGTTCGCTGACAATTGCGTTCTGAGGAAAATAATTAATTGTCAGTCAGAATGTCAGGCTGACAGGACTGACAGATAGCAGATAACAGTTACCTAATCAGGAACTGCCCTTGAATAAAACAGTCAGTACCCGTTGACGACTTGGGATCTGGCCTGCATTTGATAAAGACGACACTATCCCATCCAGTCATACAAAATACTTGTGAAAACGGCGTCAAAATAGTGTGAAAAGAGGTCGCCCATATTGCACCTCGAATTTGTCCCTGTTGTTGATCCCGGTTAATGAGGAGGGTAGATGATGATAATATATGTCGCTGAATAGCTCTTGGTTACTTGATTGACACAGAGAGCAAGAGAGCTGCTGGAATTTTCACATTAATCCCATCTTTTTGTAGCAAAACGAGCTGATACCCAGCTTGAAACTGAATCAAATCTGAGTGGTGGAATTCAGACGCTCAAAAAAGCCCCAATGACATGGTTCAGACAGACCAAATTTGGTCAGACAATAGAATCGTGTATAAAATACAACATAGAATACTTGAAACTGTGTTTCCTGTGCTAACAAAGCGAGAGCCAAATGGTTTCTTCTAAATAAGGCAAAATGTTAGCTGTCAGATTGAACCGACTGGTGCGAGACATTCGCGGCGTCGTTTCTCCCAAACTGCCATACAAATGGGTACAGAACATCCCAATGAACATTCCTATGTGCTTGAACCAACAAAATACTACACGATTCGGCCTAAAATGGCACATTGTCGGTCACTTTTTGTAACACCGAGTATTATTTCCAATGCCAGCCAATACTGCTCGATACTGTGCTATACCTATGGCGGTCAGTTTGCACTTTTAAAAAAACAGGGGTATAATGTGTGGTTTGGCATATAATCTAGGGAAAATGCGTGCAAAAGTCCACTGAGGTATATAACTTTCAACTTGGAGAGTAAAAATGTCGAGGAGGGAATTTGTTTTTACTTGAGTGTAATTGCAAAACAGAGGTGTTAGAATAAAGTTGGTGAAGATGATATATATATATAAAGTCGGGTGTAGAAAATAAAAAGTTGAGCTTGAAGTGAGAGAATATTGGGTAGGTATATTTTTTTGAAGGGCGCAAGTATAAAATCTTGGAAGGTGTTTGATACTTTCTCGGGGTGTGGCTGTGCTAACCCTAGTGATGGCTCTTCCAAATGCGGTAGTGCGGGGCGTCCGGGACCTGTCTCGGGCCCGCCGCCCACATCAACACCGCTCATGTCTTTCCTTGTTTCTCAACCTCTCTTCCTTTGAACTTTGAGTCTGGCGCCTGACTCCTCACAGTACTCAAGCAAGATAATTCCTTCAATTCCACAGGCTGAAGCCCTTGCATGCAGAACCACCGACTTTTGGATTCCTGGAAAGTCAGCCAATGTCGCTGCTTACTATACAAGTGCCTTATTAGGCTCCATTCGGTTGCGTCACTTCCGAGTCGGAGCACTTGACGTCACTTAAGAGTATTTCTCACCAAAAGTTTGGCGTGGAATTTTTCCCAAGTGCTCCAAAGTGACGCTAAGTGACGCTAAGACACAACAGCCGAATGGAGCCTTATATGTCTACCGATGATTAATTCCACTCCTCTCTAGTTGTTAGAGGTGGCCTTTTCTTTTCATACACACACTATGTGGCTATTAAGGCTGAGTGAACACTGGAACCTACTTTAGGGATATTGATATTGAAACGTAACGTACCCATCCTTTAGGCGAAGCGGCGGTGATGACAAGCATGAAGGAGTCGGCACAAATGGCACGGCACTATTGCGGCAATATCAAGGGCAAACAAAGGCTGTTTTTTTCTTTGTCTCCCGCTACATCAACTCTCTCTTTTTTTGAATCGTTTCCTTTCCTTTCTTTGCTCAATCCTTCATGGATCCTCAGTATTGCTCTGGGGAAAACGATCGAGGCACCCAGTGTCGTTGCCGCAGATTCATTGAGCAGCCTGGAACTTTCCAGTGTACATGTGCTCACCTCGAGGGGTTTCATCCAGACGCTACTTTAGTGGCAGCCCCCATTTTGCCACCTGCAACACCACCAACGACGGAGCCACCCCCGGCAGTCCCAAAGCCTTCAATCTCTCCCTCTGATATCATATCCCAGTATTATAATCCAAGCCAAATCCTCACTCAGAAAGCTGGCACTCAAGCTTCGACATCGACTTTCCTTACCTCCACTATCCCACCCATTCCTTCCTCATCCAAGATCATCGCTCTTCTAGAGACTCGAGGCCTGGCCGTCAACAACCTCAAGACAGAACTCTCTATCAATACAGGGCTTACGGCGGGTGATGTCGACACTTTTCTCCGGGGACTCTTTGTCTCCCTCTTCTTATATCTCGACAAACATTTCCCCTTGAAGGCTGGGGAGTCTCACTGGCAGTTTCTCATTCGAAACAATGCCACCCTCTCTGTTTCCCCCCACTCACCAGCTGACGGCGCTGAAATGAGCCGATACTTTGGCACAGCAAGGCCTCAGCAACATAGAATTTTTTTGGGTGAGCAATTTCCTGCACAATATATCCGACATTGATTCATCCTCCTGTAGCGACTCACCATGTCATCCCCTCTGAAGTTTGGGGGACTATGATGTGTGGCTCCCGACGTAGAGATGTCAGAGGGGGAAGAGGACCTCTTTTCCATGGAGGAGTCAGAAGCGGAAGAACCGTGAGTTAATCATGACGGTAACTGGGTTGATTTATTTCTCTGCCCTTTCCCTTAGCTTACTTTGTTTACAGACACTCCCCCGAAGAGCAAGAAAGCTCTCGGAAAACAACGTGCTAAGTCTGTCTCAGAGACAGGTGAGTTTGCATTCTTATCTAGGCTTTCTCCTGGTCTTGACATTCTACAGGGTCTCTCTCCCCCGACCCCGCGATTTCCATTTCCGACAGTGACAGCGAAGAAGCAGAATTTGAACCTCCCTTTACCCAGGCCACAACTTCAGCACTCCCAACTCTAGACCTGCCTCAACGTCCCATCCGCTCTACCCGCAGCATTGCTACAATGTTGTAGTGCCAAGAACTTTGTCGCCTGGGACGAGGAAGCAATTCTGGTACTCTCCTTGATTTACCTACTACGCTATCTTCTGCTACTCAACTGTCTCTCTCAAATACCATCCAGTCCTTATACGCTATCAATCTCTCCTACCTAATCCCTTACATCATCTTTTCCCTTGTCGCCTTGTCTCCTTGTCTCTCCGCGGTCTCTTTCTTTCCTTGGCTTGCTTACTTACAATACCCCCCTCTAATTCCATACCTTAGTTCACTTCTCTCTCCCCTTTTGTTTATCAATAGAGACTTTGCGGTAGCCACCGGTGGCTATTCGTAGCTCCTCGTGTGCAATAGTTCTTTGAGCCTCCGGCTCAAGGCTCAAGGTAGCCACCACTGCATCCTGTCAATAGGACGTACAAATGGTGGCTAATCCCCCCAGAGGCTGACATCCGGTCCCGAGAAAAATTAGCCACCAATAGCCACCAGTGGCTACCGCAAAGCCTCTAATGTCAATTAATGCGTTTCTTGTAAACTCGGTGTGAATTCTAAGAGGCCTAGGTGTAACAAGAAAGAAAACTAGTCAATTCTACTTCTACGTTGAAGCATTTGCAACTGTAGCAGCCACTGCTTGCAACACCGGATCTCTATTTCAATAAGCTTAGTACAAGGGAAGAAAGCTTATAGAGATAAGACTCACTCATTGTTCTCCCAACCATTCTTGTTCGCCACCCACCTCTCCCCATATATATCAGAATGAAGCACAATCGAAATCCTCACTCCGTTGATTGGCATATTGAAATGCGTGATGGCAGAGGAGGGAAATATACCAACATCCCAAGGCCTGGTGCGTAAGAGCAGACCAGTCTCATACATACCCAAGTCCCCTCCAACACCCTCTCCGTGACAGTAGGAAATCACCACACAAAACCTGTGATCACGATTGTCCCTGTGTCCCACTGTCGAGATACACAAATTCATAATGTATCCGCCAAAAGGATAAGCAGCACTTCTTTCATTGAGGGGTAAGTGCGAAGCCCACAGAGTGTGGTGAGGCTCAACTTGAGAGGGGACGTGAGCTGCATCTGATGCTCCAAAAACGAGCAACGAATGAAACTCCAATGCAAAAATGAGGCCCCGCCTAAGAAGGCAAAGTCAGAGCAATCTGGGAAGCTCCAGTTGAAAAGCTGAAGAGAAGAAGCGCCTAGAGATTGTAGGAGCTGGGCTATCCGGGGAAGGAGGCGAAAGGGGTGATCTCCCATTGTATATGGAAACACTCCCAATGTGATTAAACCTTTACCACAGAGCAGTGGTCGAGACTCCAGAAGGTATCTCTCTATCTCTTGTGCCTCTCTGCTAGCAGAAACTGATTCAAGAAGATCGGCTTCTGATACTGGATAAATGCCTATGTGCAAAGAACGAATGTGCCGGGCAAGATGAGGAGTAGCCAGGAGAAGGGCATGGAAGTGAGCATAGAGATTGACTTCAGAAGCGGTTTCAAGGGGCGGCAGGTCAACAATTCCTTCGAAATCCAGGAGTGTATCTGAATATCCAAGCGTAACTTTCCTAAAGATCAAAGACTGTGCTGGGTCTACCCAGCTTCGACCAACCAAAGCACTAGTCTCTCCTAGACAGACGCTCTATGTACTTGAGCTCGGTGCCCTCGCTACATAGACCAAAGCACAGCAGCGAAGAGATTCCAAGTCCCCAGGTAGGAACTGTAACAAAGTCTCAACCACATCTTGAGGAACGTACAGTGGCGCATCCGCAGGATCCTTCGCAGGTTGTCGATCGAGTGACCGGCCGAAGGGCAAAGGCCTATAAAGCTATAGCCCTATAGGTGGGCTATAATGAGGCCTATAGCATTCGTCGGACGAGGTTGAAGGCCTTAAAAAGGGCTATAAAGTCACATGGTCCTTGCTCCAGTCAACCGAGGCATCCAGAGAGGTGAGTGGCACTGATTGAGGTGCTGAACAGCGGTTCAGTTCATATGAAGGTAAATTTTGCTGAGTTTTCAAAGGGTTTTCTTCCAAAAAAAACTGCGGCTCGAGATGTGGTCCAAGCGCTAACACGTGACATCTATAGGCCTATAAAGCCCTAGAGCTATAGGCCTTTGCCCTTGAAAAGGGCTATAGGGTCCACCGACCCACTTTTAAGGCCTATAGGACGGTCACTGTGTCGATCTCATCGACATACCTAGCTTCTCACAATTTTTTGCTCCCTCATCACCTTCGCGGTGATCTTTCTCTCCTGTCTTTTGTATCTACTTCGTAGCTACCGTACGTAGCGACCCGACAACCTTGTTCAGACTCACAACAAGTATACAGCTCCGGACAATCAAAGTCAACAATTTTATTGTCGGTCGAACCGCTATTTTCTGGGCTTAGCTGAGTCCAGAAACGGATTCAGCACCCCAGAATACGTCTAAAAACGATTTTTCCTGAATTTTCCCACGACAAAATGGGTTTGGCCAAATTTTTGGGCGGTCTGAACGAAATTGTGTGTACCTTTCTGGCCCCTCCAGACGAATGTTGACCCAACCTTCATGGTTGCTGACCATCCAGAGGATACTATATGCAACTACTCTTGTCCCTCAGCCCTTTTTGCTTTGAGGAACCCAATTGGCAATGCCAAGGTGACCGGAGGAGACATATTTGTGACATGTTGTTACAAATGTCACAATGTTCCCACAGGTTCCCTCCTATTTTGCGACATAACGGCTCGTTGAATTTTCATTCTGAGTCCAGAAACAGACTCAGACAGTCGTAAAGAGCTCAAATCAATATTTTTGTGATTTTTTCCTTGTAATTTGGGGGGCCGGCCAAAATTTTGGCTACCTTCTACTAAGAATAGCGGATATCTCCGGAACGGCTCGATGAATTCTCACCAAAAAAATTCAGCAGGCTCCTGAACTCGTTTCCTTTCGATTCCGATACATATCGGGGTCGTGGGAAAAGGTCGATAAATTTGTCGAGTTTGATTGTCCGGAGCTGTAGAGTCTGATCGAAGTGACACGGACAAGAGAAAACGTGATCATTTCGTGACCACGTGTGCTTTGGGCGTGACTTCGGGGTGCTCCGACACCCCCAGAATATTCGTTTTGTTGCCGAGGACGGTAGAAGAATGTACAACAGTCAAGAATCTCATTTCCTGAAGGCCTGCGTGCCGTTTTTTGGACCCAAATCCTCGCGGAGTGTGAGCTTTGTGTGAGAGGGCAGTGACGTGTCAATCACGAGTGCTCACGAAATGGTCACGTTTCCTCTTGTCCACCGTGGCACCTGTCAGACTACTAAGTCTTAGCCTTCTCGTCAATTTCTCGCCGGGATAGGCACTCGGAACTATGTGTCAGCACCATTCATGACTTCTTGAGCATTCTGTTTGCAAAAATACCTAGATTTGAATGAGTATATACTATACACGACACCTTTCAGCTTCCTCACTCACCATGCCCATCTGAATAAGTTCTTTGGCGCTTTTTCACGCTCCCAAGCATCTCCAGCCACTCATTTAGTGCAATGTGTCATAATTTCTGTCTGGAGTGCGTGTTCAGGCTCGCAGCCAACGCGACGCGAATTTGTTTGCCTTTGTTTATACCGTGTGTCGGAGTGAAAACCGGAACGACTTTGGGGCCCAAATTTCACGCCGGAATGGTGCGGGATGTTCATTGTGGTCTATTTTGTTTGTAATGGTAGGAGGAATTGTGAGAACATGGCTTTTTGCAGATTCTACAAAATGTATTTCCGAAACTAGGGCGAAAATGGAAATTTCCTCCTACCATTACAAATAAAATCCAAAATCAAGTCCAGTGGCAAAAAGTCCGATGGGTGTCATCTATCTACTTTTTGAGATGTGTTTCGGGCGAAAACGCGGCAGCCATTTGGCGGGACTTCCAAATCGGAATGAGAATGATGGATGTCATCGGGTGACGGGGCATCGATGCCCATACATCTGGTGGTGGGCACCGAGCGGGATCTTGATGGGAGTGATGGCTGAGGTGATGGGATCACTCTCAGCCAAATTCTCAAGAGCACCATGGTCGGGTGTCGTTGGCCACATTCAGCAAGGAAAATATTATATTCTGTAAATGATAATTCCTACACGAGCATTTTGAAGGTGTCAATGCAGAGCTTTTTTGCTTTTGCATGTTTTGTCAGTCTGTCAGCACTTGGTTCTGATCATCTGGAGACGAAAATCCGAAAAAGGGCTGCATTGAATTGAAGATTAGGACCAAAAACACGTCGGCATGAGGTGCCGTCGCGTGAAAATGGCCCGGTACGGTCTGGCGACACCCGAAATTGAAATCCCTGCCAAATGCCTAATTAGGAATGTGACCTCACGCGTTGTCACGCGTCTCGCCCCATCTCTCGCGCTCGTCGCGTCCCCGAAACACACACCAGATCCAGCACACACATTGTAAAGGTAAGAGAATACTCATTATGTATTTCTTTAGAACTCTAACATATTTTGAGCCCAAGTTCTGCTATGCCAACACTTCCAGAGAAAATTGCACGATTCCGGAGCTCGTTGAGAAGCAGACTGCTCTTCTTCATTCATTCTGAGCACACTTGAAGTTTCTTGAGGGCTTCCGCGAGCAATACAGCCTTCAGTTGTCCCCACAGATGGAGTTCAGGAGCACTATCAGACTGATGGCGCAGAATCTTGTATGTATGAAGAGGATTTGGCGGTATTTTAAGTATATTCCATTAGTATACAGTACATACTTCCATAATCAATGCTTTCCCAGTGTGTCTGAGGCAAAAACCCTCGAAGAAAGGTCGACGGGAGGACTAAACGCTATTGACCCAACACTGTCGCGGACACGTGACCCGGTGATCTCCGTGATGGTCGTCTTCTGGGCGTCCCGAGACGGACTTGGAGATATTGTCGCGCATCTTGAGCAGCAGCTCAAGTTCAAGTCCAGCTTTTCATATCTGTTCAAGAACGAGAAGCGTATTAGAAAAGAGGGCAAAGCTGAAGGGGCTTGTATAGCTTCGTAAAAAATCAAGTCCGTTTCATTTTTTGAAGCCAAATCATTACTTGAAACAAGACATTAGAGGAAAACCTGAAAGCGGGTAAAAGCTCATTCAAACCATTCGTTCTCGTGGAAACTCAGGTCAAAGCATTGAACAAGCATTGAAACTGTATATTATCATGATGTAGTCAGTCCTCACACAGCGATAAGAAATAATGCTAAGCGACATGAAGCGGTCGGCAACGAGGGACATCGGATGTTACTTGTATGAAGAAGGAATGTGAGGGGTCTGCGTGACTCGGTGCGCAAAAGGCAGAGAGAGTAGCGCGTCGTCGCGGGGCGCCGACGCGATCATTATCACTGTCGTTGCTATGTACATGCACGCCAAAATTGCGACAAGTCCGTCTCGGGACGCCCAGAAGACGACCATCACGGAGATCACCGGGTCACGTGTCCGCGACAGTGTTGGGTCAATAGCGTTTAGTTTTTTCCGGATATGGCAAAAATCGGGAACCATCCATTATTGATGCATTCTCAGTGCATGATATATTGCTGAGTGTTCTAGGAGGTACAGAAGTATCACATACCCATCTTTAAATCTTATTTGAGGTCATTCGGTGAAGCATACAGCAAGATTTTTACCAAAAAGCCACGGCAATTAATTTCTATTTGCCACCACTGTAGAGCCTTGGTTAACTTTTCTAAAGGCTTGTACATATTCCCTCAGTACATGCCCAGTAGTATTATGTGTATCATTCAGTAAACTTGAAAATCACTGTCAGTCGAAGTTAGATCAATCATCAAAGCCAGTACTCACTCAAATGTGTGAACAAATCAGTACAGTACCTAACTTACTCGTATATACTATATGGCTTATCATTCTCTCTCAGGCACTCTGTTGTATCTCAAAAGGTGGAGAGATGCAAAGTTTTACATAGAAAATCATGAATTATTTGTGTCCATTTTGCGTACATATCACATTATATCAATGACTCTAAGTATTAATATTCACATTCCCTCACACACACTATGGCGGTCAATCTGCACTTTTAATAAAACCAGGGTAAAATGTGTGTTTTGGTATAGAAAGTGGAAAAGTATAGAGAGAATGTCAACCTACCTATGAAAGTTTTGAGCCCCGGGGGGAAAAAGTCGAGGGGAAGATTTGTGTTTTTTTTTGGTTCGGACGTCAGAAAACAACAGCAGTAAATAAATTTTGTTGAGGGGGGTGAAAAAAGTTGAGCAAGCAGGGTATAAAGTCAGAGGTGAGTACAAAGAAAAACTGAGGGGTTCTTGTGTTTTGTAGGGGAGGGAATCGAACTTTCGGCGAGAGTTCAAAAACTTTCCCGGCGTGTGGCAGTGCTAACCCTAATGATGGACATCCCAAAAGCGGCAACACGGTGCATGCACCGGACGCATGCCCAAAGCAATTTGTGGGTTTGTACTGCGACCCCCACCATGCCTATTCCTCAAGACGTCATTGAAACTATACTCCATTTCCTACCGGAGGATTTGGAGTCTCTTCGTCGCTGCGCTGTGGTTGCTTCAGATTGGGTAGACCCCGCCCAATCTCTACTCTTTCGCAAAATTACTCTTGGTCATCGGGACGCATTCGTTGACGTTGACTCGGAGAATGTAATGCCCCCTCTTGGATCCCTTGATTCCCTTCCCAACATCAATCTCTATGCACGCTTTCATGCCCTGCTTTCAGAATCTCCTCATCTTGCCAGACATATTCGATCTCTGTGTCTTGGTCCTTGTACCCGCATCCGAAATTGAACTGAGTGATACATCAGAGCTTGTCAGCGGAGAGGCTCAGGAGATAGAAACCTACCTGCTAGGCTTTCTACCCTTGCTTCAAGGTAAAGGCGTAATCAAACTGGGGGGTATTTCCATATGAGATGGGGGTTCATACTTTTCGTCTACACCCACCGATTGCACACCTCCTCAAAGCTCTAGGAGCCTCTTCCCTTCAGCTTTTCAACTGGAGCTTTTCTGAATGCTCTGATCTTGCCCTCCTAGCAGCACCCCCCCTGTTTAGTCAAGACAATACAAATAATTATTTTGCATTTTCATTATTTGGTAGGCTTTCGAGAACGTGCCCGATAGTGGGTTATAGGGCCTGTCGGGTCGTCGGGCACGATAGTGACCGATAGTCCCCGAGTCCACCCCTATGACGCAGCTGTCGGACCGATAGTCCGACACCCCCCGATCACAACCGACCGGGCACGACCGGGCCCGGTAACACAATAAATAAATTTGCGACATGGAATTCCACGAGTCGTTTGGTTGGCAGTGTACAGTAAACACCACCAAGCAGGTCCCATCAATGATGCCATCCCTGATGTCTCAAATCGACTGAACAAAAAATCTAAAACTTTTTCTTCCGTTTCCGAGGCTTCTGGGGGATAACTTAGGAATATTCACTGCAGCCCTCTAGAATTATCCCAGCCCTCAGAGCACTAAGAACAACTTAGTTATGGGGAAGCTTGCTTCCCCATTCATCGGTATAGGGATCCAAAATGCAGATGCTGACAAATGACTGGGGTGCTTTGTAAGCACAGCTGTAAGCACTGTGCGGGCCTTTCCTCGGACTTCGGATATCCAGCTGAGTGTCATGTCGCTGTCACTGTCATGTGACTTCGGACTACGCGCCGAATGTTTCCGACTCCGAGTGCTCAACTTTGGTTCAACTCTTGCTCAGCTCAAGTTCAATTGGCCTGCTAGCGCTGGCCAAATACGAATATAATATGCCTTTTGGCGTATCGTATTCATATCCGTATCGTATTTGCCTCCCAGGACCGTATCATATTCGTAGTATATTGTACTCATACTGTACCTCCCTGTATGGAGGCAACCGTCGAGGGACCGTGACAAAATGGTTGCCTTGTTTCAGGCAACCGACCCGCCGTGAGCCGTGACCGTTGCCAAAGGAGGCAACCATCTGGCTCAAAAAATTCGTGAAGAAGCCATCAAATCATAATTTCGAGGGATTTCGGCTGATAAGCAGCTCAAAAGGTAAGCACAGGACTCAATTGTGTATGGTTCCAGGCAGAAAACTTAAATATTTCGTGCTGCGTCACGATTTTTTCAAGGCAACGGCTTCAATCGTGACCGTGGCCACCTCAAAAAGAGGCAACACAACCAACCCCACCGTTACCGTGACGGTTGCTTCCATACAGGGAGGTACAGTAGTCATAGGGTTGAATACGAATATATTTTGAATATATTCAAATATATTTTGGGCTGCAAAATTTTCAACGAAGTGCTCCAAAAACAGCTCAAATGAGGACATATCCTCCTCTCATACTGCTTCACTGCATTATAGTGCATTTCTAAGGAAGAATCTCCACCCCAACACTGAGATACAAAGCCAGATCAAATTGTTGTGATGGTCGGTGTTCACCCGAGATGTCCGGGGATGCGTTGGAACTGTTGCCGAGCCGTCGGGAGCCCGGGACAACGGTTGTCACCACCGGCCGGACAGGCATTATGTTGATTTTGGCCTCGCTCCAAGGGCCGGAACACATTTGATGGCAAAAGTTGTGGTAAAATATATTTGAATACGCTGGGGTCCATATCGTACTCATATTCATATCGTATCGTAGTCATATTCTTCCATATTCATATTCACTTCCCCTCCCCGAGCCGTATCGTATTCATATTCCGTTGAATATAATTCAAAATATATTTTTCGTATTATATTTTTGGCCAGCGCTAGGCCTGTTTGAACCTCATGTGCTGTGATAAATATATGTACAGTACCTTACCAACACCTATATACTCAATGGTTGCTTGCTCATTAAGAAAGAATTCAGTAAGCATCCAGTTTTGTAACACTGAGTCTCCTCAGGTCACAAGCACTTGAAGCACTTTGTCACAAGTGCCGGGGCTCAGGGAATGCTTTGAGCAACTTCAAAAAAAATTACCAGACTTTGTGCTACTACCAGTGTCTTGGATATACTTACCACTATGTATCCAGTGAGTATAAGCTTTAGCTGTCAAAATTAATAATCCGGAAAAAACAGGGCCGCTGCCAGTGAGTCACTGCAACCAGATTCATCAGGAGCAGAAGAGTTTGAAGGTGAATATGAGGGCGGTTACTGAGGCGGTTTTGAGGTTCATCAACTGAATAAGTTGGTTGCCCAAATCGGGCGAAAAACTGCTCGAGCCAGTAATGTTGCCCGAATTAATTTAGCAAGATTAGCTACTGTATATGATGAATTGGACGTATTCAACTAGGATATTGAATTCCCATTCGCACTGAAGCAAGCATACCCTCCTATGTGGACCATTGTCCACATACCCAACATGTTCGGTTATAGGGCTCCAAAATGCAGATGCTTACAAATGACTGGGTGCTTTGTAAGCACAGCTGTAAGCACTGTGCGGGCCTTTCCTCGGATTTCGGATATCCAGTGGTGGTCGGCAACGCTGCCAAAATTCGGTGATGGGAAAAACCGGTATTGCCGCATTTGGAAGGTACTTGCTACTCCCTTGTACTCTTTTACTCAGAAACACCTTTCCGTGAGTCTCAGAAGGTCGGATTTGTATTGCAGGCACGATTAGGAGTCACTTTAGTTCGTTTGGCAAAAAATTTGGGTCAAAATCGTGCCTCATTCTGGAATCTATCATATGCGGGCTCGGGCGGCCCTCCAAGATTTACTCCTCAGTGCAGCTTGTTGAATATTCAGACAACAGCTTTCAAAAATGCGATCCATTACTGTCAAGAAAATGATTGTTGCCGATTTTCCATATTCCCCCTAGTTCCATAGATATGCACCGATGTTTGGTCAGAACCGCCAGGTTTGCATACTTGGGGGCCGAAATTCAAAAATCCGCAACAATCATTTCTTCACGACATGCCATGCAACCATCTTCTACAGTCAAAATTTTCTCTCAATGTGCCTGCAGGATGAGGAAAACGGCCATACCACTGAATGGCTGATGTCGGAGTTTGCTGTCGGTGTCATGTCGCTGTCACTGTCCATGTGACTTCGGACTACGCGCCGAATGTTTCCGACTCCGAGTGCTCAACTTTCGTTCAACTCTTGCTCAGCTCAAGTTCAATTGGCCTGCTTGAACCTCATGTGCTGTGATAAATAGAGACTTTGCGGAAGCCACCGTGGCTATTTGTGGCTCTTCGTGTGCAATAGTTTTCTTGAGCCTCCCGCTCGAGTTAGCCACCCTAGCATCCCGTGAATAGGTAGTACAAATAGTGGCTAATCCACCCAGAGGGCTGTCATCCGGTCCCGAGAAAAATTAGCCACCAATAGCCACCAGTGGCTACCGCAAAGTCTCTTAATATATTGTACAGTACCTTAACCAACACCTATATACTCAATGGTTGCTTGCTCATTAAGAAAGAATTCAGTAAGCATCCAATGCTTTGAGCAACTTCAAAGAATTACCAGACTTTGTGCTACTACCAGTGTCTTGGATATACTTACCACTATCCAGTGAGTATAAGCTTTAGCTGTCAAAATTAATAATCCAGAAAAACAGGGCCGCTGAGTCACTGCAACCAGATTCATCAGGAGCAGAGTTTTTGAAGGTGAATATGTACAATTACGTTCAAATCGTTAATCACGCGTCACAACCCACCTCTGTCGAACCGAATTTTTGCCCTGTGTCACAGACTCACGCCTCACACGGCCATTGTCGAAAAAAATCCTTCAAAATGGGATTTTGCTCGAAAAATCACTTTGCTAGTAATGTGGGCCCTCTGGTGTGTTTCTTCTTGACTTCTTATGTTCAATTTCTTCTAGTTTCCACGTGAAGTGATTTTCAACTGAATTCTCGGTACCGTCTGAAATGCGGTTTTTTTGCTCAAGGTATAGTATTTCTCCACCGCATTCCCAATCCTCGCGGAAAAATCCAGACTCACTTACTCAATGTTTTCAGGCTCCTCCTCGCGAGACTGGGGGTTGTCGAAAATTTGCGCCCTGTCCACCACGCCAGGACCACTGTCGAAATGTCGAATTGGTTCAGGCGCGTCACGCGTCACCCCCCATGTCGATTTGAACGTAATTGTACAGTATATGAGGGCGGTTACTGAGGCCGTTTTGAGGTTCATCAACTGAATAAGTTGGTACCCAAATCGGGCGAAAAACTGCTCGAGCCAGTAATGTTGCCCGAATTGATTTAGCAAGATTAGCTACTGTATGTGGATGAATTGGACGTATTCAACTACAGTCGAAGCTGTCATAACCCATAGGCCTCGGTTAGGTCAGAAAGGTATGGGGTATGGCAGATTTATGGGTTATCCCAGCCAAAGGTCAGTCAAAATCCCCGAGAAATGTATGGGTTAAGGCAGATTATGGGTTACGATAGCTATGGGTTATGACAGCTTCGACTGTAGAATATTGAATTCCCATTCGCACTGAAGCAAGCTTACCCTCCTATGTGGACCATTGTCCACATACCCAGCCCTCAGAGCACTAAGAACAACTTAGTTATAGCTCTGGGTGGCTGTCTTGGGAACATCTATGGCTGGTCACCCAAATAGGAAGTTATGTAAGCACACGTGCCTGATTGTTTGATTGCATCACTGATGTCTCAATTTGCCCTCGAGAAAAACAATTTATTGTGAGTTTTGTCTTGGTGGACAAATGGTCTTGAGGGATTGAAGTACTATCTAATCGGAGTGTTTTGGCAAGAGGATCAAAAGCTTTTTGATCACTCGTAATAAATTTCGTTCCTGTTTGGTGGTGTTTTAGGCCGAGCGCACCATAGAGTACACGCTTCCACCACGCACATTTTAACCCAACCACTTGTCGAGGTCGATGTAGTGCGGTTCTGGATCGGTGGTCCGCCATAAACGTAGGTAACAAAATATAAACAGAATCTGGCGGAATTTGAAGGCTTTTTGATTGAAAAAATCTCCATCGGGAATCAGATTCGGGATGCACGGTCCAAGCACTGACACGTGATGTTTACAGCCCGTTTTCCCGGCCGAGGGATTTCCCCTTAAAGAAGGGAAAACAATGACCCACCGTGGGGAATCTTGACCGTTTTGCCGGAATGGAGAAGTTCCCACTTAATGGACTAAACGCTATCCCTAGGGCCTCGCTTGACTAAGTCATGACTTAGTTGTCACTGATTTTGATGGCTAGCGATCATCGGCAACTGGAATGGCGATCACTCCCGATAAATTAGCGGTCAAATCTACTTCCCTCATATGAGCACGAATTTCGATGCGGTAAGCGCTCCAATAGTGCTTGTAGGATCCAGAATATGCCTGCCAAATATCTGGCGCCCCATTGCTACCAGGGCTCTGGAAACTAAAATCTAACTACGGCTGCAGAACCGTCGTGGGAACTTAGTGGGGCGACTAATCACTGCGGATCACTAACTAAGTAACGGGCGTCACTAGCCGACTAATTCTTAGTCAAGCGCAGTAATACACGCGGAGCTATCAAACGGCTGATCGGCACTGGTCGGCATCGTTGATCGATGGTTCCGGTGAGCGTTCAATGGCTTCTGTTGTGCGCCACTGGATTCCAGTGGATTCCGCTGGCTCTGTTTCCAACTGGCAGCCGGTGGTTTTCGCTGGAATTCAGTGTAATCCATTTTCTTCCGGATATATCAAACCCTCGCCACGACGCCACTTCAAGGTGAATGTGGGGTGCGTGAACTAGATTGAACCTATGTTCCCAACGATTAAGCTGTTGGGGTAGGAAGTTTAGTTGCATTCACCTCCTAGCACGTATTCCTGTGATGTATATTCTGGGCAGGGAATTGAAATTTTAGTTGGTATCCCATGAACGTGATAGCTCATTGTATGAATCCCCTGCCCTCTCCGAAGCGGTCCCGAGCTCTCTAAGTGGTCCTTTACAACATCGACAATGAACAGTATACAGCCTGTTGTTTTTCTAGGTGCTTGGCGATTTTCGGAGCTTGTTTGACAGCTACGGGAGCCAGCAGACGAGTATATACTAGAAACGAAAACGAAAACGACTATATATAGAATAGCGTATAGATGGCCGGCGGTGCCCGTCGGCAGCAGGTTCAGAAACGAAAATGAAACAGTCGGCACGGAACAAGTCAAGGTCGGCTCTATGATGTCATCACGCCAAGGGTCACGGTCACGTACTATGCATGCCTCGATCGAAACGTTGAGCACCACTCAATCAAAACCCGCTGTATGTTGGTTCCGATGCTCCGCTTTTGTACTCGCAGCTACCAAAAGTACCCGAAATTGCCGTTTTTCCCCGCAAATTGATATGCTCGTGCAACTTAGCTACTGCCGGCAGCCAACACAAATTAACCAAAATATAAAATAATAATATTTGTTTACTTTATGTAGTCCATTCTTGTTTCCTGTTTGCCTTTAGTGTTCGTCTATATCATGTTTGCCACGAATGGGTGTCGTAAAAAATTTCTATTTTATGATTCTGAAGTGCAGAGCGCACTGAGTCTTGCACTGAGTGATCTTCACTCTTAAATCAATTTGATAATTTAGAGTGCTAAAGCACGCCGTGGCGTGACCTGGTACAAGCCACTCGGACACGTTCGGCAAGCACGATAGACCACGTACATTGTGACTGTGACATCAATCCAGTCCTTTCGGCTTCTTTGCCGTGTTGAAACCGGTCATTTTCGTTTCTGAATCCTCGCAATTGATGGACTTGATGGCCTCGAAGGCCGCCTGATCAATATCAGCTAGCCCGCGTTTTCGTTTTCGATTTCGTTCATACCGCCAGCAGATGACGCAAACGCAAATTAGCCATTGGATGGCTCGAATGGTTGCATCACAATTACCCGCAAAACAGACCAATTTTGTCCTTGACCGGTTTCAAATTTCAATTGTCCTGAATCCCCTCAGAGCTCCTCTTAAGCTTCCTTCGCTCTCCTCATGCATGTTACGATATTGCAGACCGTGCACCAAGGTTGTTTCCAGAGCTGTATACTACAGTCGTACACAGTGATATCCCCCCTTCATTGGTTCTCATCACGTATGTTACAAGATTGGAAACAGTGAACATATAGAGTAAATTGTTTCGCCCTTCATTCGTTCTCCTCGCGTATCTTACAAGAGATTTGAGCTAGTGCACTATAAGTTGTTGCCTGAAATGCTACGGATATATTCTCCTGTAACGTTTGTTTTGGCGGCAGTAAGTTTCTGTTCATTCGGTCTTCTCTTCTTCGTACCAAAACTTTTTATAGAACAATTAAGGACGTTGTCGTCCCACTAAGCTACCCTATCCGATCGACAGTCGATGGCAGCGAAACCAAATGAATTGCTGATCCATCAAGGCACAGCAGTGTACTCGGAATGAGCGCGGCAAATCGATCCACGGCGATCTGGGGCCCTGATGCAACGGAATGTAAACCTGAGCGTTGGGTTAAATCGGACACAGGGAGAATCGAAGCTTCCTGGAGCGTATTCCGGTATGTACGTTTTATTATTCTTTTTCTTGATTATTATGGGCCTTCGACAAAGGGTTAATATTTGATGTGGCAGGATGACGTTCTTGAGTGGCGCCAAGGTCTGCCCGTACGTGTTTCTTATTCGAAATGTTTTCTCTATTGAGCCCAAACTCGATATTAGTGGTAAAACCTTTGCGGTCCTCGAATTGAGCAAGTCTCGCACTACTCACGTTTCGTGCACCTACATACGCTGACCGATATCTAATTCAGAACTTGTCCTTGCCGTACTCCTACTAGCATCTCATTCGAGCCAGTTTCCGCCCCAATCGAGTGGAGGATGGGAATAACACTCGAACCAAGGGTACGCGGACGGGAGAAAGAAGGGGTTCAAGTGCCTGTTTGCGTTACGGCTTTGTAGATGATAGATTTTAGTTTGTTGCATTCTGTATCGACGACTTTGTTATGTTGAATTGATGATTTCGCGAATTTTTTTCAATAACGCAGCTCACGTTTTTTTTTTTATCACTGCCAAAGCGTAAGCAATTTTATTATAGAGTAACTATGTCGGAAAAATCTCAGATTGCTTGTAACGGTCTCTGACCGGTTACAAGCCGTTACAATGTCGTAAGCCTAACTGTGGATTGTAGCGCACAGTTGGAACCTTATAGTGGGTTGTAAGAGGACCCCTGGGCAACCAACCAAAATGCCTGCCCGCAACAATCCCGGATTTTGAGGTTTATTATCCGCACCCCCAAATCCGGCAATTTTTATCCGAATTTGACCCAGGGTAAGTCTTCCAAAAAAATTTCATTTCATTCATATTTTGTGTCCAGATCTTTGTTTGAGCCAAGAGACCTTGTTGATGACTCGAACCATCATGTTGCAAATGTTCCTGCGGCCACTGTAGTGGAAATTCTGACCATCGCTGATACGAGCTGACCAAGGCTGACCAGGTCCTGACTAGCCTCCCCCAAAAGCTTTATTTTAGAAAGTGGCATTGCCTTCATTCTTTGCGTGTTTGTTGGGTGTTCCAGTGGCTTTTTGAAAATTGTCGGCATACTTTACGTTCCATCACATTATATATCATATCTGTAGCTTAGCCATTGTTATAAAGAAGATAGCTACGATCAATACAAGTCGTTTGGCACACTTTTCGAGAAAATGAGGCTATTTTCCCCGGCCCGAGAAACGTTTTCAATGTTGGCATCAATCACCACCAAAAGAGGTAGTTGGGAAGTGATCTACTTATACAAAGGAGAATGGTGTACGTAAGTCGTATGGCCACGCTGGCGCAAACAAAAAAAAGGAAAGCTTCTTGCGCTTTCAGTCTTGCTCTGTCTCGGATAACAGTCGGTCAGCATGTAGTTTAGCACAAATGAATGTGTTTTATGCAGAAATTCCGGTGTGCGGAGGAGAAATATCGCTCTCAGTATTACATCAACATTATGGTCCTGTTTATAATTCCCGGAGCCAATTATAAACGGTTTTTTAATTTCGTCTGGTGAGATGGCGTTCCGCACCAAGGTTAGTTTGGTAGGCTTTCTGCCACATCCTTTACTGGCGCTGCGTGGCATAAGAGGAAGCTGGGTCTACATCCTCTTGGATGAAAGTCTGAAATATTTGAGAGGGCGACAGCAAGGATTTGGATGTGAAATCCCAAGGAGCCTGAGGATGAAGTGCTTGATCTTGTGACAAGGGAGGCTGCGACAAGAGTCCCCCCGTATCTTGTCTTTCTCTTTACTACTTGTCGCAGCCCCCACTCGACTACTCTCTTCTCTATCGAATCGACAACTCTCACTCTCTCTCTCGCTCTCGCTCTCTCGGGTCTCATCTCCAAATCATGCCTACGAAATTCAACAAGACTCTTACTACCTTGAATACCACCCAGCTCCTAGCTGCAATGGCCGACTTCCAGATTGCTGTTCCAGCGACTTATACCGTCCCATCTCTAAAAGGGCTTCCTTAAGCCTTATCTTACTGTTCACCCGGAACTCTGCTTGGACGACAATTATGCCGCCCTCTTCACTAAGAAGGAGCGTAAGAAGTACCTCGAGGAATCATCCTGCCCCTCCTCCCGAAGACCACGACAACGGACAGCTCTCGCGAATCCACCCCGTGGGCAGGCATACAGCAGGCAACAACAATCTCGCGCTCCGACCCCCCGCCGCACCACAAGCCCCTCTCGACCTCGACAAACAGGCCAACCTTCAGCTTCTCGAAAGTCTCCCCGCGGACCAAATCGAACGTGCCCTTCAAGTCCTCTTTCCCAAAGGTGAGTCTCATTTTCTGTCTCTTTCTCCTCTCAATTCTTCGTCCTTCGTACTTTCCGTTTACCCTCCTTTATTCCTATATTGCGCGCTCCTATATGTTATGTGTTGCTTTCGTTTTTGGGCGTTTCTAAAAGCGTTATAACCGCTATTTTTAATTCTACGGAGCGTTACAAACCGCTATTTTTAATCCCTTGCGTTACAATCACGGACTGGTTCGCAGCGTGGCAGCGCTTGCTTGATCTCATTTGCATTTACGTCCCATTGGAGCTACAGAAATGGCAGGACTCATTTTCCCTACATACATCTGCGCCCACCTCGAGGACGCTTCTTGGCCTGTCTGGGCCGCTTATGATTCTGATGTTCGTTACCGAGGGACCATCTCCAGTTTCGATCCCGCTGTTTTCCACCAAGTCATTTTTGACGGCCGCGGTGAAACGCGATTTGAAGTCCTCCCGCCCGCCCTTGAGGACTTCCGAGCCGAATTAAATCGGAAATCTTCTACTGCGCACGCGCAATCCTCATCTTCATCCACCCGCTTCCACCCTTATTCCAATTCTTCCAACACCTCCAATTCCAACTCTCACCCTCGTTCAAAAATCAATTTTTTCGGGGTAACCCGAAACAACATCCGGCTCGCTATCACCAACGGCGAAAATCCGAACGGGCCCGCGCTGCTTCATCTGCGGCATCGTGATCCCCCCCATCAGTCGCGCTTCTGCGATAACCGTAACCGCTCTGATGGCCGCGCCACCGTCCTCGGCCTTAAGGTACCTTGAGGTGATGGCCATCAACCTCGCCCGACCTCAAGTGACGTCACCCTCGCCCATGGCTCCGTCGATCTTGCTCTTTTCGTCCCATTTACGTTCCTTGGGCCAGGGGGAGATAGAACTGGTGCATGAGGAGCTATTCAGCAGCAAACAGCATTTTATTCTGCGGCGAATGAGCGTGTTGAGAAAACAGGTTCCGAAAATGGTCTTGAGGTGATGGCACCTCGACTTCCTTACATGGTAATGATTTGAGGCGGAGGTCAACCTCACCTCCGAGGGCCTCCGCCTCGCGGCAACACTAGTCCAGGGTGGACAACGAAGGGAATAAATAATTATATAATATATGCTTCGCGTGGAATTGGCAGGCGTGGATGCAATGCCGGACCCAATTGCGAGTTCCGCCACCATTGGTGCACACTTTGCCGATTGTTACTCCCCTCTTGCCGGACAAGTGGGAACGCGCGCTGGAGCGCGCTACAGCCGTTTTCTGGTAATTGTCCGGTTTTGATCGAGTGGGGTAATTCAAAAGTTGTTCCACCCTGTTCGGTGGCCAGTGCGTGGCATTGCCGAGGAGCCGGATGCATCCCAACCGCCCCAACGGTCGATGGGTGAGAGCAAACTTGCTTCAGGAGTAGCATCAGCAATTTGACAAAAATCTTGCGACTTTCCAGGCTTGTCCAGCTTGTCGGCAAGCTCACAAGCTCAAAAGGCCTGAAAAGTAATTTTGTCATGCACCTTCCAGACATCCTGCCTGCACTTACTGACTCGGATTTCAACCCCAAATGCATCTCCCATTCTCCTTGGGCCCAAATATTCAAGAGCCGAGGCGTAGCCGGCATGATCTTGAGACGCCGAAAATGAGCTTGTGATTTTTTGAAGATAGCTTGGCAACTTGTCAACTTGCCAGCTTTTCGGGCTTTTTCCGGCTTTTTTGCCTTGTACAAGGTCAAAAGCTGTCACAAGCTATCTGTCAAAAAGTCTGATGTAATATTCAGGTTAGAGTCTTGAACAGATTGTTGGAGCTTGTTGGAGGTTCAAGCAACTGAAGAATTCAAAAGATTGAGGGGGAAACGAGCGGGGAACGAGCGAGGTAGTGAAGGTCGCGGTCAGAGAGCACGAAGTCAGCTGGCGCCGCGAGTTGCCGGCGGCTGACGTGAGAGAAGATACAAAGATCTTGAAACCATTCGCCAGGTCCTATGTCTTTCGGGGCAATTACCTAGGTTTTGAAATCAGTTATTTTCTGCGGAACGGCCGGTATCAATAATTCGGTGATGTCAAAACTGGTATTACCGCATTTTGAAGGTCCAGCACACCCCTCCCACTCTTTTTTCCTAGCACCTTCCTACAAGCCTCATAGTATTGAAACTCTACCAGGAATGAAACTCTACCAGGAATGCATTCTGAAGCTACTGAGACACGTATGAGCGAAAAAAAAACCCTCCCCGGTTAAAATCACTTACCAGCGTGGATTTGGGATATGCACACCCCGACAGCTCTCCAAAATTTACTCGTCCCTACACACCATTTTCACAGGCTCACACAAACCTGGTTGGCTGCTGAGTAAATATTTCAGACTTGAACGCGCAAACACTTTTTAACATCCTCTGTACGTGCATCTAAAGGGAACAGGACGGTTGATCATGGCATCACATCCTACAAGATAAATTGACAATTTATTGTGTATCTCAGTAGCCCGGAATTCCCGTTTTGAGGGGAGCGTAGTGGGAAATGAGCGAGTCAATTGGACTCTGGCATGGAAAGATTTATTTCTTGCACTGCGTTCCCGAGCTTGCGGTAGCCGCGAGTGGCTAAATTTTCTCGAGACTGCTGAGGGCTCCAGAGTACATCAGCCACCATTTGTACGTCCCATGGATGGGATGGAAGGTCCAACACGCGTGCACACGAGGAGCCACCAGTTCGTATGGTGGCTGACCTTGGGCTGACCGCAAATTGCAAATTGAAATAATTATGTAACATTCTGAAATCATCGGGCCCCAGTGACCCGCTCGAGGATAAAACCCCTGTAGATCGTGGATAATGCTACAGGCAGCGCCTTTCTTCACAATGATTGCAGTCATATCTGTCGTGTTTCTTCTATTCTTGGGGGCCGTGCGAGCATTGCCCCTGCCGGATCGAGTTGGCGGTGAGGTCACTTTGAGCTCGCTTGATGTTATACGGTCTGATCTGTGCTTCAGTCGCGATGGGAATCGAGGCAAACAACGCCGAATCAGCGAAGGTTACCTCGGCGTGGGCCTGATTCTCGATGATTCGAGTGGGCGTGCAACCACAAAACCCGTCAACACGCCCTGTGAAACCAAAATATCAACGGCTGTTCGCAGTCTTCGTATTCAAACTCAAGGCGCATCGACAACGAGAGTGTGATTCTTTGACTGCTTGGTGCGCCGACTTCTTGATGGTTGATTGGTGATTGGTTCATGCTTAGGGCCATGCCATTATTAGTAGAGTACCTGATGCCCAACAGCATGTAGTTCATGACAGGGCTCCCAAATTGGGATGTCATTAGTACATTTTGCAACTCCCACCAAACAAATATCTGTTGGTACCTTGTTTGTTCGCCAGCATACCGGCCTATAGCGCCTGTTTGCCTGTATATGTTTCCAGAATTCGAATTGGGGTATAACTCACTAAGAATCAGGCTACAGCCTGAGAAGATCAGCTCCCCCCAACAAAAGAATTTGACTGACTTGTAAATTTGGCCAATACCAAAATCCCCATAGCCGCGCCAGGCATGATGGCGTAACGCCCGGTGACTGTACCGGGATCGACTACCAAGAACGCTTCGAACAATAGGGTCGTTCACACCTCCCTTTTATCTCGTTGACGGGTATGGAGTTGAAAAGTAAGAGCATCCTGAATGTATTCCGTGAATAGGATGTAGTGATCTGCCCCCACGCCGAGCGTGGCCTTTGGGGTGGTGTGCCGGATGGTCCGAGCGATGGCGGGAATAAGAGGGCACTTGATGCGTTGAGAGACGACGGGAATGGAGAGATGGAGAATAATTTCCGAATACAATGACGTTGTATTTTTCTCTCTCATGAACACGAGTATGATCTCTTCCCAAATGCATCCCATAATCGATACAGTGTAGTAGGGTTCCTTGGATAGGGAGGGTTCCTTGATTATTTTTGTTTTCTGGCTATCCACAACAGCTTGTAATTGGATTCTTTTTGCTCAGCCTAATGAAATAGAGCCTATGTACAGTCTCAAAAAGTTGAGCCCACCAGTGTGTCTGTGGTACGAGCAAGACACTATTTAATGTGCATCAGCTGCCTAATTCGGCAATGATCACTTTTCTTTTGTCCACTTCTCGTCTCCTTTTACGTGTTATGCTGAAACTAATTCTCATGAGATAGTTGAGGATCGTATCTACGATTCTATACCCAAACTTTAGCAGATACGGACAAGATACGGCGGACTATAAATTGATTGGTCCTTCAAGTTCACAGGCTAAAGTGTGACATGACCCTTGAAATTGCACTGAAGTTTGCCCATTCTTATGCTTCCAAATTGTATAAATATGTGCCATATAGACATTTTACTGCCATATGAGTAGACTAGATCAAGTATGGCTCAAAAATCAATGTCAATTGGCTTCTGACAGAGCAGAAGCGAGATAACCAAGGAACCCTCCGCGTGACATTTGTGACCAAAACTTCACTATCTTTTTCCTTGCCTCATCGTCAGTCGAATTCCAAATTTGAAAGGGGGAGACACATTGTTACATGCTCTAGTATACACTAGAGAAAACACGTTTTGTTATTGTACAGAAAATGCGAAAATGGAAAGTGGCTATCCAAGGAACCCTACTACACTGTAATATGATTTGTATGCCGGAGTACCGGCCTACAGAAGGGCGAGCTTGTGCAAATCCGCATCAGCGGCACATTTGCTCCTTGACCAATGCCCCGCCGCAAACTGCCAGCAACCGCGCGACTCCACGCGTTTCAATGCACGATAGAGTCCAATATCTGCAGGGTGTTATTGAAGCTGGCCAATGGCAGAAGTATATTGGGTTTCAAGATGCCAGTTTCCTTTTTTCTCGACGAACTCAATTGCGCGGTCTGGTAAAAAATATGAATAGATCCGCCTAATCAAGACATAAGAAATTAACATTCCGGCAAGGGTATACCGATCTGCGAAATCCGCTACCGGGGTTTTTTATTATTATTATTATTATTATTATTATTATTATTATTATTATTATTATTTTATTTTATTTTATTTTATTGCAGAGACTTCGGCAGACCCTCCTCTGCCGATTACACCACAGCTTTTGCACAGCTTGATTTCTTCGGCCCGTCCACAGACATGGGACATGGGCCTAGACCGGTTTACATGATGATGGTGACACCGGTTATATTATCATTCTCTCAAGTTGTACATTCGTGCAGCGAAATTGGATATAATATCAGCGCTTAGGCCAATTAGAATACATATGGGATACTAGAGGGGATACAATTGAAGCTATTTGAACTCCAACTACCCAGTTGCGCACTCACCAGAATGCATGGGAACAGGATACTAAAAGAAGAACTGTGGGAATCAGTTACTTCTCAAGGACGGCAGGCCGGATGGCCCCGGATATAACAAGGATAAAGTGTGTAGATCATTGACACACTTTGTGATGGTAATGCAGAGTAGTCAGAATGATTACATGGCGGCTAAATTCAAGGATAAATTAATAAGGATTAGATTACTGGCTCCATTCGGCTGTCGTGTCTTAGCGTCACTTAGCGTCACTTTGGAGCACTTGGGAAAAATTCCACGCCAAACTTTTGGTGAGAAATACTCTTAAGTGACGTCAAGTGCTCCGAAGTGACGCAACCGAATGGAGCCTAATAAGGCACTTGTATAGTAAGCAGCGACATTGGCTGACTTTCCAGGAATCCAAAAGTCGGTGGTTCTGCATGCAAGGGCTTCAGCCTGTGGAATTGAAGGAATTATCTTGCTTGAGTACTGTGAGGAGTCAGGCGCCAGACTCAAAGTTCAAAGGAAGAGAGGTTGAGAAACAAGGAAAGACATGAGCGGTGTTGATGTGGGCGGCGGGCCCGAGACAGGTCCCGGACGCCCCGCACTACCGCATTTGGAAGAGCCATCACTAGGGTTAGCACAGCCACACCCCGAGAAAGTATCAAACACCTTCCAAGATTTTATACTTGCGCCCTTCAAAAAAATATACCTACCCAATATTCTCTCACTTCAAGCTCAACTTTTTATTTTCTACACCCGACTTTATATTATCATCTTCACCAACTTTATTCTAACACCTCTGTTTTGCAATTACACTCAAGTAAAAACAAATTCCCTCCTCGACATTTTTACTCTCCAAGTTGAAAGTTATATACCTCAGTGGACTTTTGCACGCATTTTCCCTAGATTATATGCCAAACCACACATTATACCCCTGTTTTTTTAAAAAGTGCAAACTGACCGCCATAGGTATAGCACAGTATCGAGCAGTATTGGCTGGCATTGGAAATAATACTCGGTGTTACAAAAAGTGACCGACAATGTGCCATTTTAGGCCGAATCGTGTAGTATTTTGTTGGTTCAAGCACATAGGAATGTTCATTGGGATGTTCTGTACCCATTTGTATGGCAGTTTGGGAGAAACGACGCCGCGAATGTCTCGCACCAGTCGGTTCAATCTGACAGCTAACATTTTGCCTTATTTAGAAGAAAAATCCGGAGTTTTACTTACAAATTTACCCGGATCTGACTGCGCATTGTGATTCCGCTAATACGGTAAGCTTGAGCACTCGGCTGTTAGGCCATTTGGTACAATCCACTGGGGCTTAAGGTCCCAGTGAGCTACTTAAATAGGTACTCAGAGTCACCAGCGGGTTCTGGACTCTCGGCGGCGGTCAACTTCCACACCTTCCGGCGAATAACTTCCCTCTCGCTCATCTGCCTCGTCATCGTCGTCTGCGCTCCCTACGCGCTCAATTTCCATAGCATCCTCTTCTGACCAAGAATCCTCATCCTCGTCAAAGTCTTCCGGCTGATCGCCCAAGTCAGACTCGGACGATTCCGCCAGGTCACTATTACAGCTTTTACTGGACAAAAATACGATGCAATCGAATGGCATTACGATTTTTCGATGCAGCTCGATGCACCGCGATGTAATGCAATTCAAACCGATGTAAACTGATGCAATGCAGTTCAAGTCGATGTAATGCAATGCACCTCGATGCAAAGTGATGTGGCAGTTGATCCGTTGCGCTCCGCAATCAATGCGATGTGATTCCCTGCCCATCGTTTTACGCATTTCCTGGTCTCCGTGCCTCAATCAATCCCATGGCATCACCCGCGCCAACGACGTCCAACTCAGTGCCTAACCTCTCGAAGAACTTGAAGCGCGTCCCGCACCCATGTTTCCCTCATCCTCCGGCCGTTCTATTCCGTCGACAGGTCCTCCGTGGACGTTCCTAGCCGGTACCAAATGCCTTGGCTCCCTGTACCCGCCCTCTCATTACGCTGCGAACTTCGCCGCGCGTCCTTCCCAGTCCCTTGGCTCAGTTGGCTGCCTCTCCCCGCTCTCATCTTAGCCCCTTCCCAACCTCTACACCTCATTGACTTCACACCATGCTCCTCACTCATTTGCATTGTCTCAATAGTTCTGCTTATTACACAACATGCCACGAATAAGTTAACACTTCTCGACGTTCTCGTAATCGTATAATGATACTATAATCCCAGTAAATTCATAGTATCCCCATAATTTGTTGAAATTGAGCCAATGGATGCCTCTAAGATACTTGAATATAAACTTAACAGTCACTTTCTGGGCCGAAATGGGCCGTCGGCGCGCCCAGAGGGCCGAGAAACGCAAGAAGGAGTGGGAGGAGACAGAATTTCCTTTTTGGGAAAAGCGCAAAAAAAAAGTTGGTGATTGTCATTATTTACAGGAATCCCTGTAAGGAAATTCGATTACTCGTTAAGGAAACCCGGCGATCAAACCGCATAAGTACATGACAGTTCTTTTTTTGGGGGGTGCTGACTAGTCTCGGAAACCCAGACCTTCCTAGACCTTCCTACGTAGTCCTTGTAGGCGTAGTTTGCGGAAATATGTTTCCAAATCGGTAATTACAATGACAGGTTTGACGTTTGATTGATTTTGGTCATGATGGCAGCAGGGACGTAGGAAGGTCTGGGCTACTTTAACTGGGCGACCTACCATAACCCCCAAACTACGGAAAATACGCATTCTTTTGCCTGTTAAGGCCACAATGTTCACCGTCGACGCCAACACAAGCTCTGAAAGCTTCCCGCCAGCCGCCACTGGGCCAGATCTCCCAATCAGCCGGGACGTACCCGAGGTATCGAGCAACAGGAACATTGAGCCGTCACTCGGCCTCGACTTGGCCGCGACGGTGACGATGAGCTCGATCTTCCTGAGATCGACTCGGATGATGACAACCTGGAGGGAAACATCAACACGGACTCAGACTGGGATCCCAGTCAATCGCGCAGCCCATCACCAACACCGTCCATTGACGGTGATGAAGAACTTGAGCCCGATGAGTTGAACGCTGCCACTGCCGATGCCACGGAGTCTCCGCATGTTCTTCGTACACGAGCCTTGCGACGAAAACTGGAACAGCTATCTGAAGATGAGATTGAGCGCCGCATGATCGCAAATCTCGAGGCACTCGAGAATACCGGGTTTGATCTCGCGCTAATGCTAGACTTTCTGTGCGAGGTGTCTAGAGGTCATGCAAAAGGAGATGGATGCCTTGAGTCCGCTTCTCACCACCGACACCGCAACAGATGTGCGGGCTGAGAGCTTGCACTGTGCAAAGGAAGGGTCATGAAATTCATGATGTTGTTGGCCATGAAAATCCTAACATTATGTCCAGGAATTCATGATGAATCGCCTGGAAATTGCTAACGAAACATCATGAATTGAAAGTGTGTTTTCATGATGATTATGGGGCTCTTCATGACGTTTTTTCATGATGTTTTATCAAGTATTTCAGAACAAAATATCATGAAATCAGAGCGCTGCAAAGCAAAGAAATAACCACCCAACTCAAGTGACTCCAGGCGGAATCGAACTCAAGACCGCCGTACGACACCTGATGTCAGGTTGAGAGTACTACAGGTAGACTAAATGGGAGTGATAAGCGTGGTTATTTTAGTCAATATATGGACATCATACGGCCCAGTCTCAAGTTGTTCATCCCCGTCGTTCTCCTCATTTGGTTAACTAATTTTCAACAGTGTGCACTTGATAGAGACCAGAGACCGACTGATACGATTTATTGGCTTTATCATTGATATTAGCACACTACAACTCTTGGTGGACTTAGCCAGAAAAAATCGCTCGGTTCTTTCATGATGAAAATTCATGATGTTTTGTCATGAATTCATAATCTTGCAAAAATGAGCTTCTGAGCATCATGAAACCCCCCTTGAAATTCATGGTGTGCTTCATGACAAAACATCATGAAACCTGAAATTCATGACAGTTTGCATGAATTTCATGATGTATACTCTGCACAGTGTTGACAGGCTTTACATTCCTCCAGCTTCATGCGCACATGTCTATTGCTGCTCCGAACCTCGTTCAGTTCATGGACTCGCTTCCAGGGCGACGTCCTTCCCCAGTTGTAAGTGAAACTGTGTTATATATATTCAAGCTCAAACCGCTTCTACTCGCTATTGCGTAAAGTATCCGGATATGGAAAGTCCGCTGTATTTCTCCACGACTGCAATGGCTCAGGCCAGGGAAATGCATGATAAAATTCCTTGGAAGGGACCCCTTCCTAATACCCATCATCGGAAGGTCTGGGGCCTCATAATGGACCACAATGCTCAGCGTATTTGTGGGGACCCATCTGTCTGTAAGACTGAGGCTCCATTCGGCTGTCGTGTCTTAGCGTCACTTAGCGTCACTTTGGAGCACTTGGGAAAAATTCCACGCCAAACTTTTGGTGAGAAATACTCTTAAGTGACGTCAAGTGCTCCGAAGTGACGCAACCGAATGGAGCCTGAGTCAGAAGAAAGCGGTTCACCACAAGGTTTGGGCGTAGTGCTGCCGCGAGGCGAGGTCGAGGTACCTTGAGGTGATGGCCCATCAACCTTGAACCCACCTTGAGATGACGTCACCTCAGCAGTCCACCTCGAAATTCACTGTCTTCACTTCATTTTCATTCCCTGAGCCGCGAAAAAAGTTCAGCTAGCCTCCAGTGACCCACTCATGAGCAAGCATCACGTTTTTCTGGTGCTAACAACTGTTTTTGAGTATTATTTCCGAAAACAGTCTCAAGGCGCCATCACCTCGACTACCATAAATGGCAACAGTTTAAGGCCAAGGTCACCTCACCTCCGAGGGCCTCCACCTCGCGGCAGCACTATTTGGGCGGCCAATAAAGGTCTAATTTGGACATGAAATCATTGCCAGGGTCGAGAGGTACAGATTTGAACACTTGACCTAATATTTATCTCTTGATACTAGCGAAAAACAGGCAAATTACAGCATTTTCCTTTTTTCGGAAATTCAGTCTACATACCACCCGGCTTGAGCCCCCAGAATCTATGAGGGGGGTCCAAATAGGTTGGGAGGGCCATATACCATACTTACAGATCAGATGACGGGATCAACGGGACCCGATGCGGATCCTAGACAATCGGTGATGCAATCGGTTCTTGATGACAGCTGTCAAGCCCACGTCAAGCTCACAGCACAGCTTGTTGCTGGGTCCTCCCCCAAATATGATTTGTATGCCGGAATACCGGCCTACAGCAGGGGGAGCTTGTGTAAATTCTTATATGGCACACAAATTATATATATTAATGTTGCGCTGTTGTTTGGGGGGGCATACTTCGGCTGGATTCTTTTTTACGCACATAAGTACTCTAATAGTACTCTACTTTGTGAACAAAACTTTACTTATGCCGGGCAACAACGCTCTGACGTTCTGGAGGATGAACCACCAATCAAATTTCTGACTAGCTTATCATCATGATAGAATACCTATCCACTCAGAACCGTGATCTCTATACAGACACTATAACTGAGCAAGCTGCAACATTGATATCATTTATTTTCATCCCCTCTTTACAGCAACTTTCTGGGAAACTAATGGCGCCAGAACCTGCCCCTCTGTACCGTGTATGAAATAGAGAACTGTATTTTCCCTTCCGTTAAGCAGCCTCGGGCAGGGTCAAGGACGGGTGCACCATCAGTTGAAAAGGATGCACCATCACGCTGCAATCAGTCTGGATCAGTAGGGATCAGGATGGATCAGGATGGATCACTCGGAAGAACATCGTATCACTCGGAGCATGCCAATCTTGACGTGCGCACGTCAAGGGCAGTGACGCCATCAAAAAGCCGTCTTGCACAGCTTATTGCTTTTCGGTGACGGCTCTGATAAAGGGGGAGCAAGCTCCCCCAATTAAAAAATCGTTGCTACTCGTAGGCAGGCTGGTTACGAGCCTAAGCAGCGACGTCGATTACAAGGAGAAACGTAGGTTGTGTATGCCGGTTCCCGGCCTACAGGAGGGGGGAGCTTGTGTGGATTCACAGAGTTTGGGTTGAGTGTAAATACAGAATGCTGAAGTTCAAACGGATACACTGCAGATTCAATCCATATTTTTCATGCCAGACACGCGCCATTGAGTTCGTCAAGTAAAAAAGAAACTGGCATTTGAGTGGCACCCGACTCAAACCCGATAGGCTCCAAGAAAATTACTTGACTCTGTCACAGTGGGCATCTGAGTATCGGAGTTGAATGTTGAACCATTGGCTTGAATTTTCTCTTACATTCTGAACAGAACCTAGTTGGACAGTCCGAGCTCGTCCTATCCTCGCGAGCTCGAGTCAAAATCTCAATTTATTCAAGCTGGACTTATATAACACACCTCATCTACACCAAGATGCGCCACGGCTAAGGGAGGGCCGCATGACTTGGAACGACGCTGCCATCATGCTGGATCAGCGACAATCACTGCGGGACTGCTCTGGATCACACGGAAAAGCGCCGCATCGATCGGAAGATGCTCGTATCACTCCCACTTGGTGTGCAACTTTAGGTGCCGCTATACCTCATCTATAGCGGCGCGAGCGCCGGTCCCCTACTCTGCTTGAACAAGTGAAATCGTACATTGAGGCCTCGCCATATATGCCGAGGGCCTTCCTGGCCTGCCGAGAACTTCCGAAGTGCCCGGCATCAGGTGCAACAGTCGACACTCTGGATCTCGAGTCGGTGGAGGAAAAGACAAGGAAAAGAGATACACAGATAAGATCCGGCAATTTTGATTGACTACCTAAGTACAACGCTCAAGGGGACGAGAGGAGACGCGGCGGTCGTAAATGGAAGCCGGTATGTTTGCCGAATGTGGCAAGAGTGTGGAGTAAAGTGATAATAAGTCCCTTTATTTACCTCAATTTACGGAAATGTATGGTAAAATGATGCGATTTACCGGCGCTCCGGACACCATCATCAGCGCTGGATCAAGCTATCACCGCGTTTGATCCCCGGCGCCTCCTCCCTTCCTTCTGTCTGCCCACACAAAAACAACGACGCGCAGCGCGCACGGCCTACACCCTCCTCTCTGTCGAAGTATCTGAACAATATGCATGGAATCACTGCGTCTCAATAAATGAAGACTCTTGTGTGCTCGCTGGTCAATAGCTAATGAACGACATCTAATCACACTGGCGGTGGATCCTTCAAGTCCTTCTCAATCAATCCATACCTCAACGCACGTCCCATCCTCCGTCGACTACGTCCTGGCGTCCAAGTCTGGTGGCATTTATTCGAAAATCTATCTCGTTCAACAACATACCACACACTGAATAGCTTGCTTCACGGAATGGTGTGTATTCCTTTACTCCTTTCGACCGACCTAGCATGCCAGACATGCTACGCGACGCTCTGAATTCAATTATGATTGTATCTGCAGAAGGCGCGTGTCTGCGCCTTCCTTGACCCGAAATAGGGTCTTCCCCCAAATGGTGCGTCTCCCGCTCATTTCTAACTCCATTCGCCCAAACTAAGGTGTGAATATGTAGCTTAAGGTACTCTGTACACGACTACGCTGGCTCCGAGCCCTACGTTCGCTTGGAACGACCGCGTTTTTCCATCGGCATTCCAAATATGGTAAATTTACTGAAGCACACTCACTCCACTCATTCTTATGACATGCCCCATAAAGCCAAGGCATCCTCCGCTTGCCTAGGCTCCTATACATCCACTCCAACACCTGCCGCAGCAGGAACTGCTCACGGAGGGCGGCGCTCGGTGTCTGCGCCATCAACATTTTCCCTCTGGCCCATTAACCTGTACGTCTCAATCCATTTTCAATCATTGCCCGGTGGCTGAGGGAATTGCAAGATGCATTCCTATGGTGGTGCCTTCGCACCGCTGCTGCGCACCGCCGCGATTTGCGGTCGAACGATGGTGGGCGCCGTCTCTCGCAACCCTCATTCCTGTCAGTCAGTGTAACAAGAAATGTATGTGACTGACTTGTTTCTTGACCTTGTCACGACAACTCACGCACCCCAGATGCTATCCCCTCCCACTGTCGCACTTTTGTGTGTTGCTGGCGAACGGCCATGCTCGCGTGCATCATCAACCCGCGCCAAACAAGAAAAACATGTATGTGTGTCTTCGAAATTCCATTGTTTCCATTAAACCAAAGTTTCTTAGGATGTATCAAGTGTTATTCAATTGCTACTGCGCTCCCGATCTCGCTGGTATGGCCAAACGATTGCGCTTGCCATCACTCTTGTCACCACATCACTCAAATCTATGAGAGGTCACTCAAAGGTAGTAGGTCCCCGGCCTGTCCCTGTTTATTTTATACCGTGTGCTAAAGCGTAGTGATGCATCTCAGTGGTGCCCTCTTCTATTCGTGCTCGCAGCACTTGTCGATCCTGCTGAAGACGCGAGTTCGCCACCTCCACTTCCAAATAAGGCAATCATAAAACAGTATGTATCTCTGCTTTTGTTGAGCTTCGTCCCAATTAACTGAAGTGTTTTTAGACAACTGGGGTCTCTCTTTGGCTGCTCCTGCTCACCACTGCTCATGGCAACACCATTTTGGCCACACACACCAGCTTACTCGACTGCTTCAAAAATGTATGTATCTCTTTTATTTCCTATCACCACCGTCAACTAATGCACCAAATTTTTTTTCAGAGCCCTCCATTCTTTCTTGTACTTTCTTTCCACCCCCTCGCTATGACTACCTACTGCTGCTTCCCCCGAAAGGTAGTAAATATTCATTTGTACCTACATAGGGCCTTGAAAAATGTTTCGTCCCAAACCTCTGTCTTTTGGGTGGTTTTTCTGCGCTACATACTCAACCAGATACTTTCTGGGGCTGGTGCTGCTGGGCTCCATGACTCTGAGTGATAGAATCCGAAATTCGACTTAACATGCATATCTAATTTACACTGCCTGCAAGAGTCAAAATAATAATTGTTTGAGGGCACACAAGGAAGGGTATGCATAGTAGGAGTATACTCATACTCTCAAAATGAGCCAAAGTGGTGTACTAGTAATCTCCCACAACTGCCAAAGTCCCTACATCTGCACAAATTCGATCCTGCGCCATCGTTATTCATTGTACGGCTCTGAAATAAATCTGGGGACCATCTGGTAGGAGCCTGAGCATTTCACCCGGCTCTTAGAATATTTGGCGACCATTTGAGTCCAAGGAAAATCAAAGGCCGACTTTTGATCTCGGCAGGTCAAATTTGATCGCCTGCCAATCGCCCGCCCAAACTTTTTGTGCAGATGTGGCGTTTTGGCCTCCTTGAGCGGCATCCTCGCGACGTCCTCCGTAGGCCCCAGAAAAATCTGAAAATAATCAGACCAGCTTTTGAGATGTATGTCTTGAGATCTGCCAACTTGGTTTAGGAATTCGGACTAATTCGGTTCCATAGCATCCCCATCAAAATATTTGTGCAGATGTGGGAGATCACTAGTAGAACGCGCGTTATCGACGCGATAGTCGCGGCGCAGTAAGATCACGTGGGGTCATTTTACCGTAAAACAAGATCATTTTACGGTAAAATGATCTGAAATAAGTACTTACTTGCTTATTTGCCGCCCCCGCCCCCAGGCCCAGTAGTTGCGCACATTTTTTTGCTCCAATTTCACTCTTATTCTTATCTTTCATGTCTAGGGAAGGTATGGTTGCGGCCAAAACTTCATGACCAGTCCCAATTTTGCTCAAAATCCTTCAGGATTCGAGATTTAGCCGGAACTAGGGTATGGTTTATAGGCGAAATTTTTATTTTAGAGGAATCGGAGGTACTCCTAACTTAGGGTTACAAAACGCGAAATTTGAACAGCGAAAAACCAAAATTGTGTGTACTAAACTCACGAATTTGAGGCAGCTAATCAAGTCTTTCTCTGCATTCTGCCTCTGCAACCCCGAACCCCTTCTTCCGGACCCCACAGTGAAAGTGAAATCTCTTACAGGCGACATTGATGCTGCTGCACAGCCACCGGTCCGAGTGATCCGCAATCAAAAGCGCGAAATTGCCGTGCAAAACATGGAAACCCAATTTTTCGAAGTTTTGCTCCAGTCCGTTTGTAGTTTACCTTCTTGCAATGCTATTTACACAATCCCAGGATGTCTCAAGGAAAACTGACGTGACAGTATCAATTACCAAATTGGGACTGCGACTTGTCACGAAGTTCGGTCCGCAACCATACTGGTGTAATCTATCTGGTTCACGCCGATGCTCGAGGTCACGACGAACCTTACAGTACCACCTTGCAGTTGAAAAATTTTACACAGGCGCGTTTTTTACGCGTCCTTCACTATATACAGTTGCGGCGAAATTAAATGCATTACCTAAAAAGGAAATTCCCATCAACTGCCCATATCATGGGCTTCAGAAGCATTCTCTGCTTTCGTCTGAGCCTCGCTTACGTTTCCCAGACTTGCGCGGGGTAGACTGGTGTCGTCGTGATCCAGACTCGTCATCGCTTGGAGAGCTGGAGTGAGAACTCGAGCTCGAGGAGCCGTGTGACGAGTCGGACGGCGACGGATGACCCGTCTTTTGCTCGCCTCGCAAGGCCCGTGGTTTGGGTACGAAGGGTGAGGTATGAGGATTTGCCAATTGGCGAGGTTGTGCTTCGAGGTTTTGATGCCAATCTTGGTTGCTAAGTGTGGGTTTCGGGACAGTTCGCGGTCCAAATTCGTGGATTTGAGACAGATTTATGCTTGTGACAATGTGCTGTGATCAATATTGATTACTTTCCTGGCGAAGGTCGAGCAGAAATCCGAGAGAAACACTCTCTCAAATAAAATCAAATTTAGGCCATCACCAGGCTTGCGATCAAAACGATGATCCGAAGCTATCTGGGTTGTTGTGTTCGGAGTCTTCATAGGATTGTGCGCTTCGGAGGCTCTTCAACTCAAGAAAACAGCTGTTTCTCGCCCAATTAGCGGCGCTTTGAATGAAGAGTTTCCTCTCTGACAGCCACCGCCCAACGAATTTGTTTTTTTTTGTTTTTTTTTTTTTTTCCCGTTTTTATGCCCCTTCATCAAATGTGCGTAGACCGGCCTTGAGGCAACAAAACAAGGGTGCGCGCCAGTAGAGTGGAATCCTACTCAGAATTGGCTCTTCTGTCATATTCTGACATAATTCAACTATTTCACATTTCAAAGCCCCTTGTTTCTCCATATGGAATAACCGGACTATGGAATAAGCGTGAGAAAACAGCTTTACCCCCGTATGTAAGTAAACATAGTGAAGCCTAAAAGTCAAGCGAGCTCATCCACATCGAAGTCCAGCATTTGAGCCGACTGACGCCTGCTACCGGCAACTAGCGTGTCACCATCAATATCATGGTACTTGCGTTGCGCTCGGAGCTGGGAGTATTCGGCAGTCGCCTTTCGGAGAGCGGCCAGTTTCTGGGCTTTTCGTTTGAGACGATACGCCCGAGGTATGACCGTCATGCCAGTCCTCCAACAAGTACGGAAGGTTGCCAGGGAGGCCTCAATTTCCGTCACTTTAAGATTTTGCACTTGCTGCTCGTTCAGGATTATGGGACAAGGGCCCGGCTGTACTGGAGGAGACGACCCATGCCCTGGTGACGGTACCTTGATTAAAAGAGTGGGCAGCTCATCCGATCCCATTGTCGCCCACGCCTTTTGAGTCTCGTGTAATTTAGTCCTCGATGCACAAAGCTCTTGTATTGACGGGAATAACTGTTAACTTGTCAAGTTTTTGGTATACGATGACACAGTACTTCAATCCGAAGATTTACCGTTTTGAGCCGGCGCACGATCTCTTCCCCCAGCCACCATTCCAGAAACTTGGAATAAGTATGATCAGCTTTTGATGGGCCACTCATTAGTAATTATCTTCACCTTTTCCGTTGCAAATTCAGCCAAAACATCGCGTGGCCGTTTCTAAATATCGCTGGGTCTTTAGCTGACAAACTGCTCACAATTTAAAACGTACAAAGAAGATTGGATGATTGTCCAAGACTTCAAATAATTGGTCTACATTGACGTTCCTCCACGCTTCTTCGGCGCAGGCAATGAGCTTGGGATTCGAGCTGATTGCAGTTATCGTAACCAAGAGCTACTTTGTGATTCAAGTTTAAAATTATGAAAACGATTCATTGACTTCTCACCGTGGACAGAATAAAGCTGAGATGTTGAGATACCATCGCATCATCAGGTTTATCTGTTACCTCCCGAATAGAACCTCCATTCAAACCAGCCACGCCGCCGGTGTTGTCAACCCGAAGTAAGACCCGGGACCCGGCCCAGGCTGGAGATGCCCAAATACGAAGAGCGTGGAGCACGGCCCACAGCTCCTTGAAAAGGATAGACTTTCCCCGGTGCCGCCTGGGTACTCGCGTCGCAAAAAAATCGATAGGTGCCTCCCGGGGCCCAAGATGACCGCCAATTCCTTTCGAGGAAGACCCACTGGCGTCAGTAAAGATAACCACGCCCGGGCGGTGAGGATGTAGGGACTGGATACCGTTCCAAGTCGGAAGAAGACGAGCCCACCATTCCAAATCACGGCGTGCACCTCTCGGGATGCGACGCCGGCCAAAGGATGGGAAATGGGACAGCGCATTGTACACACGACGGATGAAAGCGCGCCCCGCAGGCAGGACCTTTGTTGCAAACTGCAGAAGGCCAGCAATGGACTGGAGGTCCAAGAGGGTAGCTGACGCTCCGGCTAGAAGGGACTTGAGAGTAGCCATGGTGCGCTGCAGCTTCTCGGCAGGGAGAGCCACTGTGAAGGCAACAGTGTCGATCTCAATCCCTAGGATAACACCGCGGGTAGATGGAGGAATGTCCTTCCCTGCCTTCCCAACTGGATGGGCAGAGAAACCAGTTGCATCGCAGATTGCGCGGAAAATTGCACGGTCGCGATCGCGCTCTGCAAGGTCATACTCGCCTGCTGCGCGAGCACCAAAGAAGTCGTCGAGGAAGTGGTCAAGGGGGGCGCCCATACGCTCCGAGATCCAGTGCAGGGCCTCCGCAAACAAGTTTAGATACGGCGAGGATTCCATCAATAGAGCCAGTCATACCTCTTTCAAAATTCCTGTCTTTAAGCCAAAGTTCGGTAGTCCGGCTCCTAACGAATGTTACATCAGCAGGGTGTGCGAAGAGCCTTTGGAGCCATTAAATGGCTACAGATTTACGCATTATAAAAACTATTGGCCAATTACTGGGCAGTATTACTGTAGTATTTTATTTCGTTCAATTCGTAAGGCCATTCGGGGTGTGACATCTCATACGAACCTGATCTTTCGTATGGTGCGCCGGGCCGGTGTGACTTACGAAAAAAAAATTGTTTTTTAGCCTGTTTTTGGGGCCAAAAATGAGCCAAAAACCGTGTGACTTTCGAGGACCATTCGTATGGGCGCCTTGGGACACTGTGTGACAATACGAATTGAACGAAATACTACAGTACTGTACCGGCGTGTGTTGCCTGCAGGGATAATTCCATCCAGCAACCCGGGTTTCTAATTTTTTGTGCAGAAACCCAGGTTTCTCAATAGAATTATCCTGCTCGTTGACAGACCACTTAATGTTTACTATGATAGCGGACCGAACTTCAAACTTATTACCAAATTTAGAAATGCCTACTGCTCTGTCACATTTTGTACGGATGCCATAGAAAGTGTGTAAATGCCGCGGCTAAACAGGGCGCTCCGGGGACAAGTGCATCCAAACGCGCGGAGGAAAAGTCTACTGGAGGCGCTGTGAAGCTTGCATCACTCTGCGGTGCTATATTTCGACACAAGGATCGCAAACGGGGCCAGCAGGACTCACTACGATCACTGTGCACGCAAACTATCTTGAAATTCATGATGTTGTTCCTCACCTTTTGTCACGAAAATTCTGGTGTTTTGTGTTGAAATTCATGATGGTTTGTTAGGATTTCATGACAAAACATTAGGATCCGAGGTCATGAAATTCCTCACAACTTTGGGCCCGATCGTAACGTTTTTTCATGATGTTTGGTCATGGATTTCGGTGAAAAGGATGCTGAAAAGTGGCAGGGGCCGGGCCAAAATATTAGAGGGTCAGGTTGCTTCTGCGACCGTAACTCTTTCCGGTATTCGAGCATCTACTCAATCAGCGACGACACGATGATTAAAAGGCCTGCCCGCGAAATTTTCAATTCGGATAAAACATGCCCCAAAATTGCGCGCACTCTACCCAGATTCTGATAAGATATCGACCACGGAACGGTCACGTCTGCCAACAAATTCGGGTAACCCATGGGGGACGGGCACCGGGTCTGGTTCAAGTTCGGATAAATTTTCGCACGATACGCAGACCTCTTCGGCATATGCCCCTTTTGTAGGTGACTACAGTTGCGGCGAGATCACTTTGCTTGCCTTTTATGGATAGTGGCGCTAGGGAGCGCCTTCGGAGCAGATGGTGGTACTTACCGGTTCAGGAGGCATCAATCCTCCCTCTCAACGTTTCGGGTTTATCGGCATTAATCGGTGTTGCCTATGCTAGGATCAACCGGGACCCGCGGCCATCTGTCAGTCAACGCGGGTGCAGACCTATGTACCTAACATAGGTAACCACGGACATGGTTAATGAGCCTGGGACACGCAGCTCCAAATCAACCCGAGCAAACCCTAACCATCCTAACAAAGCTTTAACCAACCCAAACCCCTTAACCTTTTATATGTCCGGCTTGACCCTAACCTTTCCTAACCCAAACCAGCTAACCTGTTAATTCCCGCATGCGCTTCGCCCTAACTGCTCGATAATTCATTGTTTTGGCCTTCGGCAGTCCCCGATGATGAACGCCCGGGCCTTCGGCAATCCTTGTTGGTTGATGTGCCGTGTTTGCTGTGAGATTTACCGTAAGCGACGTGCATGATTGCAATGTGACTGCTTTGCTCATGTATGTGCTGTACTAGTTTGGTTTGTCCCGGTTGAAAATGGGTTTGGGAGCTTTTTACAACGGATTACAGTCGTGGACAGTCAAACACGACAAAATTGATCAATAACTTCCCATGCTTCCGAAAACCATCGGTATCGATAGATCTCGTCAAAGGCTCTCGGCTGGTACCTAAATCATTATATTTCAACGAGCGGATCGGCCGGGAGAACGATTTTAGTGATCCGAGAGGGCCTAAAAGTTGGCCGTACCCCTTTATGTAAGCCTAAAATATCGAAAAAATATGGAATCGACGCCTTTTGAGCCGTAGAATCTGATGGTGCATGAAGCGGACGAGCCGATATAGCGCTAAAAACATATTAAGACTGTTGGATCAACAGGCATGTGGGCTCAAGGGAAGCTGCCGAACTGTTCTGGCTCTGAGTTCCAGAGTGAATTAAGCCCCAATCCAGGTGGAAGGGGTAGAAATGTACCTCCCATAACCAATACACCCCAAGAAAGCTCCACAGGGTCAGGTTTACCCCTCACAATTTTCGTTCAAGTCGTCCAAAATATTGGCCGTACCCCATTTCTCGTGGAAGATATTCGGTTATCACTGCATTCCGTGGCCTGATAGGCGACGTTGGTTCACGTTGGCCGACCTCGGCCGACCCTTGTAGGCGAAGTCGGCCGATCCCACGTCGGCCAAATTTAGCCTAGGTTGGCCGATCCTTCGCCTACTCTTAGCCTACAATTGGGCCGTTACAGCCAGTTCGGGCCACATACACCACTTCTATGTACGTCTCTGCTTTGAGATATATTGCCCTTGGATGCGAGCCTTTAGTCCCAGCCGCCCATGGCCAACAATTTTCAGGTTCAATTTTGGTTCAAATCAAAGAATAGATCAATTTGTGCTTGATCGGCCGAAACACGCTGATATCCGCGAACTGCCGGTTCCAAATTCACACAACAAGGTCAGAATGAGTTTCTGCTCCTCCGAGTAGCCTTATAGAGCACAAAAGCGCCGGAAACAGTGCATATCGAAGGGCTGAGGAGGCACTTATATAGAAACTTGGCCTACCTCAGCCTATCCTCGTATTGGCCTACGACCCCTCGGAATGCAGTGTATATGCTTAAATTGCGTCTTTTTCGAGTGGAGTTTGATTCTGTAGTCAGATCTATTCAGAAATAAAAATCCCGGCCAAAAATTGATTTGTCGTGTTTGACTGTCCACGACTGGTGCCGGACACACAAAGTGTTGCCGCGGCTCGGCTCAGCTCGGCTGAGCCGATAGAGCCGAGCTATTTTAAGCCGAGCTGAGCCAGCCGTTACCAAGGTGGCTCCACGTGGCTCGGCTCAAGCTCAAGCCGGCTTGAGCCCAGCTCAGCCGCAGCTCAGAACAATTTTCTGATTTCCGCGCTGCCCATTGCGCCAGAGCTTCAAATGACCTTCAGAGCACTCTTACACCCCTCTCTTACCATTCGACTGAAAACCTCGCGTCTTGGGCCGTCTCAGTAGTGATTTTGTCATCGCTGGGAAAAATTTAAAAATAAATTTAATTTGAATTTAATAATCATTTAACGAGCCACGTTGCCCGCGGTGTTGTCCAGACAGTCAAATAGCTGACGAGTGTTCGGAAAATGTTAGGAAGAGTGTTTAGATGTTATTGCTATGTAATGGGGTGCATCTACGATGTCCAAAATGCAGCTTTGGAAAAACCCCTCTGAGCCGTTGGCTAGCCGCGGCTCAGCCGCAAGCCGCTCGAGCCAGCCAGTTTATAAATAGCTTGGCTCGGCTTTTGCGGTGATGGCTCTGGAGCCATCAAAAGCCGAGCCGAGCTAGCCGAAGCCGAGCCGCGGCAACACTAATGTCACAAAGTCGACAAATTTGAACTTCCATTTATGGAAGGTGTGACACACCCCCAGGCGGCTTGATTTGTGTGAAAGCAGCACGGAAAGGACCCAAAGAACAGTTTGGCACGAGCCGATTGTCGAAAAAATGAAATATAACGAAAACAGGTCCAAATTTTTGGCCGTAACCCCAAAACCGAGGTGGGAAAAATTTCGGACATAGTGCAATCGACTCCTTTAGTTGAACTGGTTCTGTGTAACGTGTCACGAGCTTTTCGATTCGACGGATCCGCGGGATCGAGAATCTGTCAATAGAATAAATACAGACTCAATAGAGCAATTGCGACTCACTGGGGGCATATATCCAACAAGAACGCCGCCACCGTTGCCGGAGGCATTACGGATGTGGCTCGGCAGAAACAGTGCACGCAGAACCATGGGATGCATGGTCAGACGCTTGGTAACTAGCCCGTCGTCCGTCCAAAAAAGCAGCGGAAGGAGGCAGCGCGGGTAACCCTGTTCATCTACTTCCGGCAATTCAGACTGAAAAACAACGATGAGGACGTCTTTCAACGGGAGAGAAATAAAATAGAACCTCAAAGTTTTCCCACTCATCGGCCGTATTGGGCTCATCGATGATGCGTTCCTCGTAATCCTCTGAAATGGTGACGGAATTGTACATCGCACAGTCGGCGAGAGTGGGGTCGAAGAGGAGAGTCGTGATCCAATCCCAAGGATCTCGATATTGAAACTTGATTGGTGTTCTTTCCCTTGGTACGAGGCCCTAATTCATACATACTTCCTCTGACTTACTGAATTTTCTACCCCGCACACTCAGCCGAATATTCTCCTGGTCATCACTCTGGTCTCCCACGGGTACACCATCAGTTTTGATGGCGTACCCGTGGGAGATCAGGCCAGCACTTTGCACAGCCATCCGGATTTCGACCACCCCAGACAAAAGGGGGAGCAAGCTCCCCCAACCACACTCACCGTAACTCCGTATCGACATGCCATGTTTAGGGTGTTCTTCATAAGTTAGCTTTCTCTTTCAAAAGTCACACAGCTTTCGCCCTTGCTCCACTCTCCCGTTGCGCCCTTGATTAATTTCTCCGTAAACCCAGAGTTTAGTCGGCCCTTGACTGCCATCTCTGCAAGTTCAAAATCTGCTCTGGTGCGAAATGGGAACCAAGGAGCTCTTGCGAATGAGCTTTCGAACGCATGCTTGCCGATCCCACTGCTCGAGTCGGGCTTTCCGTCCAAGGGAATTATCGTAGTCGTGCGATGCACTCGGTCGTTGAGAAATTCTGTGGCGAATAATCGTGATCCTTGTGGGTTGGATTTAATTATAAAGATGCTAACCTCAGATTATATGTCAGGAGGACCAGACCGAGAAGTCTTAGTCGAGTATTGAGGGTGCGGTGCGGTGCGAGCCTGTTCCCGGGCCGTGAAAATCATCTTGCAGAAGTGCTGATGTTTTTTGAAACCCCGTAAGTCTCGATGTGTTTTTCACAGGTGGTTTGGAGGACGAGGTAGATTTCTGTTTGCTGCCTTTACGCGGACCTCGCGGCATGAGAGGCGAGAGTGTTGTTGAGAGAAGACGCGATCGTGAAGCTATGACGCAATGTTCTTGTCGCCGTCGGCTACGGCGACAAACAAATATTGCTCCACAGCAAACATCCTTCTCTCACCTCCCACAATTTGAAGCACTAGATGGCAGAGAAGCGCAGCCACGACTCTTCTTCTTCTGAATCTAAAAGCGGCAGTGAAAACGATGAGCACCGAAGTTTGGATGATATTGACGACCCAGAGGAGCTGCGAAAGGTACGGAGGCTTTGGTCTTAGTCAATCGTGAACGGGAGCACTTGTCAGCGCTGCCCCGATTAAACTCTTGCAGTTTCGCGACTGCACCGGTATGTTCCAGATAGACTGTTCATCTGGCGGGAGATGCTTGCAACACGGGCAGGACTTGAGATTGTAACACTCTTACGGGTCTTGAGTTTCAATGGCACTTCTGCGCGAGACGATTTTCACAGTCTGCAACCCAAGAACCTCCTGCTTTGCTTTCTGCCCGGCACTGACAGGTTTCCCGGCGGTAGCAGCCTTTTTTGACAGCCGGCGCTTTGCATTTGAGCTCAATTTGTGTGGTTTTGAGTCTTTTGACTTTTGACTGATATACAGCAGCACCAGCGCCAGCAGCATCCCACGAGGGATGCTGCTGCTGCTGCTCCACAAAGTTCACAGGCTGCGGCAAAGGGCGGTAGAGCTCAGCCCAAACTGAGTCGATAGCTGCACGATGTTTGGCTGTCTCCCGGATAACAGTAAGAAATCGCGGGTCGATTTCAATACGCGTATACTCGAGTAGAGGGAAGGCTTGTTATTGAAGATTGGTAGCTCCATGAGAAGGCGGTGAACAATCTTTGGGTTCCGCCGCTGAAGGTTCTTCCATATACGCAGCCAGCTCAGTCAACTGCAAAAATGCATTGAGACAACAATTTGCCATACCTGGTAGCGTGCCTCGTAGCCTAACGTCCGAAGACTAGGTACCAACCATGTTTCGCAATTGTGTTCAAAACAATCTTGGGAGAAGAAGAGATAAGCACCCATAGGATTTGACGTCCAAGGCTGTATCCGACGTTCCACTCCAATAAACATGATTAGGTCCTCCGCGTCCGAAGATGTAAATTTGTAGTGTGGGTCCGGTGTGGGGAGAGACTGGTTCACGAGATGAGCATATGACAATAATGAAGTAAAAAGAGATCATACCTTCAAATACTCCTCCATACTGATCGTAGGCTTGACCCAGTCGCATATTAGCTCAGCATAAACCGTTCGCCAGTTGTATAAGCGGAAGCTTCTTTCGATGTTCGGGTGGTTTGTTTCTAGAAGGGTGCCAGGCCTCGCGACACTCTGCATGAGCTCGAAAAGGTATACAGGACCTCCAAGAAAAGCTTCTGAGCCTCAGGCTCGTTGCGAGCATCATCAGTAAGTTTCTCGACAGCTATGAGTCCCAGCGTAAATACTCTTAGTATGAGCCATGTTTCCAGAAGCTCAACCTGAGGAAGGTTGACATCAGCACACAACCCTTACGGACAATTAGAGGCTGCACACATAGTGACGTTGGTTTAAAGTCTGCGAGAGCTGGCCAAGGAGGTACTTTGGATAGTCTTTTTGGCGAATAGATAGGCAGTCTTTGAAAGCGCTCGCAAAAGGTTCTGACATAAAGATTTCCGCATCGTCGTCGTAATCACGAAGGCGCGGGGTCAAGAACAACGAACTCGGGGGAGCCATGGAAAGAGAGAGGTGTCGGAATCAAGGTAAGTATCCTGGCCGGCCTCAACGCTACCGTAGGGGACGGCTCTGGTGCTGGGTTCGAGGTGGCGACACCACCACCGACGGTTGAAGAGGGTCGCGTTCAATTAAGTAAAGTCGTTTGCAGGAGTACAACAACGAGGACCCTGCGAATGATGACCTTTATGCATGAAATAAGATAATTACTCAACTGTAGATACTTGAATGAATATGTCATCGTCTTTCGTATCTTAGCCGGAATAATCTCAACTTGTCCCAGAGCTTTTTCAACCCAAAAAAGGCAATCTACTACACTCGTCAAGACAGTTGTTTCTTGTCCTTTCCCCATCATGCAAGCTGGGGGTGGTTTTCAAGGTCGGTTACTCAATCTCACTAGTTTCCCACTGCTCAACAAAACACCAGTACCATTCGACATCGCTGAACGGATCTGTGAAGTCGACCTCTAGAATTACACTCGCAGAGATCTCGAACTCCCTCATCAATTCGCGGTTTTGCCTTGCCTTTCGCCCGTACCTTTACCGTCATGTCAATATCATGACGCTGGATCGAGCTCTCTGTTTTCTGACTACAGTGTCCAAACCAAATACTGTAGTATTACGTTCAATTCGTAAGGCGGTTTTGGGTGTGACACCCCTTACGAATTTACCCTTTCGTGAGGGGGCCTTGGGACACTGTGACTTACGAAAAAATTTCGTTTTTTACCCCCTTTTTAGGCCCGAAATCGCACCAAATTTCGTGTCACAGGGGGAAACCTTTCGTAGGACCCCTTTGTGACGCTGTGACTTACGAAAATTTTCGTAGGTTTTCGGGTCTGTGACCTGTGACCTTACGAATTGAACGTAATACTACAGTAACGAGTACCTGGATACGCATGTGAAGACACTCCAGATTTCTTTTAGCCTCAGCTTTCCATCGTCGGTTCCCGCACCACAGTGGATTTCTTTTTGGGCGGTGCTGAGATCGGGCCTCCGCGTGCTATCGAATCTCAAAACCCTCAGTGTCTGCTATACTCGCCGTGCTAGTACAACGACTATCTCCACCATTTTATGATGGCGGCTGATTTACTCTTTCCCCCACTGCTGAAAAGCTGCACCTCAAACCGCTCCCAGAGGAGGACGATCATCTCAAACCCCCTGTCGGCCGCTGCCGGCCAAGAAATCTTTCGACATTTTTTGCCACTTTGGAGCTAAAAAACCAGCTGTAACGGTCACCACCACCAGCAGTGTTCAGTTCACGGGTCCCTGTCACCCGTCACCTGAACACTGGGTCGAAATACTACAGTATAGTACAGTTGCGGCCAAAATACTTGCATTACCATATATGGAAGGTACCCGCGATACCCCCGCAAGCAGGCTCCAGTAGCCCAGTTATGAGCTACAGTCCTCATTTTATGGAAGCTACTTGCCCAATAACCGAGAGAAACCGGTGAAAATCCAGTAACAAAGCTGTTTGGTGTAGGTTTGTTTGGAACTTGTACCAAATTTTCTGCTAGTTTGCTTCCGAATTATTGGGCGCTAAGTGTCCAGGAGGCAATCACCAGGCACTGTAGAGGATATCCATCTCTTAACGTATTGTTTCAGGGTATTTCTGCACCCACCTTCCATATGGTAATGCAAGTATTTTCGCCGCAACTGTATCACATCTTTGATTTGCTTTGTATTTCCGTTTCTTCGCTGAGTTTGACTTTAATACATACCCTCCACTTTGCCCCGCAGGCAACAAATCTAGTATACGAGCCATCTTTATGCCACAGACGTGCATACCCTCCTGAGGGGTTCCTTTGATTGGAAGATGCTTGACAGCGGTGACATCCTTCCTAACTTATTACGTCCAACTACTTATAATAAATAGTACTCAGAGCGCGTCGCTTCTTGGCCCACTCACACAAGTGCTTTGTTGCTCTTCATGCCTTCACCTCCCGCTCTCACAGTAAATAGTACCTATCAGTCAATGTCTCACTTGTGCGTCATCAGGAAGTCTCCAAAAGGGGGAGGTACATCGTTCAAGGCTCCCACAGGTGCTGCGGCCTCCGTTGTGACCTGCGACTATTTCTTGACCGTATCGGATGGCGTTCTGTGCCTCTAGAATTTACTGACGTGGTCCCCTGGTGTAGTCCGTCATGGGAAATCGCAGCATTAGTCGAGATGTCAAGATTGCTGCCCTCAATTTATACGAAAAGGGCCATCTCCCTCTCAAGTCGATCCTTGCCTGCGTCGGCTTCTCGCGCAGTACATTCTTCCGCGTCCTCAAACTCTGGAAAACCACAGGAGATGTCGAACGCCCCCAAAATTGCCCTGGTCGCCCTCGTTTTCTTGTGGAAGAAGATGTAGACTATCTGATCACGCTGGTACAAAACCGTCCCGACTGGTTCTTAGATGAAATCCTCAAGCTATTGAAGAAAAATCGATTCATCTCTGTTCACTACACTACTATCCATCGCGAGCTTGTTCGCGCCGGCATGTCCCTCCAGGTTCTGCAAGACATCGCAGAAGAACGAAACGAGCCTGCCCGTCTTGACTTCATCCGCGAAATATCCGACTATCCTGCTGATTATCTTGGTTTTATGGACGAGACTTCGAAAAAACGACAAAACACCCGCTCGTCGTCGCGGCCGCGGCAAGAAAGGTCGTCGCACTAAGAAGAAGAGAAAGGTCGTCCGAGGGCGAAGATTGAGCGCTACTGGCGTTCTTACAACCCGCGGGATGACGGCCAAGACTGTTGTGGAGGGGTCCATGCATCGGGACCAGTTTCTTTCGTTCCTGGAAAAAGTCGGTTAATACGCGTCCCAGCTCCCGCTCTGCTCACCCTACCCTGGACCACTCAGCGTCCCTCGTCATGGACAATGCAAGATACACCACGGCGAAGAAGTCCTTGCGCTCTGTGAGCGCTTCGGTAAGTTTCCCTTCCGTATTTGTTCGCAGAAAGCCTTACATGATTCAGGTGTTCGCTTGATATATCTTCCGCCTACTCCCCCGACCTCAACCCTATCGAGGAAGCGTGGTCCCAGGGTCAAGGCGTGGATCCGGCGCAACAACGACATCTTTGACTACGGTCCCGAGGACGAGCCTCACTCCCTTCTTTATGACATGCTTGAGGCGATGAACGTTGTCACTGAGTACGATGCATTGGGATATTACATACATGCTGGTTATTTATAGTCTAACACAATTACAAAAGTTCTATCCGAAATTTTGCAGTATACCGTAGCAAAAAAATACCAATCAGTTTTCACGCACTCGAGCCCGTTCAGTTACCGCAACCTTCAATTGCGCGATTGACCCGCGCGCGAACCCCATCTCCTTCAACTCCAAGACTTCAATGTACTGGAATTCAGTCGTGCGTTTGAATTTGTTATCTTTGAATCGTCCAAAATAAGATCGTTTGATTTGATTTGATTTGATTTGAAGTTCTGATATATGCTGTACCTGGCTACGGAAGAGCTATGCAGCAGTACGGTAAGGGTTGGTGGGGATCTTGTATAGTAGGTAGTTAGGAAACGGTAATATAGACCATAACAAAGAGAAAAAGAAGTTTAAGTTATCACACATGGGAATGAAAGGTTGAGGAGTAACGGTATCAATATTGAGACGGAACGGGAAGGAAGGGGAGAGGGAGATTTGGGGTGGGTATGAATCAAGGTCAAAGAATACAGAAGAAGAAAGAGAACAGAAGAGAGGATTAACCAGGGGATTGTATATATGGAGAGGGGTGGACCGACAACTTATCCAAAGCCTGGTGAAGGTCCTTCATGCGCTCCGCCAGAGTTACCGCCAACTCCTTGCGACGTGGACAGGTATATGAATCTGCGCGGTGCTTTCCCCCACAATTGAGGCATTCCACAGGGCCCGAACATTGAGAGGTGTCGCCATGGGGATGATCGGCCAAGGGCTTCGCACATACTCCGCAAGATGGCTGCTTGGCATTGCATCGTGCCTTAGTGTGTCCGTATTTGTGACATCCCCAGCACTGGGAGATGCGGAGATGAGGAAAGCCACGAGCGACAGTGGGGCTAGTGGAGCACAAGACAATGCGGCCACGAGAGAGAGCAAGATCAACCTTTTCGCGTGATTGGAGAAGGAAGTATACTGAGCCAGCACGTTTCGGCTTACGCCCGCTCGCCACGATGGCGGCTGTCTGAGATTCGGAAGGGGGGCGATTGACCCAAGTTGGGAGACCGTTGACTGGGCCCAGCTCCGGATTTCGGAGCTCAAATTCGCGCTTCAACTCCCCCATGTCGGTGACCTCATCAAATGGCACTCCGTTCACCTGAAGGTGGGCGTGTAACGCTACTGGCGCAACGCGGCCACCAGGCAAGACCGCAGGACCCCAACGAGACCACTCCTTGCTGAGTAGGTCAGTAGCTGCCGCAGATCCAGGGACCAGAAAGATGCTGGTGCTGCTTTGCTTCTTCGCAAAAAGTAGGCCGGGGAGCGACAAGGAAGCGAGGTGTTTATTGACAGTGGCAATGATTTCCGTGTAAGACGCGCCAAAGAGGGGTGGGACATCGCCGTCAAAGCGAACCAGAATGCGCTCATCACTTGGAGTGGGAAGTGGAGGCGGCTTAGATTTGGAACGGGGGGAGCGGAGGGCTTGGCGGCAGCAGCAGCGGCCACCGCAGCGTACGAAAGAGCTTTCTCTGCTTTGAAAGAGGCGACTTCCTTCGAGAGCGACGCAATGGCCTTGTTCTGAGCCTCGGATTTCGCAGACAGCTCCTTGGACGATGGCGTAACTGCCTGGAGGAGGAAGCGCTGAAGGAGGAGGTGGATTCAAGGTGGATTCGGACTCGCGTACAATGGTCACGTGGTTGGCGAGGCGTTCCTGTATCGCGCTGAGGACCTTCCAGAACTCTTGAGTGATAGCGCTGGACGTCCGAAGCCATTTCAAGACATCGCCGAAAACCTCTGCCAATGCGTCAAAAGAGACAAGAACTCCTTCTTAGCTCGCGAAGCCTCCGCCTGTAACTCCTTCGATTGGGTCGACCTTTCAGCACGCCCTGTAGGAGCTGGCTTTGTTGACGCAATGGATTGATTAACTGGCGAGCTTGGGGAGGGAGGGAGAATTGGCAAGGAAGCGGGAACGGTAACAGTAGCAGATGATGATGGTGACGTGGCGGCGACGGCGGCGGGAACTTTCGAGGTGGTAGTGGCAGCCTGGGCAGTCTTTGTCTGCTTGCGAGTGGTTGGCCGAGGTCCAGGGTCGGTGGAGATGGCGGCTAGGAACTTTGACTTTTCTTTGGATTTGGTGGACATGATGGTGGGAAGAAAAGAGTGATCGTAGAGAGAACGCGTCGATAGTAATGTCGGATCCAGGCAAATGCGATGACGGAACAAGCATATTGTCGTTGGAGGCATGAGAAATCTGAGGAGGAAGAGGCGCAGCAGCAGGAGCAGCAGGAACAGCAGCCGGACGAAACATCGCGAGCATTTCGGGTGGAAAGTTGATATTGACTTGCGGAGCAACAGCTGCGTTTTTTGCGGCGGCCTGGTCACGAAGCTCCATGCGACGTAGGAGAAGTGGAGAACGAGCTGCACGAGCAGCGTCCGCGATGGATCCGAATAGTTCTTCCTCGCCGGCAGGTGGGGTGTTGATGTCGGCGAACGGCGCTCCCTTCAACTACAGCGGAGTAACTCAGCAAAGGCATTACACAATACAAGATGTTTACCGTACCATCGCAGCTCCCAGACCTTCATATGGTCGTGGCTGAGGGGAAAGTGTTCCGGGTGCTTGTCATTGAAAAAGCAATGTGTGCTACCACACGCTCCGCCGGGGGTGGGGCACTGCCATTTCTCGCGGAGTTCACCAATCTTCCCAATCAAAGCCTCGTTTGCGGGAAGGATATCCCTCGCGTTCCGAACCTAAGCCGCGTCAACGAGATAAAACACCAAATGTAAGTCGAACCTTGGTTTTCTTCGTCGTGTCTTTCTTACGTTTATCAGCGCTAGTTTCGTTCCCCTTCTCCGCGTCGGGTGTCTCGAGAAAAGAAGCGTAAGCTGCTGGATGTTCAGGGGATATACACCACATACCGGCTTCGGCTCAACAAGAATCTTCGCGCTGGGATTTTTCTTGATTTCAAGCGCCTTTTCAACCATATATTTGTAGTTTTCGGGGGTGACGAGGCGCATGGGTTCGGTAACTTGGCGTGGTACAGTGAAGGTGATACTAGAGACTTTGCGGTAGCCACTGGTGGCTATCCGAGGGTAATTTTTCTCGAGACCGGATGACAGCCTTTGGGTGGATTAGCCACTATTTGTACTACCTATTCACGGGATCTTAGGGTGGCTAACTTGAGCGGGAGGCTCAAAAAACTATTGCACACGAAGAGCCACAAATAGCCACCGGTGGCTTCCGCAAAGTCTCTATTGAAGTCCTTGAGATCCACAGCAGGCGGGTTGATGACAGTAGCGATCTGGGTGGAAATGAAGGTTTTGAGGTCATCCCAGGGCTGATCGCTAAGTAAGGTGGTGACGTCTGTTTCGCCAGAGCCGCGGCCAGATTTTGCCTGCTTCATTTGTTGACTCGTAAAAACGGAGACCCTGAATTTGATTTGGCGGGGGGGAGGGGGCGGAGGTGGATCATTTGAAACTGGGACAATTCCACATAAATTTGAATTGAAAGGAACCACCACTACACACCTGGCTTCTTCTTCGTCTTTCTCTTCTTGGGAGGCTGCTCCTCTGAGTCGTTCTTGTTAGGTTTCAGTGGGCGCTTTGCCGGGATCTTGACGATCTGCGGCAGCTCCTCGTCTTCGTCCTCGTCCTTGTCCTCATCTGACGAGGATGACGACGATGAGGACGAGGAGGAGGAGGAGGAGGAAGACGAAGACGAAGACGAAGGCCCCTCCTCCTCTTCATCGTCGTCGTCGTCTTCTTCACCACCCACCACAGTCGCATCCGGATCGAGATTCATCTCATCATCCGACGTTTCGGGAACAATAGGTGTAGGAGGGGCGGCCAGAGCGCGTGTAGAGGTCCGAGTATTTTTCATCTCGACTAATGCTGCGATTTCCCATGACGGACTACACCAGGGGACGACGTCAATAAATTCTAGAGGCACAGAACGCTGTTACGCACTTGGAAGAACAGCTCTCAAAGGGGACCACCAAAAGTGACGCGACGACAAGATTAGACCGAGGGTTCTGAGGATGAAACATATATTCCTCATTGCAAGGCTTTTCTCTTCCCTGAACGACGTAGTACGATGGCAGGAAGCAGTAGGAAGGGCAAGGGCGATGCCCAGCGTGTCAAGCAGGATGGTGACCGGGAGAATTTGGACACGGAGATGAGGTCTTCCCCTGGTGCGATTTCCTTTGTCTTTCTTCGAGAGGCGCTTCTATGCTGTTCGTTGACACGATACACATGTCTAGTAGGCTCTCAATGGTTCTCATACAAGCCGCAATCGTCTAGCTCGAAGGACGTCTATTCTCCGCTTACCTCTCCGGCAAAGTCTTCAAAAGCTTCAGCGCGCGCTTCGACCGCTGCTACAATCGACATATCTTCTGATTCAAACTCTGACGACGAATTTGCTTTGCTTCCCCCACCCCCATCCCTTCATCGCAACACTGCCATAGACCAGGACGACGGAGATCTTGACATAGAGCAGGCACCTGCAAAAAGACGCCTCTCTACACCCATTGATGTCGACGATGACGACGAGGATGATCCAGAGCCCCCTCCGCCCCTCCCAAAAAACGTCGTAAAACTGTGGCCTCTAAATCTAACAATGTCGACGCCGACGCCAATTCCGACGATGATGTCGAAGTCGTTGAGATGTTCTTTTGTCTCGAGGTGGAAGCGCCATCCCCGCAGATCCTTGCCGTCCGCAAAAACAATGCGAAACCCGTCCCGCCAAAAACTACTGTCTTAGGTCCCTTCAAATTCAAATCATCTATTCGATTTCCCCAATTGCTCGACCGCATTGCCCAAGCTTGTCAGACCACGAAGGAAGATCTCGTTCTGCCTTCGCTAGAGTGGAAATTTGATAGGCCCCAAAACTCCAAGCGTCGTCCCCTTACCAGCGAAGTCGGGCTGGAACTAGCGATCAAGTCTCTTCTAGAACGTCGTAAGGATTTTTCTTTTACTGTATTTATGGCTCCGCCTCAGCCCGGGAAGAAGGAACTGGTAAGTCAATGTCAATTGTTCTTTCATCGTTTGACTCTCCTTCAGCCATGGCTTCAACGCGAGGACAAAGCACCCCTTGATTTCGATTATTCTCTTGAAGAGTTGACCGCAACGGGAAGTTCCGTGCTCTCGGTGCGCGAACAGATTGTATGGGAAGATCTCTCACTCCGTGTCATATCTGCGACTGACCGTAGTTCCAAAGGCGGGAATCGACAAAGCATCGGATCCGTTCTTCGAACAATTGAAATAGCACTATCCCATCGACAATAACCCTGCGTTCCCCGGCAAGCGAATCTTTCGAAATGAGACTGGTTACTTTCATTTAGACGATGCCAAGCTCCGTGTTTGGGCAGTTGCTACGGTACGTCTCGTTTATTAGTGAACATATTGCTGTATGAGAAGCGCTCCAGGCGAAAGGCAACGCCGATATCGATCATTGTCCGGTATCGACACACTTCAAAAAGGACCAGACACTCCGCGTTCCTAATGCTCTCCCTCTTGCCGCCGCTGCCGTACCTCAAACTCCTACTCAGCCCGCGGTAAATGAGACTGTACAACTTCTGTTGCAGGCGCTGATGGGTGGTGGTCATGCACCATACGCTTTCCCCCCTCACCCTGCATTTTACGCCCACCAGTACCCTCCTCCACCGCCTCCTCCGTACGGAGCTTATCCCCCCTCACACGCCCACGCCCCTCCGCCCTCTCCCGCGGCACCTGCTCACCCGGAATCGATCGAACTCCCGAGGGAAATCTCGCTCGACGAGTTCTGCACCCGCTACAAGATTTCGGTGGATGACCGTCGGATTTTGAACGAGTACACTGTTTACAAACAAAACTTAAAAAACCGTTTATAATTGCTCTGAGAATTATAAACAGGACCTTAGTGGAATGTCCTAAGTATTATGATTCTACGTAATCTTGATCTTCGGAATGGTCTTTGTAATGGCTCTCGCGGTATTCTGACCGGAGCTGCTCCTCATGTTTTGGAGAACAGGTTAATTGGTGGTAAACATGCGGGGAAAAAGGCCTTTATTCCTCGCATATCTATTACTCCAGCAATAGAGCAAGTTGGGGTGTCCATGAAGCGAAGGCAGTTGGAACTCCCTGCACGGCTTGCATTTCTACGACAATAAATAAATCACAGGGTCAATCGGTTGATTATATTGGAATTGACCTTCGTGCTGATGTGTTTGCTCACGGTCAACTGTATGTGGCACTCTCGCGATCTACATCAAGCCAGCGTATCAAGGCTCTATTCAAACCTGCAAACACCGATAACTTATATACTAACAATATTGTAGATATTGGATTACGTAAATAGTTAGTTTATACAATATAGAGGGGAATTAAAGGTAAAACCCCTCTTCGCGTCCCTTCCTACAGCGGGCAAACAGCGGGTGCTAAAGCTTGTAAAGCCCACGAAATGACCGATTTTTCGAGTTCCGTCTCCACGATGATCACGTAAAAGTAGGAGTTTGGGGAGAACACTGCTCAAATCAAGGGTATACCGATCTGCAAAATCCGCACCGGGGGTCGAAACTTTTTTTTCAGCGACTTGCGCAGACCCACTGCAGACCCCCATGGGGCAAGTTTCCGGGCAGGGAACCCGGAAGTCAGGGACTGCATCGAGCTTCACCGCATTTTCCAACTGGATACTCAACCAGCACTGCTCTAATGTACTTAACTTATCCTCTTCACAATGTATTTTCCATCAAATTCTGAGGTAGCTAAACTCAATTGAACTCGTGGTTTAAAAGGGCGTTACGGCAGAAGCACATGCGCACATCAACTTCTATCCCCTACTCTGTTTACAGAGGTAGGGTTCTGTGGGGCTGAAGTGTCACTTCACCACTCACTCGAACACATCAAAGTTACGGCATTTACGGCTTCATGGCTCCACAGATTTTGTTGCTCCACATCTACCGGCTGTCGGCAAGGCAGATGCCGATTTTGATTCCTGTGATGGGATAGACCTTGTCCGGATGCCCTACAATGCCAGTTGATTTCAGGCGTTTCCAGATTCCGACTCTCAACCACTTGCAGCAAGATGCTTAACTGATTTGTTTTACATGCCGCAAAAAGCAGCTGGGTTGACAGAGCCGCGCTAGCCGACGCAAAGCCGTCTATGCCGAGGTGCTGATCAAAAAGCTGGGATGGAGTCCGATGGACCCCACCCGCACCGGCCAATGAGAGCTGGTCGGCGCGCGAGCGTCGACCGAGCGAGCTTTGGCGGTTCTGTACACCAAAAACTTAAACCTCACCTGCCAATGAGCTTTGGCCGGCCTTGCCACTTCGGCCTTGCAAAAGTACATCGAAACATCTCAGTCTGCTAACACCTCTACACCAGAGTAGGGGACCGGTGCTCGCACCGCTATTGATGTACCTAATTGTCCACCTGGTTCCACCTGGTCAGTGGTCACTGTCACTTGGTCTTCCTAATCTTGTGGGTAGACTTGCGCGCTCACGGATGATTTATCCCGTTCTTTTGATAGCTTAAGACACCATGTTTGATAAGTGCGTTTCAATTCACTCACAAAGACATATTTTCTTGAACCGGATGCAGTGAGGGCGGCGCAAAATTTCTCCCGTCCTTTTCCTCTGTAGAGGGCCCTGGCCGATTGGATGATTTCGATTTTTTGGGGCGGGTCTCTGTGATGGGTAGGACAAAGGCGCATTCGACCGAGTGCAGCACGCAACTTCGACACTTGGGAAGCTTTACATTGCCTTCGACCCTCTCGTCGCAGCGCGTCCTCCTGATCCTACACGAGTCACATGCCCTTCGAACCCTTTGCGCGTGCTGATGTTGGGTGTTTTAGACTTAACGAGAGCCTTGCCACCACTAGGCTTCATGTTATCTGTAATACCATGAAAGTCTGAGGTCGTGGTGTCAGATAGCTGGGGAGAAACGGGGTTTAACGTTGTCATCTGGTACGGAGGGCCTAATTCAGCAGGGTAGGGATATTGGTGTGCGATGCGGTCACTATCCGGATGTGGTGCGGGGTACTGCTGGAACGCGTGATATGGAAGATACATTTGGTGTTGCTGAGGAGTAAGCAGGTGAAAGTCGGTCAAATGGCCTGGGAGATACTCGGGTGCGAGGATATGGTTCCCGATGTAGGGGTGATATAGAAAGACTGGAAGGAGATCGTCGTTTAGATGTCAGCGAAATGGATTCTTTCACTTTGTTCACTTGCCCTGAGATAACTCCACTGCCGTGCCTTGGGTGGGTAGCCCGCCGGCAGGTCCCTTGCCGAGGAAGTTCGTCGCATTGCGTGATGTGTCTGCGCCCTTGCCCGCGCCATCTAGGATCGCAAGGGACATTTCGAGAGGCAAGAGAGAGTCGGCGGAAATGCAAGTCGGATCTTAGTCTCGTGACCAGACTCTCATGACATCCCTAGGCCAGACGAGCGAAAAATCGGTCATTTCGAGGGCTTTTCAGATGCCGAAAACGCGTTTTCCCCGGCCGAGGGATTTCCCCTCGGAGATCGATAAAAAGTGTGGGAATTCTGACCGATTTGCCATCACCCTTGGAATGGCGGGGTTGCCGGTTTTGCCTCTGACATCTCTCACTCATTGATGCCATCAATACTGTGGGATCCATCATCAATTACATGTTCCTATCATTGATCTCTGATCCTATCTGATCCCTCTTTATCTTATCTATATCATTTGCTATCTCTTATCACACTTCCATCTCTTATCTGATCTTACTCAGCTACTTACTCAGCATTACTAAAGTAGTTACTCAGCATTAGTAAGTAGCTTCTGGGCATTACTCAGCTAGCTACTTCTCTGTGCACCTCAGTCTCCACTGCCCTTATAGTGTGTGTGTAAGTCTTTGGGCTCGATACTGATGTAGGTGGGGGAAATTACGAAATTAAAGAAAAAAGAAACTAAAATATTGCACGTGAAAAAGAGAGAGTTTGACGTAGCTTGGCAACAGCTTCTATAGCTTGTTCCGCGGAACTTCCGCTCCCGATGCCGCCATTTTCGATATTGGGCGGCTCGATGAACAGCAAAGGTTCAGTCCAGTTTCAGCTGCAAAATATATATTTGAGCACATAGGCATGTTACAAAATACCATACCAGTGTCCATAAATGATTTTGCATCCCATTTTGCAATGTCGGCCTCAAAACAATTAAAGGTGAGTATCCTTCGATACTGAGCGGAGTTTCAATGCACATCACCTTCGGATTTCATCGGTTTTTTCGGACATTGTGGTCCTTCTCCCTTCTCGTCACGACATCTTCAAGATCTTGGCTCAAGCCTCCGCCCTCAAGGCTCAAGCTACTTGCTCCCAAGGACCCAAGCTTTGACTCCAGAATCTTTGCTGTCTTGTTCTCTGCTGGCTTTGCTTTCTTGTATCAGCTGGCTCTTCCCTGAAGAACACATGCAACACCAGTTCTCGGAATCTCCGACTCGGACTCGGCAGCTTCAAGTCATCATGATCTCTTGCTGGCACACTTATTTTCTCATTCTTTGAGTTCTCTCGCCCTCTGTCGTCCTTGCCAGCGCTTGCTTTGATCCGGCCCCTTCTCGTTGTTTCAAAGATTCCGGTGCAACACCGGCTCTTGAAGAGGTGCATTCCGGTCGCGCCAATACCTCTGCATCTCGGTGCCCTTGCAGCCGGCGCGTATGGATCTAGCGATAAGCTTCTGTGGATTTAACACCAAATACAATGTCGAAAGTCAGGCTGCAAGGCTATACCCGAGACACTGGATTGTTATCCCTTCAAACAAGAAAATTTCAGCTCTCCTCTCTGCAATGAATCGACGGTCGAGAGCACCTAACAGTTCATCAATCTCGGGAGACTTCTGTTCAATCCGTAAATCCTCGAGCCCTTTCGTGTGTTGAGCTACAGAACATATAACATTCAAATCAGCATTTTGACTGCCTCACAGTGGATTTGTATCGGCATTATTATACAAGATGTTTCTGAGACTAGGGCATCTTCGAGAGAGATTGTAGGTAGACTGGTTTGTACTTCGGCTCGTATTTGAGCACATCGACAACGAAATGGCCTTGAAAAACAAAGATTCGGTTGATATTGTGCAACAAGCGCGCCTTCTGAGCTAATTCTCGGTTCAGTTGTGGTTTCAAATGTTATGGAAGTACATGAATATGCCCGAGAGTACGCTACATGGCTAGTACTGGCATGCACAGACGGTGAACGACGTCGACGCGACAAGAGAGAGAAAAGAAAGTACTTACGATTGCCGGCAAACTCTCGGACCGGCGGCCCGTGAATTCAAACTCCGCTCAGTATCAGTATCAGTATCGATCACTGACATGAGTATCGAGCCAGTCTTTGTAGTTAGGAACACCAACTGTTTGTAAGGATGCTGTCCCAACCTTACAACATTCAGACACACAGACACACCGAAATCCCGCATCATTATTTCCGCTACACATTCACATCACCAATCCGATACTACTGTAGTATTACGTTCAATTCGTAGGGTCACAGGTCACAGACCCGAAATCCTACGAAAATTTTCGCAAGTCACAGCGTCACAAAGGGGTCCTACGAAAGGTTCCCCCCTGTGACACGGAATTTGGTGCGATTTCGGGCCTAAAAAGGGGGTAAAAAACGAAAATTTTTCGTAAGTCACAGTGTCCCAAGGCCCCTTACGAAAGGGTAAATTCGTAAGGGGTGTCACACCCAAAATCGGCTTACGAATTGAACGTAATACTACAGTATGTCGCAAAAATCGAAAGTCCGATATAACCGATTACTCTAGTACGACGGGGATTGGGCAAGCTTGGAGCGTATGGCTTCTCGCTCAGGCTCGGAGTCGGGAACATATGAGGTGGATGAGTGTGAACGACGCAGTTGCATGGTTAGACGGGCCTTGGGCCATTTTGGGGATGCCCCACACAGTGACGTCACCACGGGAATATGAGGCCGCAGGCCGTGACAGCGTGACTCCGCAGCTCTTTCTTCTCAACCACCACCATCGACAGCAGGACCCAGGATAATTGACCCAAATGCCTGGTCCGAATCCTGACAAATTTTGGAAATTTTTGACGATTTGCCTGTGTCAAATCCTGACAAAGTCGACCCAAAGTCCCAAAATGCCTGGGTCAGATCCTGACAAATCTCGGGCCGGCGAGGGACTTTTTCGCCAGCAGGCAACCGTAGGGTGTGTGATTTCGCTGTTTTTGCGTCAATTTCGATGCAACGAGCGCAGAAACGACGCAGAAACCGCGTTCTTAGCGAAAAAATGGCTTTTTACCGCCAAAAAATGGATTTTTCGACTCAATTCCCAGGATTTTGATGGCAAAATCCGGCGGAGGCCTGTGTCAATCCTGACAAAATCGTCTCGAGCCGAAAATTTTCGTCCTGACAAATTCGGCCCCATGCGGAACAGGCATTTTGGTCACTTGTCAGTGGTCCTTCGACAGCTCGAGGACAGACGACGGTGTCGATCCCGCCCTCCCTTCATGCTAGTGCCGGTATTTTCGACGGGTGTGCTCAGTAACGGTCGCTTGCCCACGCATTGATCACAAATCACCGACATGGGGGAATCGCATCGGTCCGTTGGTGTGTCGCTTTTGTTGCTTATTCTCCGATGAAGTTCTGATCCTCTGCCCTTTGAAGCTTCAACGCAACAGAGAACAGTTGGTGTGTCTTTAGTCTCTTCATCTACCGTGCACTGTCTCATCTCGGTTGTAGTTGCCTTCATCGGATACTCCTCTCCCCTTCCCCAACATAGCTGGCGACTTCTACGATGTTGTACACGTACCTTACTTGGAAATAGATCAATTTTATTCAGTACTTTGCTTGATTTGAGATGAATTCCATGGGCCAAATGTGCGGTGAAAACTTCCCCGGGCCAACACGGTAATAAGGAGCTATAACCTCTATAATGACTTATAACGATCTTTAAAAATTATAGGACTTATAAGTCTAATCAGGCTTTATAGGCCCCCCTCCCAGATTATAGACTTATAACAGGTTACAACTGAGTATAACTGGGTTTCGATTTTTGCGACATACATTACTGCTCTCCTATTGCACGGTGAAACGCTGCACTTGAGTATACCAGCGGAAAGCGCAATATATAGTGCAATGGACAAAACCACTACAAAACACACTACACCTCAACTAACACACACAACACTTCAACAATCGATATCTCCCTCAAAAGGATACACTCAAGCGCTTCCAATTGAGTTCGGGGTCCAATCCGATATCCAGATGTGGCCTGAGCCACTGAGTGACAAGAGACAAGACTTCAACGGACGTTCGTTCAACTGCGCGGAGCGATTAAGGTCAGCCGCTCCGCTGAGACTTCAACCAATACAACAACTTCTAGCAAGTGCACCCGCGGCGCCATTGCAGATAAATCTGGGTGGTACAAGACACCGTATAAACGAATGTCAGGGCGAATAAGATAGAACGCAGGCCCTGCCGACAAAACTGCGCTATGCATACTCTCGCTGAGACCTGCCGAATCAACGGACCTACACCTCCATAGTGCAGGGACATTTTGTTACTCCTTCATATAGCACAAGCTTTCAGAGAGCGCTAATCGTATCCCTTCGGTTTATGTGCGACCTGCCGTCTGCACAATGCTTCAGCGGATGAGTCGCCTACTCTTCTTAGGCTTGGGGAGCCACTAGTTCACTTTCAAGCACACTTCAACTCAATACCGTCTTCACAAGCTGTGAGGCTCCAGGCAGCGAGTAAACTCAAGCTAGCCGCCACACAACAGGTTCATTCAATACAAGTCTCAGCGGGTGAACGCTTTGAAATGCACTTGCAACTTCAATTTCACAACCACAACTACATTTCATTTAAAGACAAGTGAAATACATTCACTGCTGCCTGAGCACCACTGCAATGTCGCTAATAGACTAGTCTACAGGGTCTGCTTGGTCAACAGCGAAGATACAGGCTCCTTATATACCTTTCTACAAGTACAAAACATGTGATAAAAGAAAACAAGCTGAATAATACAAAGAATCACAAGCTCCTCATTCTGGTGCAAATCCTATTCATTCAGGATCGCTCTGGGTCATTAGAAATGACCTTTTCGGTCCGTTTCTATTGCTTACAGCTTTGGCCGCGATGCCGAGGGCCTCCGCTGCTTTATAACATCGAAGTCATGCTGCAGATCCAATTCAACAGCTTTTACAGCTCCCGGAATCATGGGCCATGCATCTACATAGAGACCATGTTCCAGACCTGTCCAGAGCGCAATCCATCGTTGTGACGACACTCCCTTGTCCACAATGAACCATCAAGTCGAAATATAGCTCCGCTGCCAAGTGTCAAACTGTCAACCAATATTAAAGTTGAACATTGGCCGTTTGCACTCAATCCAACTTGAACCATAAATCAACGAAGACACCTCCGCTGCTCATATCTCATCTGGGGGTAGCCAGAGGGTCTATCCACATCCTAGCTACTTGATATAGATCAAGAAGCGCTCCGCTGGCCATCAACGCGCCAATCAAAGTTGAACATTGGTTGCTGAAAGTATAGAACTAAATTTCTATAAGTCCAGAACGACTTCAACCAAAATTCCAGGACTTCGCACAACCATTCTTGAAGGTCCAGCGGACCTTACACATCATACAACCTCAGCTGAGCCTCCGCGCTCCAGCAATTTAGTATACAAAATCAATGTACACTCCGATCATATTGTTCACACCATCTGTACTCCCAACTCCAGTTCTCTGGTCAATGCCAGTGCAATGAACATCCAGCGGAGCACTCAATATCCCACTCAAGGTATGAGCACCTCCGCGGACCCAGATCCGTAATGTTCTCGTGTTCAACCAAGTCGAACCAAATCATCTCTGACTCCATCTGTGCAGCCGTTGGTTCCCTTGTGAGGATCCTTCAACTAGTGAATGAATGCTTTGGGCTTTATCTCCAATGATCATACAGTCAGCAGCTGGAGCTCACTCCGACTCTCTTATATACCACCGAACAGAGGTACTGACTTCTTATTGATAGTCGAGTAAGGCTATTGCTATCACCAACGGGTACTTGGGGTGTTTAGGGCCGTGGTTTAGCTGTTATTAGCCAGATATAACACGCCAAAAATGACCGGTCATTACAACGGGACTTGAGACCTCCTGTTGTGATCAACCACTCTCTCTGCGTCTGAGCTTTATTGCTTCCTTCTAGATGCCCCCTCCTGATCCTTGGACTCTCTCTCTCACTGTCATCTCTGGCTTGTACAGCTTATCACCGAAGCTCCGGATATGAACCCTTGCCTTTTCTCTACTGCCGCATTCCTTATGGTCATCCTCTATCCGACATTCCGACATGATCATTCCTCCCTTCCGATCCTCTGCATCACCGGCATGATCAAACTTTTATCTCCCTATCCAATGATGGCAACATTGGCGTAGTCCCTGTCTTTGGCCTGGCAAACCATTGACCTCTTCCTCTACCGTCTCCCTGAACTGATGATGGCAACATTGGTTTAGTCCCCGTCTTTGGATTGGCATCCCATTGACATTCTCTTATCTTTCCCTTCAGAGTCAGATCACCGCTGTGCTCTACCTTCCTTCTCGTTGTCCTTCCTCCTGGAGTCGGATCACCGCTGCGCTCCATCCTCCTCACCGTCTGTCCTCCGTGGTTTCTATGGTGCGCTCGGCCTAAACACCACCAAATAGGTCCCACCATTGATGGGATCATTGATGTCTCAAATCGACCGAAGGAAAAAATTTAAATTTAAATTGTATTTTTTGCTGCACAATTGGGGCCAGGCAGAGTTAAAACATACCAGGAAACCTCAATTGGTGTAGCAGCGAGGTCACAGAGGTCTCTGAGAGCATATAAAATGAGGGAGTAGATCAGTGGTGACCTAAATTAGGCATGTTCCGTAAGCTCACATGACTGATTGATTGATTGCATCACTGATGTCTCAAATCGGCCCCGCGGAAAAAGTATTTATTGTGAGTTTTGAGCGGATGAAGAATCCCTCTTGAGGGATTGTACTACTATCTAATCGGAGTGTTTTGGCCAGAGGATCAGTCGTAGGAAGGTTTTGATCAGGTGAAATAAATTTCGTTCTTGTTTGGTGGTGTTTAGGCCGAGCGCACCATAGACATACTGTTGTTCTAGGCTTGGCCTCGCGGAGCTGTATTGATCTTAAGATGGGCCGCTGCCCCACCTCTTGTGATATGTGCCGAGAGGAAGTTCGAACCACGCGAAAGAACAACAAGATCGCAGCCTCAATCCTTCGCCAGCTTCGTGCTGGGCCTACGCCCCGGATCTGTGCAGTTGACTTGGGCGATCTTGAAGACGGCTATGATGACCTCCCCGAGCTCTTCCCCGACTATGGTGATGATGACGACTGTTCCGACTGTGACGAGTTGGAAGAGCTCGATAATGATCCCTTGGGGCCTGACGACCGTGTTTGGTACACGCAGTTCCTCCCATCAGAAGAGATTAGGGCCGGTTCAACCGTCTCTCAGCGTTTGACGGAGGGGTATGAGAAGAACTCGGCCCCACCCTCGTCTGAGATCCCTGACTGGGCTCGCGAGTTTGACGATGTGTTTAACAAAGCATCGTTCGACAGCTTGCCTGACCGGCGAACCTGTGACCATGCGATAGAGCTCGTGCCTTCATCTCGCCACTCGAGCAGAAGGAACTGGACGCCTTCATCGAGGAGGGCTTGAGCACAGGTCGGATCCGACCATCCAAGTCGCCCATGGCCTCCCCTGTCTTCTTTGTCAAGATTAATTGACTCAAGGGGGCCCGGTACAAAGACCTATTTCGAGGATTTCCGGCATTGACACGTCGGAGAGCGCGTAAAAATGATACGCTATCCTGTCACCCGGAGCCGTGGAGGTGCCAAACGAGCCGTGCGGCGAAAATTTCGATTTTTCTACACTTTTTTTTTCCCTGATTTTAACCAATTTTCTGCGGCCTCAGCCACCCCACGTAAGGCCTCGCCTGAGGCATTTTGTTAGGGGTGGCCAATTTGGTCGAAGGTAAAATATTTATCTCGCCCAGTTTTTATTCTGAGCCCAATTCCTCTTGCCAAAATGTAGCTACCATGAAATGGAGCATTTCTGCAAGAGGATTATGTAAAAAATCAGATTTTTCCCTGATGAGATCAATGAGCCATCAATTTCTGTACACAAGTAGCGGTGACTAAGTGAGCGGCACCATAAGCCAATTTCTTTTACATACATAAGTCCGTCTAGTCTGTCGAGATGCAGATGCAAGAAATTCAAAGAAAAAAATTGCCATGCATTCAACACTGTCCTCAATGAGATTTGCACCAGTGCAACGACTCAAGCAACAAGTACAAGTTAGTTTGAACTGGCATCTCGTGCAGCGACTTCGACGGCAGGCGGATGGGCAGAGAGTGGCGCCCAGTGTGCGGAGGAGGCGGGCGAGGGATGTGGCAGCTTTGCGAGAGGGCAGAACACAAGAAGCTCGACAGCAAGAATATAGACAAAACAAGCAGACAAGCATACTTGAATTGATTTATGCGTAGCTACACGTTGTGTTAGCGAAAAAAAATGTACTTTGATTTACTGTGTGAACACAGACAACTGCACTGAGTGAGTAAGGAGTAACACCGAAGGAATGGCAGCGTACCATTGGAGTGGAGTGTGTGCGCATGCGACGAGTGCTGCACCGGCGTGTACAGAAGAGTTGACGACCGCAAGCAGCTCCAGCTGCACCGTCTGAGCCCTTAACTGCACACAGCCTTCCCTCCCTCATTGCCCCTCTTCCCGCTCCTTCACATTGCCTACGAGTCTCCATCCCACCACCACCTCATCCTACGTGTTGCTTCCTCATCGTCTCAGACCCTTCCTGCTCGTTCTTCTCCTCTTCTATCCCGTCCTTCTTTCACCCCTCCTCCTCGGCATGGTCGACTTCGCCCTCATCCCCGCGGTCACGTTTGGTTCCTTGACGAACTCATTCCATCCCTCCTCACCTACCACTCCTTCGGCATGTACCTCGTCTCGCCGGATCTGTCCATCCTTTCCCTCACCCCCGCCCATTAGTCCACATCCACGCCGCCTCGCCTACTGTGTCTCCCTGTATTGAAGCAACGGTCACGGTCACGATGACCTCCGTTGCGTTGCAAAATTTTCCCAAAGTCGTGGTCACGGCCCTCTGCGTTGCCTTTCCACCAGCGTGACAATTTGTAGGAAAAGATCGAAACAATTCCACGGCTTCTCAGGACTGATTCTGGGCCAAGATTCTGAATTTTTGGCTTGTAAAAAGCAGCAAATTCGCTCAGCACCTCTGAAAAACACCTTAAATTAAGTGGAGTTGTTGCACTTTGAGGCAACGGTCACTGTCATGATGCTCGCCGTTGCCGTTGTAAAAGGCAACGGAAATGTTCACGGTCAGTTTTGCGTTGCTTCAATACACAGAGACACAGTATCTCCCCAAAACAACAAAAGGAAAAGAGAAATACAAAACCCACCTAACATCTCCAAACGGAATTAGGGGAGTTTCAATTTGTGTGATGTCTTTTTTAGTCTGTGAAAGGCGTGATTGTCGAGTTGGCGGGGTAAATAAGGAGAGGAAGAGAGGAGGTAGGCGCATGCGGAGGGACGAGGAAAGAGGGGAGAGGACAGAGAGGGAGGGAAGGATGAGAGGAGGAGGAGGGAGGGGGGTAGATGTGAACGCAAAGAGGACGGCGTTGTCGCGTCGAAGGGGTCCCGGCGTCATTGAGTAAGTCCGAAGCGTGGAGGGTGCATGGAGTGGCGTGGACGTTGTGCGTGTCGAGTGGCCGTGATGACGGGTTGCTGCCAGAGGGTGTGTGCACGAGAATCTGTGGGTGCGATGCCGAGATGCTCCAACGCGCTGGCAAAGCCATCGCGCGACGATCAAACAAGGGCGAGGAGACAGGGGGCTGCGTGTGTGTGTAGTTCAAAGCAGAAAATCAAGGGAATCAGCGGAAAATACGAGGAGAAGATTGAAGACACGCACCTAATTTGCTACGCGTACCTCGGCGTTGTATCTCCGGATTTCTCCACAAAAACGGGAGTTGCGAACGACTTGCTTGATGTTGCGAATGGGTTGCAGAACTTTGGAGGCCAGACGAGCAGGCGGGAGGAGGAGGTCAAAGGAAGAAGAAGCACAACACTAGCACAAGTGACAACACATCCAAGTGACGCTGACCCGAGAGATGCCGAACCGATGATCAGTGCTTCTTGAAATTGATTGGCTGGGGCTTATTAGTCTCTTATAAACAGACATATAATACAAAGAGTCCTCGTACCTGCGGGTATTATATAGTCTGTCACTTCCAGGGGTCGGCGATTGGGAGGGTCCCCTTATTACATAGTCATATTTTTTATCGGCTTCAGTTGGAGGGTTTTCTTTGTGTTTCTTCGCATCTTTGCTTTACAGACCTCTTACTGTGGTCCATCCGCCCTTTTTTCTCACTTGAACCAAAAGGATAGCTTCAAAATTGAGGGTTGAGAGCACATGAAGCTTGGACCGGCAACCGTCGATTCTGGTTCCTGTGATGAATTGGGGACAGGCGAGGGTTACCACTTGATTGAATTACTCAATCAAGGTGGCGGTGACCTCGTTTCGGAAAAAAAAATCGATTCCTCAATGTCTAGATAGATTAACGACTACAGATAGATTAACGTTGTCTCTCCCGGCCACATGCATGGAGTCTATGTGTTGTCGAACGGCCGACCCTTGCCCTTGTTCTTGCATTTCTCGGCGTGCAGGACCGGGACGGCCAGCAGAAAGTGATAGGGGAAATCTGTGGATGAAACACGACTTTGGGATCGTCTTTCTCTACTTCTTCTTCAAACGGGCTTGTTTCTTGAGATCTGCAGTCTCGGGGTTGAGGTCACCCCGTTTTTATGCCTCGAAGTCTTTGCGCGTCATAACCCATACTCTTTCGAGGAGAAATAACTTTTGCATCATCTCTAGCGTTTTGAGGCCGTTTGAAGCAGCTTTTAGCCCAAGTTTGGAAGGGATGCGGCTGGATGTGGGTACATATTCGTACCCATCCTACACTATCACGAGCGATATTGCCATCTTACATTGCTAGCCATGGACGACCTGGACTCGCTCCGAGATATCGTCGTGTCATTGTCCGCTCTGACCAGACGGGTGCTGTAGTAGGAGATCCCGAGATCGCTTTACATCTTTGCGCGTGGGCCTGGTTGAATGTTCATCAATCAATTCCTTTGTGCCATTGGACTTTCCGATGCGAGCTCAAATTTGGAGCACTGTAGTATTTCGGTCAATTCTCCTGGCTTGTGACCCGTGAACGAAAAACGGGATTCTTAAATTGTCCGGACCGACCGTGACACGAAAAAATATTCGTAAATCACCAGCGCCCAGCAGGCAGCACTCTTAGGGCGATTCAGCGCATTTTTAACCCAAACAAGTCCTTAAGACCAATTTTTTTAGAAGTTGAACAAAACCTCATTACTTGGTATGGTTTTCCCTGCAGAAAAGGTGCAATGAAAGTGTAGAGCAAGTGAAAATGAACTTAACGAGGCTTCGAACCCCAGAGAAGGGGCAGGAACGCTGTCCGAGGAGAAAGAAATGGTGTGTGGAGGAAAAATCAATTTTTTGACAGTTTTTCGTCAAATTTGTGACATTGTGAACCAGTTCGTAAATACCCTCGGTGACCTGTGACAGGACGAAAATTTTCGTAAAAAATCGGGCCTGTGACGTGTGACATATGAATTGACCGAAATACTACAGTAGTACAGTATGGTGTACAGTCGTCACTGTCATAAGGCATAGGGGAGAGGCTGTTTTTGCCCAAAATGGTTCCGGCTGTTGAGAGCCCAAATCATATAAGCAAAGTGAATGCAGTAAAATATGAGTGAGCTCCCATTTGTGAGTACTTTCATGCTAAATTGGTCAATTTTCAATTTAGATCACTGCTGAAAAGTGCCCTCCAAATAAAATGCTTAAGAAATTCACTGAGTAGGAATTACCAAATATGGTAATGGGTTATGTTGCCAAAAGAATTTTCTTAAAACCCATATTTCGGATCCTGCTTTTGACCCGAGGCAATAGACTCCTCCAATAGCCCCACAACATGGCAAGTCGAGCCGAGAAAGTTGTCAGCGTCAAACAACGTGAAAGCTTCCCAATCCGTTTATTCGAGCGGATCAAATCTGAACAGGGGGTAGGCACCCCTTGTTCAGATTTTACTAGATCCCCGGCGCGCCGGGCCGGGTCTGCGCGGGCTTGTTCCGAACCTAGGGTGGCCTATCAGATACTAGTACTCGGCGGGGATCCCCCAAATGCGACACTGTCCAACTCAGACTCGTGGCGGTACCGCCAGGCACATGCGACACTGTCGGCCCACCGAGTTGCGACACACTCGGGAATATCCGCTCCCTGCGGCAGGGTTCGGCTGGCCGCCGGCATCGGCAATTCCCTCGAAGTCTCGCATCCGTCGTTTGCGTTGTAAAGACAGATTAATGGTCCAAGGTGAATAATCAATGATTCATGACTCAGCGGACTCGACTTCAATCAATACAGACTCCCGTGAATCACGATACCGGGATCAGCTCAGCCGCCGAAACCATAAGCCGAGATGCCGGCTGCTTTCGATCGGATGGCGGCAAAGATGAGACCGCATTCAATCAAACTTCATCGAGCAAAAAGACAACTGTAACATTAATATTGAAATTCTATTCGCCTTACAAAATTTCGAGCTACTTCTATGGAAGAGTCAAAGTGTGTTGGAAGAAAATTAGCACAAATACAAGTTGAAAACCCACGCAGTTTAGTCCGCCAACAATTTCTTCACTACTCGTCTATACCATCCGAAATCGAGCGAGAGCGACGGCGCGCTTGGAAACCCTCGGCCCTTGTACCAGACGCAGCAAAGGTACCTGTGATTCTCGGAGTCATTTGCGAAAGAAGAGAAATTATTTTAGAGCTTACCAACTGAACGGAACGACGTAGAACGTAGAACGCTTGTGTACGGACATCTGAAATGAATAACATGAAGCATTTAAATCGCAGCCGATTTTACATGGGTTGGACATCACCTTTGCTGAATTTCGCCAACGGGGTTGCTTGAAGCATGCTCAGTCTTCGACATTCGGTCGGTCGGGGAAACAGCGGCCTTTGAGCAGCCTGGAATATACCAGGCTTTCTTGTTTTTTGGAGATGAAATGATCGTCAAATCATCAGCAGGTAAAAATTCCTGTATTTGGTATATGAACGCACCGTCCATATCCACGTCTTTCCCACTAAACAACCTAGATAACGGGCTATGATAAGGGGCGCGAATAGCGATTCAACAACCGAAAAGCGCACTATTTGGGCCATGAGACGTAAATCAAGTGGAAGAACTGCGAGGAACTACTCACCGGTCCGGACACCTGCGAATTTTGAGTTGTTCTCGAGGGTTGCCCAGCGCTCGTCGACGAAAGATTCATTGTGGGGCTCGTAGTAAGCCGCGTCGATGACGAATGGGACCGCGACAACGGTCGGCGAGCGGGTGGTGGAAGAGGAAGAGAGAGAGAGGATGGAAAATTACGTACCCAGATCCCCATCGCCAGAGTAAGAGAGAATAGCCATCGGCAATGACAGTGTCGCAGCTCGGTACACTTGCACCACACTGGCCGACAGTGTCGCATCTCGCGCGGGTCACTGCCACGAGTCTGAGTTCGACAGTGTCTCACTTGCTACATCCCCGTACTCGGCCATTCTTCCCCTGTAGGAGACGAAGTTGGCTCCCCCTGTCGCAAATTTCTTTTTCCTGTTACCGGCGACGGTCGTCCGCGGTCGTTTGTTATCGGGGAGCTTCAGGTCGTCAGCCTGACAGCCGCCTCATCGAAGGGGCTCGGAAACGATCGGGGCATATCGTACCCGACAGCCTGACAGCCCGATGATGTCTTTTCGGGCACGATCTCCAACTACAGAACTAATGAAAAACAAGAAAATTCTATTCATTCAGTCCGAAGTCGCTTGGTTGCAAGTAGGTTTGTAGTACTTGACTTTGAAGTGATAAGTTGTAATGATGATTGAACTTTGAACTTGAGTTGAAGTAGAGTCTAATAAATTGTATTGAGTCTGTGTAACAATCGTGAGCAGTCAGAGTTGAACCGGCGTGGAGTACAAGAGAAAACGCAGCCCTTACCGTTCGGCCACGCGCGCATTATTGGTTGAGGAAGTGAACTCCAACATATGAGGTCAGCTCCACAGCCAAGCACGACCAAACAAATGACACGGTCTGACGGCTGCCATGGACACTCACCGACTCCCTATACACCACCTTCATGTCTTCTACCTCTGCTACCCTTCGTCGCTCGTCCTCAGACATCTCACACGTCTCGGACTCAGAACCCGAGCGCATCGCCGCCACGCAGCGCGCCAAATCATCTCGGAAGGCTCCACTATCTTAGTCTCTCTAAGACAGACGCTACAACTTGTAGCTCGTTCCTCGCATACCACTATCTTATACACGCCCTCGATGATGTTCGTTTGAAGGGTGTGCTGCGCAACGGTACCACTCGAACGGGGGAGGGAATACACCAAGAAGTCAAACAACACTATGGCCAGACAAATAAGCGCAACACGGAAGCCCAGGTGAGCTAATGTTGAATCTTACTCCAATGAAAACACTTAGAATAAGCAGATTTCTATTCGCGACGAGGATCAAGAGGTTGTCGCTCGGACGCGCCTGTTGATTGACGATTTTTTCAGGCGCGCTTCGCAAACGGCTGAATTGTCAGACGCCAGCAGCGACACCGATGCCACAAATCAAGAAGCCGATGTTGCTCAGTTCAAACAAGGCTCCGCACGGCGTGTCCCGAAATCACGGATCCCGCCCGCAAATGGGGAGAACCAGTGGATTTTTGGCTCGCCACTGCAGTATGGCGACAGCCGCAGTTACGAGGATTTACATGGGGGAAATAATCCCATATACCGTGCTCTTGATCCTCGTCTTCGAGAATTTCTGCACTCGCAATTTCCCGACGAATATCTGACTTACGAGGACACGATCATGGCAAGTGTTTCTTTCTCTTTTTCCTTGCGCAAACTTATCGCACATACAGATCGAGATATTTCAATGTGTTTACATTGCGTATCAGTCAAAGGATGACTGGACCAATGCTGAGGATATTTTGCGCTGCAACAGTAACTGGTACAATTCTGGGCCTCGGTACGATTGTGTCCTTTTCAACTCTGATCAACCGGGCGTCGCATGTGCTCGATTGCGATCCCTCGTTCGCTGCCAGCTGCCCTCAGGTCGTGTTGTGGATCTTGCTGTTGTGCAAAATATGAAGCCCAACAAGTGGCGGCCGAAAACTTCGTGGGACGGCTGTGTTGTGTTCGAGGAGGAGGTAGACTTGACTTTCCTCCTCATGGACTTTGTCATCCGAGGTGCATTGTTGGCTCATGCTCAGGGACCATCAAACTCGCGTCGCAACTTTCATTATCTTGTGGATGTAGTCGACGGTGATATGTTTTTACGCGTGCTCAATGCTATAGGCCATGTATGCAATTAAAAATCTTAACCGTTGCTTTGTCGACCACTTTGTGGCGGGTGGGCTTATGTTACCTGACCGCACCCCGATAGCATCCCGGTCGGGCCCTGTCGGGGTATTATCGGGCATGGTCGGGTGGTCGGGCACGATAACAAAATAAATAAATTTGCGACACCTGCAGCTAGTCTGGGGGCAGCACCATATCTTCCAGAGGTGCTGGACAGTCCGAGATCTGAAGCCATACCCGTTCGGGGCCGAATAACCTGTTAGCATAGTAGCCTCAGTTACGGAGCGTAGAGCAAAGAGTAACTCGTATATTTGCGAGCGAAGCGAGCAAATCTACCCTTCACACGTGACCGGCTGGGGGCTGAGTAGTGTTGCCGCGGCTCGGCTCGGCTCCGGCTAGCCGACCGAGCTGAGCTATTTTAAGCTGAGCTGAGCCAGCCGTTGCCAGGGCGGCTCCACGTGGCTCGGCTCAGGCCCAAGCCGGCTTGAGCCCGGCTTAGCCGCAGCTCGAGCACAATTTTGTTCAACCTGCGGTCCCGTTGCCCAATGGATACAAATGCTGTTTAAATACACATCTACCATCCCCCAATGCCCCTCAACTCCAGACTTCACCTCTGGGCTGTCATTTGGGGCGCTTTCGGAGTATATACTAGAAACGAAAACGAAAACGACTATATATAGAATAGCCGATAGATGGCCGGTGGTGCCCGTCGGCAGCAGGTTCAGAAACGAAAATGAAGCAGTCGGCACGGAACAAGTCAAGGTCGGCTCCATGACGCCAAGGGTCACGGTCACGTACATGCTCATGTTGGTCCCGTTCCGATGCTCGGCTACTACTTAAAAATAACCGAAATTGCGTTTTTTCCCTCCGCAAATTGAGATGCTCGTGCAACTTAGCTACTGCCGGCAGCCAACATAAATTAACAGATAAATATAAAATAATAATATTTGTTTACTTTATGTAGTCCATTCTTGTTTCCTATTTACATACCTTTAGTGTTTGTCTATAAGTATCATGTTTGCCACGAATCTCATACTTGGGTATCGTAAAAATTTCTATTTTATGATTTTGAAGTGGAGTGATCTTCACTCTTCAATTAAGTGCTAAGTAAGACACGCCGTGTGCGTGACCTGGTACAGCCACTCGGACGCGTTCGGCAAGCGGCCGATGACACAATAGACCACGTACATTGATATACTGTGACTGTGACATCAATCCAATCCTCTCGGCTTCTTTGCCCGGTCATTTTCGTTTCTGAATGCTGGCAATTGATGGACTTGATGGCCTGGAAGGCCGCCTGATCATTATCAGCTAGCCGCGTTTTCGTTTTCGATTTTCGTTCATACCGGCGCTTTCGTCACCATGAGAAAATGTGTTTAAAAATAAATTTAATAAAGATTTAGCGAGTAACGTGGCTCGCAGGTGTCGACAGTGTCAACATAGCCTGTGAGTATTCTCAAAAGACTAGAAAGGGTGTCTGTATGTTATTTCTGTCTTCTGCGGTCCATATACAGGGCTTAGATTGCAGCTTTGTGGAAAGTTTGTTGAGCCGTTGTTGAGCCGTGAGTGAGCCGCAAGCCACGTAAGCCAGCCGTCAAAAATAGCTCGGCTCGGCTTTTTGCGGTGATGGCTCTAGAGCCATCAAAAGCCGAGCCGAGCTAGCCGAAGCCGAGCCGCGGCAACACTAGCCCGGCTGAGCTAGGCTGCAAACAAGAACAAAGAGGTAGGCCAGATTTCCCACGGGTTTGAGTGCAGAAAGAACCCGTTCAAACTCATTCATTCTGAGTCCTATGAGGCTGAGACTCGTTGTGTATACTCGCCCGTCAGTAGTTTGGTTTTTCCCGACAGCAGAGTGAGTGTCTGCGCTGGCAAGGCGAAGTGCCGAGTTACTTCGGAGTTAGCCGAGACGCACCAATTTAGGACGTGTGTCAAACAGCCCCACCGCGTCCATCATTTTCTCTGCTTGATTAGAAAAGTGAATTTCTGGTTTAAATTTGGTTTCACGACTTTCAAATAGATTTCAGGCCGCTGCTAATAAGGTCTATTGACCGCTATTGACTGACCCCACACTAGGGAGCACCACGCGGCGAGCGCCAAGGGGGGTCCGCAGGGGTCTCCCCCGCGCTAGAGTACGTGAATGCAAAAACTCTGAAAAACTCGGAAAAATAAATCAAAAGGTTTTAAATGTCTTGGATATTTTCCTTGGTTCCCAAAGACCACGAGTAATACAAAACTCACCTCTTGTGCAAAGTCCGACCGGGTCAAAGCCCATGAGAAGAGTCGACGAAAAGAAGCAAATATAGCGGCGGTACTGGCGGAGTACGAGCGGGAGCGCGTCAAGCCCGCCACCCTAGGCAAGCCCGCAATTGTCATTCAAATACGATGACACTATCTCGACGAGTACAAGGTGGTCAAAGTCTTCGAGAAGCAAACCAAAAGCAGCAAAAAGTCCCCATCGTCACGGAGTGGGCACTCGTGCAGTTCATGCGCGAGTCCGCGGATCGAGGCTTCCCCTCATCCTAATGAGATCAACGAGGGGAAGAGGGCGAAGGAAGCTGGGAAGGAGAAGAAGAGGGTCGAGCGGGAGCAAAGGAAGGAGCTGCGAGCAGAGATTGAGCAGGAGTAGGCTGAGATGAAGCGCCAGCACAATGCTGCGGTCGAGAACTGGACTTCCAAGTGCTCCAAGCTGCAGGAAACTGGTTTGAGGAAGAAAGACCTGCCCCCGAATTAAAGCCGAAATTGGGCAAAAAACCGAAGCTGCCGGTCGTGGAGGATGAGGATGAGGACGAGGAGGACGAGCCGAATGAGAAAGGTGACGTGTGACATGCGTTCACCAAGGAGCCGGAATTGTGACATTTGGGATCAATATTTTGTTTCGATCGTCGTACTACATTTCAAATTAAAATTGGCCATAGCTTTATTGTATATCTACTTGTTGTATCTTCTACTAGTTGCCTGAAGAACCTTGGAATTTTTGCGATACATTTGCCGGAGAGATCAAAAACATCAAAGTTGATCACATGATCGAGCCTTACTACACTGTACTACATTTCAAATTAAAACTGGCCATAGCTTTATTGTATATCTACTTGTTGTATCTTCTAGTAGTTGCCTGAAGAACCTTGGAATTTTTGCGATACATTTGCCGGGCAGAGATCAAAAACATCAAAGTTGATCACCATCGAGTCTTACTACACTGTACTAGGTTACCCTACACACAGAATCCACCTCCAGCGAGGAAATTTATACTTGCTTGCAGCATGTGGCAAAGCTTGAGCAAAGCGAATCATTTGCGCGCTAACATGTAGAGTACTATTTCAGGGAGGCCTGGAGTTAGTATACCGCCTTCAATGTGCTCAGTACCGGTGTCTCCTAACGTTCAGCAGAATCCATCATCAGAATTTTGAGAGCTTTTGAACCGGGTGCCCAATTAGGAAGGAGCTGCTCGTTTCTTTGTAGATTGCGAGGTAACTCCATTCATTAGAAGGACAAGGAAACGGAAGGAGAATTCAACACGGTCATGTGCCTTGTTCCTGTCTCAATTTTTCGCGTCAAATCATCGGCAGCAAATGAGCATATATAACAGCCATTGCACTTAAGGTTGGAGCGCCTACACGGAACGGACTTCCCTTCATCAAGGATGAGGATATGCGCAAGGCTCTTGGGAACCTTCCTTCCCGTAGGTCCAGTAAATGTGACCTGGCACTAATGACTGTCGATAAGTAATAGCAAGAACAGAGACACCATCGAAAGCATACCTCCTTCTTAATCAAACCATCGACTGTGAGAGCTTTTCTTTTACCCTTAGCGTGAAGTAGTTCTGGGCGTTTGGAATAATCTATAATGTAGGCAACACGATCGTCTACAGAGGGCACATCATATGATTCCAACACATCCTCGAGATGTACAACCCGATCAACATAAATTGCACCCTTACTGCCAGCCGTGACGGGGATGCCAAGATCCGAGTCTGAATCCGAACAGAGGTCAATCGTTGTGCAGTTTGAAGTCGATGCCCTCTTGCGCGCGGGCTGCTTGCCCTTGCCCTTGCGTTTGCGCTCAGTGTTCCTTCTTAAGGCCTTATTAAGGGCACCTCTGAAGGCTAAGGCCTTAAAGGCCTTAATAAGGTTATTAAGGGCTCCATATTAAGGGGTCTTAGGATGAAAAATACAAAATTTTCCGGGCTTTTTTAGATGCATTTTTCGGGGAGTTCCAAAGCGGTTTTGCTTCTTATGGCTTGCTCCAGCTGAGTTTTGGCTGAACTTGGTGTTTGTGGACTGAAATTGCTCCCGCCGGGGCAATGCAGGTAGCGAGCTGAGGGCTTGGCCCATGGTCCGCCACGCTTCAGCAGAATCAACGGAGCCTGCCGGACACTACTATTGAATCCCTTAATGCTGCAGGCCTTTGGCAGCTGCCGAACCTGCCGAACCTGCCGAACGTAGCCTAGAAGGGTGACGTAATCCAAGGTAAGGCTTAATTAAGGGTTAACATGAAGCTGGATCCATCTTAACCCTTAGCATTAACTTGAAATTAAGGGTTAATTCATTCTAAGGCTTAACCCTTAGGAGGAACACTGTTTGCGCTTACGATCATCTTCGTCCGGTGATATGTAGGTACTCTACAAGCTTGCTTCAATGAAGGAGTTATGATTGGAAGGCATCATCTCACCCATCTTCGTCCGGTGACAGGTACTCTAGAAGCTTGCTTTAATGAAGGAGTCATGATTGGAAGGCATCATCTCACCATCATCCGACGCAAAGACGAGAGGCAGGAGCATATCGGACTAGAAAACAAGATTATCTGAATCCTCGGCCAGAAGCTTTCGAGAAAACAAAACTGACTGCAATTTTGTGCCGATGACCTTCTACTGTATACCAAATATGTTTTCCATGATTCTGGAAGCCTCTTCGGCGAAGTATAGCCTGCCATGACTGGAAAGACTTCGATTCCAAGATTCCAGAGCAGAGATGAGAGAGAGATGTTGTAGGATTGATTCGTGAGCTTCCACTCCGTTCCGATTTCTTTTCGTCGTTTCATCATCCTTTGCACCCGTACCGTCGCATCGCCATCACCATCCCCTTCACTACCTTATATACTGCTCGTTACCTTTGCTGCCCGCTAGTCACTTGTTCCCCACGTCGACTAGCTCTTTAATATACTCTAGCTGACTCCGACTCACTTGTTCACGGCTGCTCATCGCGCTCTCATCACCTTTTGACCTACTTTAGGTTATGGGCCCCGAGCTTAATCCTCTGCGCCGATTTCACTTCCCTGTCACACTGTCAACACCTTCCACACACCCGCACGACACCACACCCACACATCCGACTACACATCCACATACTTGCTCCGACGACATACACCTACACCTTCTCTTCTACACCTTACCATGTCTCTATCCAACACGTCTAATCCTATCATTCATCCGGATGTCCGGAAGCACTTCGACTGCACCAACCTCACTGCCTTTGAGAGCACCATCACCCACATCCTGACGGGTCGTCACGTTGACGGCTATCGTACCGGCAAAGTTGTCCGACCCGACCCGTCGTCTGGACCAACCGGTGAGACCGACTGGTCCTCGCTCACACCGGGGGGGTAGACAGAGCCCTGAGACTTGTTGGTGCCGCGCTTGGCCGTGCACGAGGAGTCGAGACTTTCTCCGTGGCCAGTGTTGCAGTTAAGGGTCTTAATAAGGGTGCTCTCCAAAATTAAGGGCTTAGGTGCTTATTAAGGGCTATTAGGGGTGCTCAAATTAAGGGTCAAATTAAGGCTTATTTCCGAAAATGGAAAGATCCGAGAGGCACCGAAAAAATCCCATTCTGAGTCGTGGAAAGCACGCAACTCACTATATAAACTAAGGAAATAATTGTGCGGCCTACATCTCTTTGTTACTTGGCAAAAATACCACACCCAGATGTTGCCACCTCGCGGCCGAAGTCATTCTGATGAATTGTTCTGAAATCAGTATGGCAATGACGGCAAGGCGATTGGGAGGGGGTGGGAAGTTAAGTTCACAACTTCACAAGAGTAGCCTATCGGCTTGATGGTATCGCTTCAGATTGATGCCGGCAAACTCCGGTTAAGGGTTAATAAGGCCTTCACAAATTGTGTCCCAATATTAAGACCTTACCTTAATAAGGGTTAAGGGCTTATTAAGGCTAAGCCCTTAAGCCCTTAACTGCAACACTGTCCGTGGCGTCTGTAAATCACCATCTTTGACAAGAATAGGCCCAAAGTATTCGTCACAGATGATGAATGAGCATTTGGCTTCTCTGGCCTCGGGCATTGGACGTTGATTGGACGACGAGCAGCGGCGATGATCCTATCCTTAGTCCTATCCTATACATGAAAACACAAGGATCAGGACACGTGAAAAGTAACGTGACTTTGACACGAAACCACGGGACCATGTCGAGATGTTGCTGCCGGCTGTCGAGATGTTGCTCCCGGTTCCCACGAACCTTCCTTCCCGACGGCGCGAGCGGTAGTGCGGCGCCGAGGGCACACAATCCAGCGAGAATAAAAACCCGCGGGGTTTGGGGCGGAGCCCCGACAAGCTGTGCACCAGCCGCAGGGAGGGACGCGAGCGCAGCGAGCCGGCCCTGCCGAAGGCGGGGTGCTTAAGCTTGTACTTGAAAAAGGGCCAGGCCATCAGTCGTAGTGTTGCCGGGGTTCGGTTAGGTTCGGTTTTTTGCCAAAAAAATCCGAACCCCGAACCGCACCTGAGGTTCGGTTCGGCCAATTTGGCGAACCCCGAACCTAACCCGAGGTTCGGTTCGCTACAGGTTCGCACAGGTTCGAACCTTTTCGAACCTGACGATATTTCCCACGGTTCAAATGGACGAATTTTGGCTTTGAGTGTCTAGCAGTGGAACATTTTCTTGGTAAACAATGGTCTAGCTAACTGCATTGTTGAATACACCTATCAAATCCTTCAATTTCACAAAATATCACTGTCCCAGTGGGTATTATATGAGAAATTGAAGTAATTTTGAATCATATTGACCATTGTTCAGGTTTTTGGAGAACTTCACAGCTTACAAGGAACCATACAAGGAGAAATTAACTACAAGTTATCCAGAGTTTGCTACACTTCCACTGAAAATTACTGAAAATTTTCCATTTTTGAGTATGGGTTCGCACCGGTGCGAACCTCTTCCAAAATCCCCGAACCCCGAACCGCACCTGGGGTTCGGTTCGGTGCAGCCAGCCCTTCCGAACCTGAATTCAGGTGCGGTTCGGGTTCGGTTCAGGTTCGGAATCGGTTCCGAACCTAACCGCGGCAACACTAATCAGTCGCGTGACTTTTGACAGAAAATCACGGGGTTTTGTCAACATCCTACAACACAACCGGCTGTCAAGATGTTCAAACTCACACGCGGTCCCCGGCGCCGCGCGCCGGCGAGTGCAGCGAGCGGCAGTGCGGCGCCGCGGGCACGGAATCCAGCAAAAAAATCCGCGCGGGGAGCCCCGACAAGCTGTGCACCAGCCGTAGGGAGGGACGTGAAGTCAAGAGAGAAGATCAACAAACATCACGTGTGGATTCGCGCTGTCAATCAAGTTACGGCACCCGGTCTCAACAAGTTGCCGTCGTTGAGCGGTTGGTACATTTTAGCGTTCTCAGCCTCAAAACATTGTTGCTGGCTAGAGTTGTAGTCCGGAAACTTGGACCTAATTTAGTTGCTACCTAGGGAAGTTGTAGTTGCTTGCCTACCCTTCCAATGTTGTCAACCTGACATTTCGCAGTTGTCACCTTGGAAAGTTGTAATCTCAAATGTTGCGCTCCATCCAAGTTGTGGTCAAGTCGGTTGTGTGCCCTCAAAGTTGTTAACCCTTTGAGTTGCCAATATTTTGTCTTCAAAATGTTTAGTTGCCGCTAATTTACTCAAGAAAAGGTCAAGTTGTCGATTTTGAATTTAGACCCGACTGGATGCTTACATCCTTCTTTAGAAGGCAAAACATTGCAACATCAGGTTGACAGCTCCACCAAACAAAGCCACATTGAGACTGACTACAGAGGAGTAGCACTATATCCTCTGAAAAGCTACATGTAGAGCTCAAACACAGTGATTCTGACTCAAATAGACTACCAGAAGCTCATTCCCGCCCACAAACTTGGGGGTCAAAATTTTTTTTCCGGCCTGACGGCCGGACTAACTAACTAGCCCTTAGTCGCCGGTTAGATTGCCGGTGCCCCCTTGCGCACTCTTGCGCAAGTGCCCGAATTCCGGCGTATTGACGAAAGCTATGGTTGCGGACCGAACTTGCGGACCGAACTTCGTGACCGCAACGTTACGTACAAGAGCAACACGCGAATTTTGGCCCTAATATGTAGCCATTCTCCGGCAGGGAATCTCGCACCTCCTACCGTTTTTGTCAGCGTAATAGAGCTTATTAGCAACCGGTGAAAAACGAAATTTTACGCACAAGAACGTCATCCAAAAACCACAAGTGGAGCAGCACTTTTTCACCGTTCCAAGAAAGGAAACAACGTGCCGATTCGTGCCGCATCGCTTGAGTTGCCTTTCTGAGCGACTTCTATCAGCGTACACGCTCACTACTCTACTCGCCGTCCTGCGAGCCTCTTGGAACGACGAGCAACAAGCTCTACCTTTCGCGGAAGCGTCCTACTTCGTCATGATCGCCACTCTGGAGCGGGGAACGGCCATGCGCCTGACCGCATCTCTCGATGACGTCTTCGAGGTTTTGCATGTTTGGAGCCTCCGTTTTTCACTGATCTCGCTTAGTTTTTCATGTATATTTTGAAAAGCACCGGCTGCTAATAAGCTCTAATTTGCTGTTCGGTATCGCCCGTATCGAAAGGTCAAGACGAAGAAACTGCGTTTGTGTAGAGAACGTCGTGGTTCCGCTTACAAACTCATAAAGACTACGTAATGCTTACGAGAGTACAGTATGCTGGAAAGTAAAGAGTGGTAAATAATTACCGCTAACACTCCCCCTCAGCGAGTGGACTCGAGTAAGGGATGAATAAGTAGAGGGCATGATGGAGAATATGTAAAATATATGGAACAACATACTGTTGCTCCCCCTTGAGCGTAAAACTTGCCAAATAAACTTCCGACCCAATACTACCCAGCATTCTCTCTGGTAGAGCGTCGACGCTGTCAGAATATGAATTATTCCGGGTAGCCGCCCCGCCGCTCCGATACTTATCATACAGCCTTGTTCTTACATATAAACCGTGCTCGTCTGTCCACCATCCTCAGTCTTTCATCCCACATTGCGGGAGACTGAGGGTGAGTTCTCTATCTATCTACCTACTTGTATTTACTTACTCATTGTGTACAGCTCCGGACAATCGAAGTCAACAATTTTATTTTCGGTCGAACCGCTATTTTCTGGACTTAGCTGAGTCCAGAAACGGATTCAGCACCCCAGAATAAGTCTAAAAACGATTTTTCCTGAATTTTCCCACGACAAAATGGGTATGGCCAAATTTTTGGGCGGTCTGAACGAAATTGTGTGTACCTTTTTGGCCCCTCCAGACGAATGTTGACCCAGCCTTCATGGTTGCTGACCATCCAGAGGATACTATATGCAACTACTCTGGTCCCTCAGCCCTTTTTGCTTTGAGGAACCCGAAATTGGCAATGCCAGGGTGAGAGGAGGTGACATATTTGTGATATGTTGTTACAAATGTCACAATGTTCCCACAGGTTCCCTCCTATTTTGTGACATAACGGCTCGTTGAATTTTCATTCTGAGTCCAGAAACAGACTCAGACAGTCGTAAAGAGCTCAAATCAATATTCTCGTGATTTTTCCTTGTAATTTGGGGGGTCCGGCCAAAATTTTGGCTACCCTCTACTAAGAATAGCGGATATCTTCGGAACAGCTCGATGAAATCTCACCAGAGAAAATTGAGCAGGCTCCTGAACTCGTTTCCTTTCGATTCCGATACATATCGGGGTCGTGGGAAAAGGTCGATAAATTTGTCGAGTTTGATTGTCCGGAGCTGTAGTTATTGCGCCTTCCGCGCATTTTCAGGTATTTAATATACAGTACAGTCTTTCATTCCACATTGCAGGAGACTGAGGTTATTGCGCCTTCCGCGCATTTTCAGATTCTGTTAGGTTATGGGCCACCGAGCGCTAGCTCTCTGAAGACGTACCTATTGGAAGACTCACCTGCTCGCTCATCCTCGAAGCATCACAAGCACAGACTTGTATCAATCAATAAAATATGATGTATGTGGTCAATGGTCCACATAGGAGGGGAAGCTTGCTTCAGTCTAGGCCAGCGTTTCACCCTCTCTTGTATGGAGGACATGAAATCTGAAGATAGTCGTTCAGATCATAGCTTCAGTCCGTACATGCAATTTACTGAATTACATACTACGGTGGTGGCAAATAGAAATTGCCGTGGCTTTTTGGTAAAAATCTTGCTGTATACTTCACCGAATGACCTCAAATAAGATGTAGAGATGGGTATGTGATACTTCTGTACCTCTTAGAACACTCAGCAATATATCATGCACTGAGAATGCATCAATAATGGATGGTTTCCGATTTTTGCCATATCCGGAAAAACACAATCTACCCTCAGCAAAAAAGTGTCATAATAGAATCAAAGTACTTGAAAAACAATGCTAGTTCTCACTTTGATTGACTGGAATTGACCCTCATTTGAGCTCACAACGGCCGCTCGAAGTTGGTCATTTTAGCTATTTTCTCTGCATTTTCAGAAAATAGCCAACTCTGAGCGGCTGTTGTGAGCTCAAATGAGGATCAATTCCATTAAATCAAAGTCGAAACTAGGAATGTTTTTCAAGTACTTTCATCCTATTATGACACTTTTTTTGCTGAGGATACATTGAGTCTTTCCAGATATGGCAATAATCAGTTATTGATGCATTGTCAGGGCATAATATATAGCTGAGTGTTCTAAGCAGTACAGAGGTATCATATATTTATCTCTACATCTTATTTCGGGTCACTCGGTGAAGTATACGGCAAGATTTTGGCCAAAAAGCCACGGCAATTTCTATTTGCCTCCCGTCGCCGGCAATCTATGCGTAGCGAATATTCGTATTCCTCACGCGCTCAAAAAATTGAAATTCAGTAAGAATATCCTGTATGTTGAATCCATAAGTATTGAGTTTTAAACCCAAAGCCTCCATTCTGAGCATCTGACACACTGTGGTTTCATTTGGCTTCTGCAATGTTTGCAACAGGAAAGGTGATCGAAATGCTATTCCGTTCAATGTTTTCTTCCTTCCCTCAAAGTCAGTTGGCAGAAGGTATGTGATGGCTGCCACTTGTGCAATATAGCAGGTCAGGATTCTCAGGATGTGGCTCTCTAGCAACTGTCTTCTCCGAGCTTGAGCATTGGGTTGAGCATTTCCCTGTCTTTGTACTACAGTCGAAGCTGTCATAACCCATAGCTCTCATAACCCATAATCGGCCTTAACCCATACATTTTTGGGGGACTTTGACCGACTTTTGGCTGGGAAAACCCATAGCTCTGCCATACCCCATACCTTTTTGGCTCCACCGAGGCTAGTCTAGGATTTGATGGGGGGTAGGTCAGTGAAGCGTCCGTGGGAGTGATGCTGCGCTGATCCGCCAAACGGCAGTGTGATCTCTCTTCGACTCTCTCGTCAACCGTTCGCTCACTGGCAATGTCGGAAGCTCGGACACCCCTGTCAGGACTCCCGGATACTTACAGGAACCTATAACCACGCGTACTTTGCATCGGCGCCGGAGGAGAGCATCTAGTAACCATTGACGCGAATTGACGACTGAAGACGGGTCTGAGAGCGTGGTAGACACGTTGATTTCATCCATATATCAGTGTAGTGGATTATAGCATGGGTTATCATACGTGAAGTGCAAGCAAAGGACGAGGAGCACGTCGCTCTGGAGAGCGACCGAAAAGAGAAGGGGAGGCAAGCGACGGCCATCAGCAGCCGTATCACTCCCGGACGCTTCACTGACCTACCCCCCATCAAATCCCAGACTTTATATAGGTCCTTGAGAACGACTGTCTTCTCATCGCCCGGTATAAAGTCTGGTTTACGAGACTACACCGAGGCCTATGGGTTACGACAGCTTCGACTGTATACTTATTTTGCACTGGCTGTACAGAATTCTGCTGCACCGGAGGTGGATCTGGACCTTGAGTTCTATGTGTTGGTGACGGAGGTGGACTTTGAATATCCTGGTCTTCATTCTGTCCTGCTAATCAACCTGAACAAAATTTGGTTGCTGTAAAGGCAATCTCCGGTGTACAGGGCTGTCCAGAGTGCAATTGACATGCTCTTGCTCCTGAGCTGCATTTCATATGCTCTGTGGAGTATTTGGAGGCATAGACCTATTTAATTTTATTTTGCTTGAGAGAAAGCATTGGCTGGTTGATTTGGCTCATACATGCAGTAACATAAGATAATGTGGCACTGCGGAAAAGAAAAGCACTTCATCTGAGTGCGTAAGCACTCAAATCCGAAAAGCCGAACTCACGTTGAGTGCGTTAGTTTGGGGCTCCATCTGAGTGCTTTTCCGGGGACTTCAACTGAGTGCCTCATAAGCACTATATATTAGAGCACTTTAGTTGAGTGTTCCGCAACGCACTCAAACTTGAGGCGCTCTGCCTGAGCGTTGTTCGGCGAACTTCAACTCAGTCCCGCCCAGATTCGAATTCTGGTGGCTCCGGGGGTTCGCTCTCATAGCACCGTTCCCTTACTTGATTGGGGTAAGAAGTTATTTCTTTTAATCTACCTATCTTGTTCGTTTCGTGGGCGACAGAAATGTTGAACAATAGTGAGTATGTAATCTTTAAGTATGCAAAGAGAATTCGGATTGTCATGAAGAACTAAAAAGGACTAGCGCGAACACATTTCGGCACCAAGTTGGTCGAGGGGAGCGGAATGGCGGAGGCCGCGACGCCATGCGAGTGACGGACGGGGTGTCGAGACTGTCCGAGTCTGGGGGGTAGGTGACTGCTTGGGCTGGCGTTGAGGGTGGAGCCGAGGGAGTGAATGAGGAGGAGTGTGGAGAGCCCCGAGAGGAGGGCGGCGCGGTGACGCGGTATCGGGGAAAGAGTCGGTGGGAAGTTGTGGGCGGGACGTCGTCGCGAGTGTCGAGAACGATGTACCGAGCGAGATCGGCCGTAGTGGGGAATGATGCGGACTTGGGGGTGGCGATGGCTGGCGTACAGTCGAAAGGAGACGAGGTGGGGAATGGCAGGGAGATATCTACTCAGAACAGAAAATATGATTATACATTCACTTGATCTGGTTTCGGTGCTTCGGAATTGACACACCTGCATTAAAACAGCCAGCGCTGACTTGTCGTTCCGCGTCCGTGTCGAGAGGTGTCGGGAAGCGTGGCGGTGGCGTGCTCTTTGCTTTGAGGAGGGTGAGTTAACGGTAGCCCGTTTCGAGACCGGTAAGCTCGCTGTACGATGTGGCAGCGGGTTCTGTGGTATTGTGTCAGCCTATTCGGTGGCGTAATGAGAGCAGAGACGGCGGAATCGAGCTGTGAGGCGGGAAGGGTGATGTTGAGGAGTGTCGAGGGCAGAGGTGGAATCAGACGGGAAGTTGCCGAACGAACGACGGTGAATTTGGGCGGCGAGGTGGCGAATTTAATATGCGTCGGATTGAGGGTGCGGCGGAGTTGAGAATGAGCAACAACGGATGCCGAGAGCGAGTGTGACGAGCGGAGTGGGGGTAATGTAAGGGGGAAGACTAGGCGGTGGATTCGGCAGAGGTGTAGTTGACGAGTCAGGGGGAACGTAGGGGAGAAATGAAATCAACGAGATGAGTGGGTCATCTTGTGAGGGCTAAGTTCGAGGTGAGTGTATTGAGAACTAAGGCCGGGGTCATAACTCATGGAGGCGGAGGGCATGGAGGGAGTTGCGCGTAGACGATCTCGAGGGGAGTGGCCAGCGACTGCTCGTAATAATTGGGTCAGTACCACGTAGATAGTATAGAGAAGGCGGTACACGCATTTTATTGTCCTCCCATCAATCGGTGGCATGTAGTCAGTAACTAGGCAGTCGTTGGCGTCTACGAGGTCGAATTCAGACGATCCGGCGTTGAGGGACACGGCCAAGACACGGCTTGAGAGCCTGAGTAAGTTGCGAGTGGGCCAAAGACAGTCTTGAGGAGCGGGGGTAAGAGGCAGTCGCGGCGTGGAGCTATGGAGGATCGTGTGTTGTAGGTCTGGGGCCTCACGCCTCAGACGGCGGGCCCTGAAATTCGCGGAGGGAGGTGAAGGTAAGAAAAAAGCCGCCGCATCAGCAATCAGTGATTGTGACGTCACGTGTGACTGCACGCGTCTTCCCTTCTCCCACCATCATCGATTCATCGCCGACCATCCAACGGCCTCGGCGGCCCCGCTCAGGCTTCAAGCGCTGTAATACGACTCTCTGACTGCTATACACGCATTCTGGCACGTCCTCTAATACATCGGGCTGAGATCGCGCAAAATCAGCTAGGGAACGACATCCGCACTGCAGGCGACTTTGGACGCGTCGTTTCGATTCAAAGTGACTTCAAGGCACTTCAACGATAAACAACGCTGTCTATGGACCATTATGATGCGTCCCAGACTCCCCCTGATGCGTTCTATGAAGCGTTTGCCATGGCCTTCAAGGTGTGTGATTCTATCTATCCGTTTTGCTTCAATGACGCACGGTAGGGACAAAGTGCAATATGATGGGTCGACGCCTGCCGCTTCTCGAATACCCTTCTTTGGCTAATGTGCAGTCCGACCAGATGGTAGGCTCGCTGGATACCCGCTGCCGTAGGCGGCGCTTGGCGTAGCAACGACGAAATTACTTGTTTAGATGGAGAGACCATGGTAGTCGGTGTGCCATTGATTTCGATTCTTTTACTCCTCCCTCTTCGTCTACCCTGCTCCCCCTCCCCAGTTGCCTCCCTTTTCCCCTACTACTTACCACCCCATCGCTTTCTCCCGTTCCTTTCCGCTAGACGCTAACTTGTTCCTCAGTTCCCTCACCTCCACCGGCGCACTTTCCCCGCATCCTCACCTCACCTATCGCTCTCCTCGCTTCCTCTTACCCTGCACCGATGATGCCTCTTTGCCGAACCTCCTTCTCGCCGCATACGACGACATCAAGCCACGCGCTGCACCTTAGCGCGAATACGATATCTTCAACCCATCCTCTTCCAGCTATATCCCGCACATCTCCACATACCCCCTCTATCGCTTTGTTACCCTCTTCGCCGCACTGAGTGCCCCAGGACCGCCGCATGAATCAAACGACCCCCCGCCCCGGTCGCGTGACCCCGACCGTCCCCACCCACCGCCACCTCTCAATGATCTGAGTGTTTGACGATTGAAATGGTAATCGTTGTCCTTTCAAATGTGGTCCATGCGCTGAACACTTGTTCACCGCAGTATTGGCGGGGGAGCTTGCCGCCGAAAATTGAGTGAATGATTTCTCATTCCGCCGTCTATCTACTGATTCTATTTAAATTTTTCAAGTCCCACCATTCCGATCGTCGAACTCGAGTAAGTAAGTGCCTTCGATTCAATAGGTCGATGGTTCTGACAATTTTCTCTGACTACCTCTCCCTTCATTTTCTTTGAATCGTGCTCGAAATCGGTTGTCTTTATAACTTGTGTGTAACAGTTATTATGGGTGCGTGTTTTTCCCCTTGATTTGATGCTATGTTGTTCAAAATTCACCTCCGTTGTGTTTACCGCCTTCAACGAAGCTTCTATAACGCAGTGGCAGTGATCGCTCGGTATGCTCATGTCGATAAATTCTATCTGCACAGACTCATGCCGCTTAGAGTTCTTATAGTATACGCAGTTCATGTCGTTTTCCGACACTCAGGTACTTGGTCATCTCTCTCTCTGATCTGCTTACTCATCGATTTCGGAGGGTCCTCAAGCCTTGCACCATTTTTCATAGCTGTTCTCAACGCCGCTATCCCACCCCACCAACGTCGTGAGGTGCGTGTTGACCGCCTAGCCAAATTTTTTGAGTTGTTGACTTTGTCTTACCGGATGTTGTTGGCGACTTGTGTTTTGCACTTGCGTAGAACCTCCACAGTGATGCAGCATGCTCACGGTACGAATGTCTACGTACTTGCTGCGTACACGTATGTTTTACTATAGCCGAATGCAAATATATATGGGAATTGTGGGTCATTGAGCGGTACTGTACATAAGTCAGTTGAGAACTCACATGAAGTGCTGTTAAGCACTTCATCTGAGTGCCTAGAAGCGCTCAAATACTGCTCAAATGGAGTGCTTGAACACACTCAAGTTGAGTTCGCCTGGAGCACTCAGGTACAGTGCTTCAGGGACTTCATCCTTGCCGTTTAGGCACTTCATCTGAGTGTGTCGACGCACTTCAGCTGAGTGTTACAGTTCCAACACACTCCACCTGAGCGCTTTTCGAGCACTCAGATGAAGTTCTTTTCCTTCCGCAGTGGTGGGGGGAGGATGAAGTTTATCTTGAGTGCTAATGCTAACCAAGAAAAATAAGCTGCAAGCAGCAAATGGCTAGAAGTGTAAGAAATACCAAAATACATGTCATGGAGGAGGGAAAGGAAAGAGAGAGCACATCCATTGAGCAACTACACAGACTATATAGGTAGGGCATGTCTTAGTCTCTCGTAGACAGACGCTCTATATATACCAGCTCGGTGCCCTCGCTATATAGAGTCTGTTGGTTACCGCGCCCCTACGATTCTTATTAGCTAATATTATATAAGCAGATTTCACGGCGCGTATATCTCAACGAAAACTAATTCTTTCCCATCACAACTTTGAAGCAGGGTCAATGGATTCGGTCAAACTACATTCCTGTCTACTCAGATTCTCTAAAATCAGATGGTGCGCTACAGAAAATGTTGTCGCGTGTTCATCACGTGAGACTCGGGAGTTCGGCCGAGATGCCCAAAATGCATTCAACTTGAGCTCAAACCACTGGGAAAATTCGGGAGACAAAGCAAAGATGCTCAGACCATCGTATTGAGTGTCTGAGAGTTCGAATTAGCATCATAAAAGAGCGGGGGGAGGGAGAAATGAGCTATCGGCAATGTCCGGCTTATATAAGATTAGCTAATAAGAAGCTGACGCGGTTTGAGGGGCGCGGTAAACATAAGACTAGGCATGTCTATACATCCAGGTTGAAGCAAGGTTAGGGGCGCTCTTAATTCTTAGTTCAGTTCGTTCAGTTCACTTTTTAAAAGAAAATAATTTGTCAATCAGTTGATGCGAGCAAGCTTTATCGTTGTGGTAATGCCCGCCCCAAGCCCGCCCTCCTGCGCGCCAGCTACTGCTGCAGCCCAGTTGCGGCCCTTTATATTGCGGCTGATGCGACCCAACCCTACCCAACCCCATGCTTTATATAGGTAGGGCATGTCTATACATCCAGGTTGAAGCAAGGTTGAAGCGGCAAAGAGCAAGCAAAGAGGTTCAATTTTGTTTTGACGAGCGTTCCAAAGTCACGTGACAATGGCAGATGCATGACCGCCGGCCGTTCCCGAAGTCCGAGCCTCAGGCGAGGCCACGGAGTCAGGACCCAGGACAAGAGGTAGGCGGCAATGTCCGATCGCACACGGACCTCTTTGACAGGGCCTCTCAATTAGGAAGGTGGCTTCGATCAGCCACTTTTGAACCGTGCAATCGGGAACTTGTAAATTGTGGATACATTTCTGTATACATCGCCCCAGAATTTTGGCTACCCTCCCATTCTTGTATAAAACACGCGTTCCTGTTGCCTCAGAACAATATATTTCGTAGCCAAAGAAATGTAGGAAGCTGAATGATCTCTTGATGCTGAGTAAGCCGAAATCACGTTGTACGTGAAAATTACGCGACGCGAAGTCGCGTCTCCCGCTTTCTCTTCTCTTCCACCATCTGCCCGTTTCCAGCTGCGCTATAACGCTATGAACTCTTCCTCGTATCATGACTCTGGCATGCCTGCAGCACCTCACTTTCATTCACCACCTCAAGACGTCGACATGCCCGACGCGACTTTAGATCCAAATGTACAATATCAGCCGCATCCTGTCCCCAATCCTGGCCTGCAATCGTTCCCAGCTCCCGCCTCTAGTCGACCGTTTCTTCCTCCCATTGACACAGATCTACCTCTGCGATCTTTCGAGAATACCACTACGTTTCAATCGCCGTCCGCACTATTTGGTAGTCTTCCCATAACAACTTCATCTCGGGCTTCTGCGAACGTCCAATCCACTGTTCCATCACCTTCTCTGCCAAGTCCTGGTTCTGGATGGCTTGGTTTCTCGCCCTCCCCAACACAATCCTCCTCATTGTTGCCCATTCCCTCGACACAAGAGCTTCTCGACGAATTTGCACAAAATAAGATACAGTCCCGTCAGAGCGCCACTCAGACCTGGGAACTCCAATGTGGCCGATGTTTTACATGGGTCAACATGAACCTTGCTACAACTCGACCGTTGCTTTCTGCAGGGCAGTTTACCCCTCTGCATAATCATATTAAAGGGAGAAACTGCAGCGCGAATAAAGCACGGTCCATTTCCGGAACTCCTGCTTTAAGCCGACGAGCTTCAGTCGCATCGTTTGCATCACACCCCTCTCCGTCCTCAACGACTTCATCTCCCAATCTCTCTCGCGGCCCTTCTGTACCACCGTCCCCCAATCTCTCTCGCGGCCCTTCCGTACCACCATCCCCGTTGATATTCTCCCCGCGTGTCGGCCAATCTCCACTCCCAACCAATGATGTCCCGCTGCCCTTCACATCGCTTTCATATGACCATCGATTTGCGCAGAGGTCAGTCATTCTCCCTTATCAATTTGATATCTTGCATTGTTGACGTATTTATATTCCAGCACATTTCAATCAAGCTCTTCTTCATCGTCTCAGGGTCTTCCTGTCCCAGCATCGGCTTCACCTCCATCAGTTCCCGACCCTACCGTTCCGAAAACATGCCCCGGCGTTGTCGTACGATGGCCGCTGGATTTAGACATCAAATTGAACGAAAAATTCCCTTTCCATCGCATACCAATTGGTCGCTCGAAAGGTGATCTTCCGTTTTACATCGAGCTACACGATCGTGGCGACAAGATCATCGCATGGTCCAAGACTTGCACTGGCTGCCCAACCCTCTTCGCAACCCACTGCCATGAATGTGATCGGATTATTCCGCGCCTGGATAGTTTAGCTGGGATCGCAGAACACGCAGAACGAGGAACGAATTACAAGTATCTCAATCATAGCCAATTACAAGAATTGTTAGTGGAACGAAATAAAGAAAACAACGAGTTAAAACTCCAAGTACGCTCAGTCTCTCATTCGTCCTTTCACAGTCAGCTAATTTGTATCCAGTCTCTCAACATGAGTCGCCAACTCGCAACTTTTGCCCGTAAAATGGGTGACTATGAACGGCTCATGATCGCGATAGCAGAGAACGATGTCCCCCGAATCAATGCGCTCCTCAGCACGGCAATTCGTAATGGAGCCAGTGTCAATACTATCATCGCTCAAATCACTGAAGCTGTTCGAGGTTTGCGTTCGACCAAGGGCTTCACGCAACTTGAACATGACCTCTCCCTCCTAATCTACCGCATCGGTGGTCAGTCTCTACTATATTCTCTAAACCACGCACTCGGCCTTCCTTCTCTTCGCACAATCGGCAACTCCGCACACTTCGTAAAAATCACCCCTTGCTTCGGACCTGTAACTATCGACGTTATTCGCGCAAACATCAAGAAAGTGATCCTCGAGCCCCGCGCACAGGTTGGCGCCACGCAGAAGAAGGCTGTGACGTTTATGATGGACGAGGTTGCTCTTGAGGAACACCTCGACTACTTTCCGCTCCAGAACAAAGTCGGCGGCCTCTGCCAGAAGCATTCTGGCCAAGTACCTATAACACTCTCAACCTACAGCTCAGCATTGACGATTGTCGACAAGCTGCGGGACGGTTCCGTACATTTCGGGAAAGAGATGGCTGTGGTTGCTGTTCGGTTTGGCGACGAGAAGAATATCTATCCGATCCTTGCTTACCCAACATGCAAGCAAGAGACAGTTGCCGACATGGAAAAAATCTATGTTCTTCTGATGCAGGCGTGGGAGGAGCTTGGGGAGGAATTGTACGGGGAGATCAGGAACTTTGCCACAGATGGTGACGCATTGCGACGCAAAGTCGGTTACAAAATGTTTTGCAGAGAAGAATTGCCCACAGATCACCCCCTCTTCGCCATTCTCTCGAATCTACCCGGATTGAACTTGTGTACCGGCATTAAACTTATCATTCAAACTTTCGATTGGCGGCATATAATTAAACGTGAGTTATGTCAGTTCGTTCATTCCTTCACACTGACCCAGTACAGGTGAATCTACTCTTGTTCGACAACCGTCTGGAATGTGCGTTGACGCGGGACGTGTAGTCAACCCTCATTTTCTTGCTCAGTGTCTACAACTCTTGGCTCAGCACGACGAGAAATCCGTGGATAAACTCCTGAATCCGGATGATCCTCAGGACGTGCCTCGCGCTATCGACCTCATTGAAGCTATTATTTCTGTACGCGACGCCGAGGTTCCCTCAGACAACGTCGACTTAGCCTCTACCTCGGATTCTGTTCGCCTTCTCGGACACGTCTTCGAAAACTTTGCCCTTCCCTTCATTACCCCCGAATTCAGCCTCAGCCGACAGATTCGTATGCTCAGCACATGCGCTCACCTCACATTTGTCCTATTCCGAGAATACCGCACGGACTTTATGTCCAATCAGCTCTATGGCGATACTCAATCGACAATCAAAAATATTGTGTTCTCTGTGGCGAAACAGCAGTTGGAAGACGGTGAAGCGAATGTGAATGCGAACGAAGATGGGACTGATCCGCTGGAGGGTCACTTTGCTTTCATGCGCACCACTGGTGGTCACAATTCTGCGATGAACTATAAGCAGGGTATTGAGAGGAACGGTTGGGCTTGCGACATACAAGGCGTTTATAGCCGATGGCCACACTTGCACCAGGAGAGCCGGCGCCGCAGGATAACGAGGACAGAGCACAAGGATCATCTCAATTCGTCGAAATGGGACGCCGATCTCAAAGCAGCAAATTGCGATCTCATCGACTGCTGGGCACAGGGCGAGCTTGAGGCTGTCCGGATTCTATCAGCGAACTCGCGTCTCACGCCGGACAAATACGACTTTCGCACCATTCTGGCCACACCCGGCGTTGATTTTCTGCGACCTTGGGGAGAGAATAACTATCCAGGCTTTGCGGATGACCTCGATCGCTCCGTCATCGAAACAGCACCTGTCTCTGCAGCCTCTGAGCCTAGTGTTCCTTTGAATACTACAGGCGATATCAGTGACTCGTCCGAGTCCGAAGATGAAGAATCTACCCCAGCAGAAGGAACTTTGGACCCCGAACCAATCACCCTGCAGGATCTGCTCGACGACGGTGTGCCGCAGCCTCTAAATCTCACGCCCGGACCTGGCATTCGTCCCGAGAATTATGTTGCTGACGAGAACGACAAACCCATTCACAAGGCGTCGATTTGCCGATTGATTCTCAACAAAGAATTTGTGGCGAAGTCGAAGGAGCGAGTGGACCGTGCGGCAGGCCTCGGTTTGGGGAGGGTGCGATGCTTCACCAAGGTCGAGTCACGCTCTCTCAAAGCTGGCGCATCTGGGAACATGACTGGCAACACATTCATCCCTGGCGACATCTTCGTTGCTCTTGTACGGCACAAAAAAACTGTGTCCATGGCAGTAGTGCGATCAACGGCCATTTTGCACGACGGGCGCCCGGTTCGCGACATTCCAATCGGTACTATTGGCAATGTCGAAGCGAAGGTCAAATTGACTGGTCAGATTGTACATCTGGAGTCTGTTGAAGCAACATCAGCCGACATCGTAGGGGATGATGGCTCAGCTCCTGGCAGGGACTCGACGAGTTGGCTCTGGACTGGCGCATTCCTCACCTGTACTTCGAAGATGAAAGGGTTGGCAGTGACGACAACGAAGCCCGTGCTGATAACCGTGTCGGGTACGATGGTCGAATTGATCAATTCAGCGGTGGTCGAGGCGCATGGCCGATTATCCGAGGACGCTATACAAAACATCAACTCAGCGGGTACAACATGGGCCTTGCATCATCCTTATCTTACTGTCCTCCTCAACCAACTCTCGCAACGGCTTGCCGACATACGAGGCCTGCCATCTGTCACCGAGTCTGCCAAGTTCCCGTATAAGTCGTCCGGTATGATTCAGGTGCCTCGTCATATCACAGATGATTGATAAATGATTCCAGGAAAAGCAATTCTCGTTTCTGAAAGAGGAACACTTTTACTGGCGGACAAGACGAGCCTTGCTTGTCTCTATTGTCTAGAAGTTCCGAAGAACTGGCGCGCTCACATTGGCGCCCACATTCTTCGTCGAATGCGTGGGTCCAGTGAACCAGAACCAAAGAAGAAAGGCCGGGGCGGCGAAGAGACAGCCGCAGTCATTGTTCGCGCTCAGGTACGCCAATTCCGTTCTCGTGTGATTGTCGAGACTAAGGCTCATTGAGGTTGCCGATACAATGCCATGTGGATATTGCGGTCGTTCGGGACGCCCAGAGTGTCATATATCCATGAAGCAAGACAGCAAGAAGAACGAGATCAATTGCAAATGCACATACAAGGTGAATTTCCAGTTCAAGACTGCAGACGAAGGGCGTACCCCGGGGAGCTGTCGAAACGTACCCATACTCTGCGGGCTCTGCCCCCCATCCGCGCGGAAAACCGACTGGGTTCCGGCAGTATGGCGCTATAACATGCCTGAGCATCTCAGAACCCAGCACTCGGAGTACGCGTCTCCGCAACAGCCTGAAGGCATTCCGCTCCCTTACAACATTTGGGAAAGCATGAAAATCTCGCGCGAGGAGGAGCTCGGGATGGGGATTAAGGGTGATTTGATTCCCCCGCAATTCACGCAGGTCGCCGCAGCTGTAGACACTTTGAAGCGGACAACAGACCAAGGAGGAGGCAAGTCGAAGAAAATGAGAAAATGAGCTAGAATAGACAGTTATATAACATGTTGATATGGCGCGGGGTCGAAAACATTGTGAATACAGTCATAGCTGACAAGACGGACAAGTAGAGAGACTAAGAGAGGCGGCTGGTGGATACAAAGAAGACGTGGCATGCTGCAGGCGCCTAGCGGCTGTCGTTTGCCGGCCGCTCCTGACGGACCGGTGATCCGGACCCTCCTCCTCCTCGTGTGCACAGCATGTCAAAACTTTTGGAGGTTGATGTCGGAAACTTTTGTTCCGCCTACCTCTTGACCCAGGACATTGTAAGCATCTGGTTTCCGGAGCCCTATACCGATGAATGGGGAAGCAAGCTTCCCCATCAAGCGCGTAAGGCCGACGAGCGGCAAAGCCCGCTACCCCGGGCCATTCTGGTGAAAATGTTGCGCACCAACAACAGCGGCCCCAAAGCTCGCTCGGTCGACGCGCTCGGAACTCCGCGCATCGACCAGCTCGCATGGGGCCGCTACCTCCATTATTTTTCGAATGCAAGCATGTTTGAATCCACAGGCGTACATAGAGATTTAATAGAGTGCAGGCATGTTTCAATTGCCCTCAAAGAAACAAAGAAAGCAAGATGGTCCTTTGAAACAGATGGGCAGTTTCACCGCACTTCAATCAATCTGGTCATGATTCTATCTCATCGAGGAGGACAGGCTTCGTATAGAATATGAAAATACGACACATGGGGTTCACTCGGCGCGGTCGAGTTGAGATATTCTCGCATGCAGTGGACGTCATAACAGATTAGAACTGGGCGCGAGACCTACCATACCCATGAATTTCAATGAGCTTCAGACAAATCGAAGACAACGCCGCATAGATATGAGAGTGGGATAAAATACTAGTAACAATCAGGGAAAATATCGTGAATGATATTGGAAGAAGCAGCAAGGTTTGTAACGGGGGCATAATGCTTTTGGAGGGAATGCATCGTCAAATGACGGGGCGTAAGGATAGGTTGCTGTTGATAAAGGTGGATGTGAGAGACATAGATTGGGAGTGAATATATACAGTGGTGGCAAATAGAAATTGCCGTGGCTTTTTGGTGAAAATCTGGCTGTATACTTCACCGAATGACCTCAAATAAAATGTAGAGATGGGTATGTGATACTTCTGTACCTCTTAGAACACTCAGCAATATATTATGCCCTGAGAATGCATCAATCATAGGATGATTTCCGATTTTTGCATTATTCGGAAAAACACATTGAGGGTTCAGCGAAAAGGTGTCATAATAGGATGAAAGTACTTGAAAAACAGTCCTAGTTTCCACTTTGGTTGAATGGAATTGACCCTCATTTGGGCTCACAGCAGCCGCTCAAAGTTGGCTATTTTCACACAAAATAGCTGAAAATGCAGAGAAAATAGCTAAAAGGACCAACTTCAAGCAGCCGTTGCGAGCTCAAATGAGGTTCAATTCCAGTCAATCAAAGTCATAACTAGCATTGTTTTTCAAGTACTTTCATCCTATTATGACACTTTTTTGCTGAGGATACATTGAGCTTTTCCAGATATGGCAATAATCAGAAACTGTCCTGTTATTGATGCATTGTCAGGGCATAATATATAGCTGAGTGTTTTAAGTGGTACAGTAGTATCATATATTTATCTCTACATTTTATTTCAGGTCATTCGGTGAAGTATACAGCAAGATTTTGGCCAAAAAGCCACGGCAATTTCTATTTGCCACCACTGTATATATATAAAACTGACTGGCTCCCAACTTCATATCATCGTCGACCTCCACGATATTGAGAGCTTCAAATACAAAAAAAGGTGAGAAGCGTGGTTGGACTAAGAAAATGGTGTGGATACGTACGGGGCCCCCGAGAAGTCACGGTCAGGAATGCCGGAGGGTACATAAAACGAAATCGAGCGCTGAAAAGAGAATCTTTGCAGACAAGATACTGATCACACCCGAAGACGAAATTCAAAGGCCTTGAAGGCAACTTGAAGGTAATGATTCCTAAATAACGAGCTGTACTTTCATTTTAAGTTGGTGCTCAAGCTGTCGCAACGTAGAGCCAAGACTTGGCCCCAGGCCAATACGACAGAAGCTTGAGATTCCGAGCCCTGGTTGATACCAGAGCGGCACACCCAGGCAGGAGAGAGTGGAGGAGTTTACAAGTTCAAGTTAGAGGCGGATACTAGGTGGCGGATTGTCGCAGAAGAGAAGGGGCTGAGAAGAGGGAGAGCTTTGGGAGGCTTTGGGAGAGCTGCGAGAGACGTGAGAAAAAAGTAGATGGGCAACGTAAATCGTCGGGCCCCGGGCCGAGGGTCGAGAGGTGTCGAGATGCGAGTCCAGACCGAGTCCAGGCCAAGGACTACGTGATACGAATTGACATTTTGTGATTTTGGGCGACATGTAAAATTAGGGCGCTCTAAAACCCTTACCTAAAGGTAGCGAGGTAGCGGGAATCACACGACCTGTTGCCGAAATTCCCTCGGACTCTGGTTATCTCACCTCGGACTTCTCACACAATGTCAACTGCGGCAAACTCGGCTTCTTCTGAGCTTTCCGGAGCAGAAGACTGGCCGATTTTTCATGTTAATGCTACAGTGGAACTGCGCCTACAGGGAGTCTACACTCTGCTTGAATCTGTTATCCTCGCTGCAAATGCAGCTGATGCCACTGTTGCTGCTGCTGCTGTTACTCCTCTGCCTGCCACAGCTCCTGTTGCTGGCGTAGCTTTCAAGGATACCCCTGGCGAACGTAATAGCCGTGCTTTAGGTGTCATTCAGAAGCTTCTTTCAGCAGAACTGCGCACAGAGTATGTCAACGAATCTAATGCTGGAATTCTCTGGGCCAAACTGCGCCAGCGCTTTGAAGCAGAAAATCGTGCCGATTCCGCAATGGGTGTTCTAGCAGAACTTTTTAGCACCAAGATCGTTATTGAAGGCGAACCAGAGCTCATGGATCGCAACAAGATTCTTTCTCATGTAGCTGCTATCAAGACCTGTTTTGATAGGCTTGCACGCCTGGAATTTCCATTTCCCCCAGAGCTTCAGCCTCTCATTCTGCTCAGCACTCTACCAGATGATAGCTACTGGACAGGCATTAAAGGGAACATTGTGTCCTCTCTTGGTACAGGCATAACTTGATAGAATACAGTAAGTATAAACTCAGTCGTGGAGGAAACGACTCATGTATTATATACCTGATAGAATACAGTAAGTATAAACTACCAGGAGAATCAGTAAGCTGTAAGGACAGTAGATACGAGTGCACATACCTCAGTCGTGGAGGAAACGACTGTGGAATGTGATGGTGACACAAAGCTACATGTGACGCGTAACGGAACGGATTGCGAGTTGGAGAAAGTAAGGTATGTACGGTAAATGGAAGAGAAATAAATAATTCAATACTCCCCCTCAACGAGCATCCGGTCGGGGAGCCATGCCCAACATCTTGACGAGAGTCTTGTGGCGTGGTGCCGGCAATGGTTTCGTGAATAAGTCGGCAACATTCACCTCCGTAGGAACGTAAACGGGGACGATGCAGCGATAGAGGACTGCTTCACGAATCCACCAGATGGCAATGTGGACGTGCTTCGTTCGAGCGGTGACTTCATCAGTATTGACAACCATCCGGATGGTGGAAGTATTGTCGATGGAAAGGGAAGTCGGTCCGGGAGGTAGTAAGAAACCAAGCTCGAACTTCTGAGAAGAGAGCGGAGCCACATGATTTCACGCCCGACGTGTGTGCCAGCGTAGAGCTCGGCTTCGCCAGTCGAAAGAGCCGTGGAAGTTTGCTTCTTCGCTGACCAAGCGATTAAGCTGGATCCGATGAAGACAGCATAAGTACCCAGAAATGGATCGGGCGTGATCCTTTGGCTCACTCTGTGCCCTATCGTCATCATTGGACCCCAGAGAGCATCATAGTGCTTCATAGATACTCATAGTAGAGGAGTGTAGTTCAAAGTGCATTATAGTGCATTAACGTCACTTATAGCACCCCATAGTAGGCCGTTCGGCGCAAGTCCGAATATTGGTGCGTGTTTTTTCTTGACGTTCAGACGGTGTTCTCTGACCCGAACTATAGAGATGCTCTCATCACATTTGCCACACCTGTTCACTAGGCCAAATAGTTGTTGAAATTTTGAGATCACCAGAGCTCACCTGTAGTTCAAATCACTTCAGATCTATCTATGAACAGAAAATTGGGTTGAATGGCGAGCTTGTAAGGCATGATTTAGACTGGAAAAAGTCAAACACGTTGGATTGGAAATCAAACTCTGTTGAGATTAAGTCGAACTTTCGAGTTTAGGTTCATAAAAGTCTGGTTGTCAAAGAATAAGATATGGGAACATTCGCAGAGTTTATTTGGTTCCATTGGGGATTGTATGTTGTAGTACACGGCTCTTGCATGAATTGGGAGTCCGAGACGCACGAGGAAGGGGATCCGTGCACAATAATAAGTAGATTCAGAGAACATGTTGGTTGGGAGAAAAAAAACAGTTCTTGTATTCATTGGCTATCCCACTCAATTTGATTGCATAGGCAATTTCATTCAAGCTTCAAAGAGAGCACAATACCTGCTGGCCCCGGAGTTCAGCCAGAGTCCAATTGAACTTTCAGGTTTGCATATATTTCTAAGTGTTTAGGGCAAGAACTCAAAGAAATTGTGCCTAGTCAATTGCTATACTGTCTCCAACATGAAACAAGTCTCAGAGTATGGTTGTGAGCGCATCTGAAGGCATTTCAACGTGAATTCAGCGTCGAAGAATGGTTCATCGGCTTTTTCGGACTGAGTGTGAGAACGGCCGAGGAAACTTCCGAGGAGATCTTGAATTTGATTGGCTGAGATTATGTCCCAAGGAGGCAGCTGCTCCGAAAGGACATACGTCTTACCATATTTTGAATACCTCTGATCTGCCTAATCAGGGCATAAGAAATCAAGATTGCGATTGCTTTGGAGGGCGCTACAGTGAATCTGAAGCGCTGATTTCTTGCATACAGAGTCTCAGATACATAGTGAGTCTCTTCCTATTCTCTCCCTTTCTCTTCTCTTTTCGCAACTTGAAAACTTGAATTCCGCCGGCTCTCCACAGACATAATTCATAAGCCACTTATTTCAGTTGACGAACCTCAGAACCGCCTCAGTAACCGCCCTCATATTCACCTTCAAAACCCTTCTACTCCTTATGAATCTGGTTGCACACTCAGTGGCCCTGGTTTTTTTGGGTTATTAATTAAAGCTTATACTCACTGGTACTGGATAGTAGTTAGTATATTCAAGACACTGGTAGTAGCACAAAGTCTGGTAATTCTTTTGAAGTTGCTCAAAGCATTCCCGAGCCCCGGCACTGGTGGCGATTTTAAAAGTGCTTGTAACTTGAGGAGGCTTTTGAGAGGCTTGTAACTTACAAAACTTGATGCTTACTGAATTCTTTCTTAAGGAGCAGGCAACCATTGAGTATATAGGTGCTGGTAGGGTATATATATTTATTTACAGCACATGAGGTTCAAACAGGCCGATTGAACTTGGGTTGAACCAAAGTTGAAGACTCGGAAAAGTTGATTCGGCGCACAGTCCGAAAGTCACATGGCAATGACACCGTTCCCGAAGTCCGAGGCCACGGACGACTCCAGGACAGTGCTTACAAAGCACCTGGACGGACATTTGTCAGCATCTGCATTCCGGAGCCCTATACCGATGAATGGGGAAGCAAGCTTCCCCACTATTGGGTTTTATGCCAAGTATTGTATGCGGGAATGCATATTGCTCGTATTCATTAATGCATAGGGTTTGTGTGTCCACGGTTGATTTGATTTGATTTGAAGTTCTGATATATGCTGTACCTGGCTACGGAAGAGCTATGCAGCAGTACGGTAAGGGTTGGTGGGGATCTTGTATAGTACTAGTAGACTTGGCCCTATTGACCCAGTGACATTTCACGGGAGGGGACAGTGGTAAAGTACATTGGGAAACCGTGCCTTGTGGTGCTCTCCGTTTCTTGGATGCGGCGTTTAAGGCAGTCACCAACCGAAAAAAGAAAAAGAAAAGAAACGGCAGATGTGGCGGTCGAACCCCGCGGCATCCCATTCCCTTCCCCGAGGAACAGTACGCTACCGTTACCCCAAACAAGCGTTGAAGGAGTCAGAATCTGATCGGTGCGCGCGGAACCGGTGTGAAAGCGGGATGCACGAAGTCCGGAAGATACATACATAGAGAGTCAGAAACATTGGCTGAAAAGAAGAAACATACCGTCAACCTGCGACACATTCAGTCCTTCCCAGAAACATTGAGTAAAACGGCAATGTCCCAAGTCCGACAAAGTCCGAGCACCGACAGTTTATGTCACATGTGACTCCTGGATCACGGAAATTTCCGCCGCACAAAACCAAGCACCACTTTGCCATGGGCATGGTGTATGTATGGGATGGTGTGAGGCTAAGGAACATCATTCACCACCTTGAAAGTGAGGGAACAAATACCCGTCGTATGATTAAAAAAACACTTGTGATTGGTGATTTGATATCATCAATCGCGCCCCAATTCGGGCCTCCGCACAATTATGACGCAAATGGATTTCGAGCGACGGGCTGCCAGAATCCACAGAGAAACACGAGAAATTCACCAGTAATCATCAATGTTTTGAGTCGAAAAACTTTTCACTTCAGCTTCGGCCCAAATAGGAAATAACATTAAAAGAATGGATTGCGGGATGGGTATATGGAGTCTACTATTGAGTGTGAACAATGAGTCAGGGCCCACCGCTACCCCTGCTGAAAGATTTAACCAAATAAGCACAAAAGTTCAGTAAAGAAAGTTTAAAATCATACCGCTCGAGATTTCTTAGCCTTCACACTGTCCGACTCTTCAACGGGGTCTTCAATCTGCTCGGCGAGGCGCTTGCGCTTACTGAAACCACGGGAGCGTACCGATGACTCCGGCAAGATATTGTTTTCATCGACCTCGGGGTGGCGTCCGAGAGCGAGGCTTTCGCGACGTTGTCGATGGCATTTCACTGTGCAGAGGGAAGGTTTTGAAATTCATGATGTTGTTCAGGACCTTGTGTGTAGGTATTTCGTCGTCATTTGTGTTGAATTTCATGATCTTTTGTCGGATTTCATGACGAAACGTTATGATCCGGGGTCCTGAAATTCCTAACGACTGTGGGCCCGTTCCTAAGGTTTTTTCATGACATTTTGTCATGATCTTAGCAATGATTCGTCCGGAAGTACAACCAAGGTAGCCAGCTATCCCGACGCCTTACTCCTTATCAACTCCATGGAAGAGGTATAAAACAGGATATATTTCAAGTACTGGACGATACAGTTGCAGTACTACTAGTATAATACTCTGACCTTCAAAATCTCGCCACCATCACGATCAGCCGTACTTGATCAGCTTGCGTGGCTCGGAAACACATGTGACACTACGGAGAATGAAAAAGAGGTATGTAGATAGAGAAGGGAAGTAACTCACCGCGTTAGACAGATCACTGAATGCTCTGTCGTCATCGAAGAGCCAAGTTACACGACAGGGAAAGAGCGCATTAATGAGCTGCAATGCACTCTCGCAGTATCACTCACGATAATACCCTGCCCTGCCACTTCATCCTGGCTCATCCTTCGCCACCCCTTAATCCTTTGAGAGTGTTGCGCACTGCAGAGAGATCTAGTTCGGTTACGGCGGTGTGGATTGATCCTAGAGGGCGGTGACGTAGGGAAGAAGCGTGGTCCGTTACAGCAGAGTGTGTTGGCGAGAGTGGCGGCGGCGGCGGCGCTCTACGATGGTGACTTGGAGGGAGGTCATGGTGGGGGAGACAAGAGGCGTCGTGAGCGGCCGCAGCATAGGTGTGCTACGGATGTGGAGCAATGCTGTAAGTGACGTCATTGACTCGGCAGCTCGGCCGCAGGACTTGAACAAAAAATTTGCTGGTTTTTCGAGGCCGAAATTCGGGCTTATGAATTATGTCTGTGGAGAGCCCGGGGAATTCAAGTTTTCAAGTTGCGAAAAGAGAGAGAAAGAGAGAGAAAAGGGAGAGACTCACTATGTATCTAGAGCCCTGTTCCCAAAAAATCAGCGCTCCAAAGTTCCTGTAGCACTCACCAGAGCAACCGCAATCTTGATTTCTTATGCCCTGATTAGGCAGATCAGAGGAATTCAAGATATGGTAAGAGGTATGTCCTTTCGGAGCAACTGCCTCCTTGGGACATTCTCTCAGCCAATCAAATTCAAGATTTCCTCGGAAGTTTCCTCGGCCGTTCCCACAGTGAGTCCGAAAAGGCCGATGAACCATTCTCGACGCTGAATTCACGTTGAATTGCCTTCAGATACTCTCACAAACATGCTCTGACGCTTTATTCGTGTTGAAGACAGTATAGCAATACATCAGGCACAATTTCTTCGAGTTCTTGGCTCAAGACCAAAACACATGCAAACCTCAAAGCTCAGTTGACCGCCGGCAGCAAGTTCAAGTATTCTGCTCTCCAAGGTGGCGGTTAAGGTGCACGATTCAGGCTTAAATGAGACTGCATATATAGGTAAATCGAGTGAGGGGCGATTCGTCTCAATTTTACGTTCACGGATAAATCCGAAGCGGTATAAACTACACTAACTCGGCAAAAAAAATGTCCGATTGATTTCTGGCCTGTATTTCGATGATTACTGCCCACTTTGACTTCAAACAAGTTGTAGTTGTGTTCATAGGATCCAGATACCTTATTCTTCGGGTTTGGCTTTGGGCAAATTTTTTATACGCCGGATCTGATCTGCTCATGTTATAGCCTGAGGTCCAGCGAGCTATGCGCCAATTTGAACTGTGGAAAAATATACAGGCAAACAGGCGCTATACCCTCGCAAAGTGACCATTTTCGACCGATTTGACCGGAATTTGCCGAAATATGCCCAAAATGGCAGTTTTGTCGAGCCTATAGCGCTCCAACGGCTGAATATTTTCATAAGGTTTGACTTGTGAAAGTACTTGTATTCGGGTCCTCTTTCATCCTACACACTCAGATATTGTCAGAAAAAATCCCTACTCAAATTGAAAATCTGGCTATGTATTTGGGAATTCTGCTCATTTGATGGCGGATCAAGAGATTGCACGGCGGCGAGGTAGCATACCAATTGGTCTCAGTATTGTGTGCACGCTCAGATTGAATACAGGTATTAACACCGCAATACGGACAAAAAACCCATCGGACATTTTTTTTGCCGAGTTAGTGTACATGTAAGCTCTGTTGATCTCAAAATTCAGACAACTATGTGGCCTAATGAGCAGGTATAACAAACATGGTAAGAGAATCTATATATCATGTCAGGAAACCACCGTCTGGACGCCAGGAGAAGAAAAAAAGACGCACCAACATTCGGACTCCAATTGCGCCGTCCTCAGGCTCTCAACTAGGCACTGAAATGCAGTTCTAAACCAGCAATATTGCTTTCAGAAAAGTTGAAGACAACGATGTCTTGCTCCCCCGCATTCGAGCACGAAGCGACACAGGTGCGCTGTTGTTGTAAGATCAAAAGCAGGTAGTTGGGGTGGGACGGATTGCGGAGCGGGGGAAGGCAACGAGATGAAAATTGGCAAGGCTTGTGGGGGGCCGTCTTCTTCCTGCGTTCTTTCTAGCTCCTCCGTTCAAGTGCATGCTTGCAAGGACTGGTTGGGCGTAAGTAGAGCGCGACGCGACGAGGTAAGAGACAGACAAGGAAGTTGATCCGAGATTGACAGCCATTCATGTGACCCGGAACTCGTCGGATCACACGAGTATGCCTTTTTCGGACATAACCCTCCACGGACATGATTAATGAGCCGAAATTCGTGATGTTTCGTCGTGAATGCAGGTTCAAGATTTTTATGTCACTTTTTGAAAGAGAATTATATGCATTAACCTGTAATGTGGTCCCACAGTTGAATATGAGTGCGGTATCACACCTTGTGACTTTAGAAGTTTTGGAGCATCATGAAACCAGTCTTGAAATTCATGACGTGTATTCTAACGAAACGTAAGGAATCTTGAATTTCAAGACGATGATCTTGAATTTCATGACAAATACTTCTCACAGTGATTTGATCAACAATGTTGGGCGCAACAGTTGACGAAGATGACAATCCATGGGAGCCTGAATGAAGCAGGGGCCAGGATGGATCACCGTGGAACGACGGAGTGGGGGAAGGCTCAGGAATGATCTGGTCAAGACCTTCGAAACCAGAAAGATCACCAGTCATGCCGGACCACGCATCGAGCGGATTAGCTGGCGGTACAGCAAACGATTCCATGAACTCTTTGAGAGGATCCGAATGAGGAATGAATGAGTCGAGGAGAGCGTGATCTCAAGATCCGACATAGGATAATCGGCGGAAGAAGTGTTTGGCGTGAAGAAGACGATGCCTGATTGAACAACGTGTCGAAGTCGACATTCTGATTATCCAGATGTTGGTTAGGCGCTAGGGTCTGCAGGGCAGCCTGAAGGGTCGGCGGCGACAGCGAGAGAACGTTCTATACGCGATAGTAAGATGATGTGCGCTGCCTTTGTCAACAATAGATGAACCACTTACCCATTCCATCAACGCTGGAGGCTGCCGCAGGAGGTTCGCTGGACTCGTCCGCTTTTCGGGTCGAAGCGGCTGGAATAAAATCAGGTTTAGGCATGGTAAGCTCGCGTATAGAAAATTCACATACCTCGGATTGCAGGCGCGGACTTCACACGACCACTGGAGCTGGCGGATAACAGGCGAGAACGAGATGCAGACTTATCGGGGCCACCAGTGATCGTTTTGAGTTTTTTCCTTCAATTCCTTCGATCGAGCGGTGGATTGGCGGCGTTTTTCTGTCTCGTCCTCTAACTCGTCTCGGATCTCCTTCGTCGCGTCAGCAACCCTATGCGCTTCGGCGTATGGCTGCGGACCAAACTTCGTGACAATATTTAGTCCCGATTTGGCAAGTGATACTGTGACCTCAGATTTTATTCAGCCAGTGTGTATAAGTTAAGTTACACACTGGCTGAATAAAATCTGAGGTTTAAGTTACACACTGGCTGAATAAAATCTGAGGTCACACAGTGTAACCTTGTAAAAAGCTTCCTAATCTATGATCCTACTGGAGCAAAACTTGAAAAACTTGAAGTTTGTCATTTTCTCCCCCATTTCGCGTTTTTTGATTGCGGATCAAGCGGTCCGGTGGTGGGGGTGTCCCGCCATCAAGTGCGCCCGCATTTGTCCTCGTCGCAACTGATTGAAAATGATCTTAAGGCCATCGGGACTCGCTGGGGATGTTTCTCTCCAAACATCGGCCCCAAAAAATCGGATTTGGGAGCCAGAAAAGCTCGACTTCAGTACACACAATTTTTGTATTTCGCGCCAAAAAATTCGCGCTTTCTAACCCTAACTTAGGAGTACCTCTGATTTCTCTGAAATGAAAATTTTGCCTATAAACCACCCCGGGGAGTGAGAGGGCAGAGGAAAGAGACTGAGAAGAAAATTGAGGGAAAGGGGAAGACGGCAACAAAATCAAGGAGCAAATAGCGAGTTTGCGATGCAGCCATTGGATGGCTAATGGCTACACAAAAGTCGAAATTCTGGCGCATTGACCAAGGCTAGAGGAAAGAGACTGAGAAGAAAATTGAGGGAAAGGGAAGACGGCCACAAAATCAAGGAGCAAATAGCGAGTTTTGCGATGCAGCCATTGGGATTGGCTAATGGCTACACAAAAGTCGAAATTCTGGCGCATTGACCAAGGCTAGAGGAAAGAGACTGAGAAGAAATTGAGGGAAAGGGGAAGACGGCAACAAAATCAAGGAGCAAATAGCGAGTTTGCGATGCAGCCATTGGATGGCTAATGGCTACACAAAAGTCGAAATTCTGGCGCATTGACCAAGGCTAACCCCGGATCAGCATCCAAACTTCATTCCAGGCAGCTCTTGTGTAACTCAACATCATTGTTTGGGCCATCAAGTTTCCTAATCGGGAAATCGTTAGCCCTTCAGTGGCTCCAATGGCTCATCGCAACCCTCTAATGACTTATGAGCCGGAAATGCGGACGGTCCGTGCCAAGAGCAAATCTCCACATGAACTCGGTATCACGAACGAGAAACACATTACCGGATTGTGACGAAACAAGATACTTATTTGGTGGGTCACAGTCCGGGATGTCCAGTCTGCCCAGAACAGTTGTTTTGATGTTGTAGAGTTTACAGTTGTCTATTTGGAAGAGTAGAAGTCGAGAATTGGAAATCTAAATTGAAACTCCGAAAATAGGGAGCTGAGGTCAGTTGTTGTGATTCCGTTGAGTCAAAATTCAGCCAGCTGCGGGTTGTTTCGCGCTCCTTTGAAGGTTGGAGAAGGATGTGTAAAGAGGTCGTAGATTGAAGACTTTGAAGTATCTGAAGTGACTCCGAACACAGAACTACACAAGGGTTGCCGTACAAGTGCAGAAGCAGACAACAGAACTTGAAGACACCAGAAGCAGAGCCGCGTCACTTGCATCGTTGTTAGTTGTACAGTCCGCTTCAAAGGTTTGAGAGGTTAAAGTTAACATTAGCAAAGTTAGTGCCAGAAAGAATCTGAAGGATGCCCAGTGTTTGGCTGGGTGACTGATGTGACATTTGTGTCACTCCTCTCCTAACGCACCGGATTTTGGTGTTCTTCATGTTGGATAGCTAAAGAGAGCTCAAGCCTTCCTGAAAGACAGCCAGACCCTCCTATGCCTCCAACTGCCTTAGCCTATGGGCCCTGGTTAGCTACAGCACTTATGATGGTTCATGTGCAGCCGAGTCCGTAACCTTGTAATGAAGAACAGTCATTTTAACATTCACTGTGGGAGACTGCGGAAAAACTCCGTCTCTCCTACCTTGGACACCGTGTATCCGTGTATCCTTTCCCGCTTCTTCACGGATTTACGTCAACTCAGCTCGGTAGTTGCCAACTGCCATTGAGATCTATGGAGCGAACTAGATCTCAACTCGCATTGAATTCAAGCGGACATTTTTTGCCTGAAGATCTCCGCAACTCAATACAAACGGTTCCGACAAACGGACATCAAAGTGCTTGGCCACCAAGTACAGAGGTCATCCTAACAACAGCCTCGCAGTCAGAGGTCATCCTAACAGCAGCCTCGCAGTAGACTTCAATCCCTAATTCCCATCATCGCGGTCGCAGTCAAAATCTCCAAGCAGCTCTGCAGCAGCTGCAAGGTCCTCATCCCGTTTACCAGATTCCCGCTTTCACGCTCTTCCGCTGTGCCTGTAGGCTGATTTATGCGCTCAAGCGGCTCAGGAAGCCCAGAGGGAGGAAGCGGCGCATCACCGTCAAACCCGTACAGTGGATCCGAGGCAGCGTCCATATCATCCCCGGGATCACCAGTCCAGTACCCACGTGTGATTGCGGCGGTCCGGCTCAGTTCGTAGATGGCAATGGGGGTCGGTGGTGGTTCCAGGCGTCACGGGCACGATCGAGAGCGGCCCTGGATTCTACGTTGGAAAACCAAGAATAAACAGGCACTGTGAACCGGATTTTCCATGTCGAGGAGATCATTCTTCTCCAAGTAATCGAAAATTTGCCGAAACGTCTCTAACGCGTCCTTGCGAACGTCGCGCCAGAGACGTTCGATCCGCACATTGTGGCGGGAGCTGGAAATAAATCAATCAACATCACGAATCGAATAATATTCTGCTGCTCACCGTCCTCTGAGAATCGAGATAGGCTCGATGGAGGATCCCCCAGTGCAGGATCATGAGGCGCTCAACCAAGTTGTTTTCGGTGCCAAAGTCACCCGCATGCGACTCGGCCAACCGAAGATCGCAACTGCGGCCTCAAAAAGTTGAGCTACCGTGGCCATTCGCTTGTTGGAGCAACAAGCCAAATATATGATGAGACGTGAATGGCCGTCAATGCAGCCATGCACATAGAAACCCCACGGACGAAGTTTTCGTTTCCGTCCTGGTGCCACAGCGCGTTCGATCCTCGAACTTTATAAACACGACGCTTGATAATTCCCGCCCACCTGCACATTGTAAAATCAGTTGATAGCAGAGCGAAATAGGAGATACCTAACGAGCACCCCAATTTCGTCAACCCTTCTCAAGCTATCTTGAACGCGCAGACGAGGAATGAATGCCTCGAGCTTCGAGATGGCCGGAAACAATGACAGAGCCAACGAATGGGTGCGCCAGTGATATCTCAGCAACAACCTCATCTCGCGTCGCATCTTCGAACGAGCTGCGCCAGCAGCGCGATTTCGCACTTTGACTCCCTATTTTGCTCAATGCTGGCAGTCACTCACAGAACCTGGTATAGTTTCCTCGGAGGTGAAAAAGGTGGCGCTCAAGCTACCGGCCAAACACTAGACACTGGCCCTGGGCGTGCGGGAGATTTTTAACGTTTTTCTCGATTAAAAATAAAATATTTCCGTAGCACGTGATGACCCTTGTCCGAAAAGTGGCTTTTTGGCCCGAAATCGTAGACCGGTGACCGATTCTCTCATGTGAAGACAATCGTTCACAGAGAGATTGTCTTCACATGAGAGATCGGTCACCGTCTACCGAAATCGCCCAAACCAAGTGGCTTTTTGAGGCAAAATGGACGATTTTTTGAGACAAGCCTTGGCGGGAGCTTCCCTGGGCCTTGAAGACGGTTCCGCACCCTTTCCTTGCCTCTGGAGTTTTCCCTCGCGGACTACCAGGCAGCTTTCCTCATCCAAAGAGCATAAAAGTAGGGGCAAGAGTAGACCAACGGACCCCCAGCTGAGACGTTATGCGGGCGGCGAAAAACTGTACCACTCCGCGATCCGCCGAGCGAAACACAGGAACTGGCGGGAATACATTGGAGAGCTCCCGCGCTGCGACATCTGGAAAGCGGCGAAGTATGCGCTGGATCCCAGTAACGCTTCATCGTCCCACCGCATCCCAGATCTCAAGGCGCCGGACGGTAGCACCCGCGTCCACACCAGCGGACAAGGCAAAAGTCCTCCACGCCAAATTCTTCCCTCCAAAAGCTGATCTACCCCCGCCCGACGCCAACGAAGCCCTTCCTGAACCCATCCCGCACCCACCTTCACCCTCGACCACATCCATCGAGCCATCGCGAAGCTCGCGCCCTGGAAAGCCCCAGGACCATCGGGCATTCCAAATGTCGCCATCAAAGCCTGTTTGCGATGCAGCCATTGAATGGCTAATGGGTAAGCAAGTGTCCTAATTCCTGCGTATTGACAAAGGATACCTCCAGTCTGAGTATCCGAATTTCATTCCAGGCAGCTCTTCTTGACTTGTAAACTAAAGTTTAGCCATCAAAGATTCTTAATGCGCAAATCAGTAGCCATTCAATGGCTCCAATGGGCTCTTCGCAAACCCTCTATTCTCCGCGCTGCGTACGCCTCGGCTACTTCCCGAAGTCGTGGCGTATCTTCCTCACCATTGCGCTCCGCAAGCCGGGAAGAGCGACTACACTATTCCTAAAATTCCAGTTGATCCATTTCGTTTCACCCCGCCGCCATAAGACTCACTACAATCCACTCCCTCTGAAGATAGGTGATATCGTCATCCAACCGACCGAGACGGCGAAGCTGCTGGGAGTTATGCTGGACTTCAAACTCTCCTTCCGCCAACATGTTGAGCTAGCTCAAGCTCGCGGTACCAAAGCGACGCTCGCACTTTCCCGCATCGCAACCCCAAACCTTCGGCCTCCCCCACTCCTACATGCGCCAACTCTTTCAGAGTGTTGTGGTCCCGCGGATGGAATACGGCTTGCCGGTGTGGGTACAAACCGGTTGTTGAACGCGGAGGAAACGAGACGAGCGGGAACGGTGTGGGTTGCCAAGGCGCTCGGTAAAGTCAAAGACAAGCGTGTAGACTGATCACCGGCGCACTCCGCACCACAGCACGGATGTCCTTGACTTCCACGCACACCTCCTCCCCGTCCACATACTCCTCAACCGCTCTGCATATAATGCCGCCGCACGCCTTGCATCTCTCCCTTCCTCCAACCCCATCCGCCACACCTTCCAACGATGTCGACGTGTACCGCGATTCCACCGCTCCCCAGTCCACCACCTCATCAACGCGTGCCCTGTCTTCAAGTCCGACTTCGAGACAATCGACCCGCAAAGGCGACTCGTTCCCCTCCCGCCAGGATCATTCTCGACTCACATCGCGGCGGACAAGGATACAGCGCGTGCGGATATGGAGAGAATCACGGCGCGAGGCGGGATGTGCATCTTTACGGACGGATCGGGCTTCGATGAGGGTGCAGGAGCAGCGGCTGTCGCGATGGTGGGTCAGAGGGCAGCTTGAGGAGACAGAAGTACCTTGGGACATTGGGTGAGCACACTGTCCTTCGAGTCAGAGGTCTGCGGCGCGATACTCGCGCTCGACATCATAGCCGACACCCCTCGTCTGACGGACGTCGACATCTTCCTCGACTGCCAACCCGCCCTCTCCGCCCCATCCTCCCCCAAATCCCAGCCCGGCAAGTACCTCCTCGCCACCTTCCATGCCGTCCTTGGCCGCCTTCTTCGCACTCGCCGCCCCCTCAAGGTTCGCCTTAGATGGGTGCCCGCGCATGTGGGGATTGCAGGGAATGAGCTGGTCGACTCTTTAGCAAAAGAGGCGGCGCAGGGCGTATCCACAGCCCTCAGGACGCGGATAAGACTCTTCGAGTCCCCCCTCCCAGTGAGCAGAGCCGCTGCTGTCGCGGCCGGAGCAAGCTGTTCGCGCTAAGATGGGTAGAAGAGTGGAGGAGCTCGCCGCGCTACACCCCGAGGATGTACAGGAACCTGAATAGATCTCAATGCAGCGTCCTCACCCAGCTGAGAACGGGACATATCGGTCTAAACGCCTACCTATTCCGATTCCACCTCGCCCCCTCCCCACTATGCCCACACTGCAACATGCCTGAATCTGTCCCCCACCTGCTACTTGCATGCCCCGCCTATCGCACTGGGCGACTCCGTCTTTTCACCCGCCTAGGCACCGCCCGCGTCTCCCTCCGCCGCCTTCTCTCCTCCAAGCACGACCCGAGCCCGGTACTGGCGTTCGTACGGGACACCCGTAGGCTCCCCTCTTACGCTCTATGACCCGACCTCGACCTTTCTCTCTTTAACTTACTTATTCTCCCCTTTTTAGATAGTCTCATACATTACAGCTTCGATTATATTCTCGCTACGACTCTCACATACATACTCATACCACCACCGTCGGCATACACAACAGCAACCCCTCCTTGGTATGTACCCTCCGCGACATCCCTCTACGCCAGCCATTAGTTTACATTGTATCTCGTAGAGTGCGACATGGGCCCTGAAGGGCCCGCAGCACTATAATGGATTAATGAATGAATGAATGAAGAGTAGACCAATATTTCACCAAAAACTCTGGTTATTTCAGGCATCTCGGCCCACCGGTGAGGGAGATAATCAATGGATTGGCACACCGGCAGCAAGCCGTGCTACACTGAGAGCCACTAAAAAGACAATATTGGACCGCTCATGCTGGCGTTCATTTGGCCGCACCCGGAAACGCGTTGAAACAATGCGGAGCCTCACGGAAACGCGGTGAAACAAGGCGAGAGACTTAAATTCACCCTTGGGCCGCTTGACAGGCATGTGAAACCCAACATGAAGTTGTATTCGCTATGGAGATAGAATCTGCTGTCAAAAAACTTCGGGAACGCGACTAATTTCCCTTTTCGCCTACACTGTGTGTGTGGTATGGAAGTGGCTCCCCCTTCTGTAGGCCGGATCTCCGGCATACAAATCATGTTCTCCCAGATCCCCACGCATTCATCCAAATACGAGACTCCGATGTCATCGGGAGGTGTAATACTAACGGCTGGTTTTACACAGGCCCCCGGTCACTACCTATTAGGTCCGTCGTCGATAGAGTAAATCAGGGCTCCAAAACGACCCCCAGCTCCTCCCGGGGCCAAAATCCATAGAGTAAATCAACCCAAATTCTGGCGGTCAAATGGTAGGTAGTGACCGGGGGCCTTTTTACACCGTTTTACAGCCGGAAAACGTCAACTTTTTTTCGACCTCGTCTTTGTAGCATTTGATCGAGTGATATGATGCCCCATTCATAGAAAATCCAGTCGGCTAGACGCGGCTAACGCTCAGGCAGTCTCCGGCATGTCCTCGGGAAACCGTTGGGATGTGCCGAGCTGCGCTGAATTCTGCGGCATCCGGACGAAACTCCAAATTAGGTGCATCATATCACTGCAAGGAAAGTAACTGTGACATGCCAACGTTTTTCGGAAGCGCTGTAAGCCTTGTATTAGTCTCGGAAACCCAGACGTTACTGCGTAGTCCTAGGAGGCGTAGTGCAGAGCTGTTTCCTAATCGGTAATTATAATGACAGCTTGTGACGTTTGATCGATTTTGGCGATGATGGGAACGGGGGTCATTGTAATTACAGATTAGGAAAGAGCTCCGAACCCTCTCGGATTGCGGCTAAACGTCTGGGTTTCCGAGACTAGCCTTGTATCTGAGCTAAGTTTATTGCAGCCCTGAGATCTAAGCCCTGAATCTAGAATTAGCTTCGCCAATATTGATGGGGTGGCCTTCATCGCCGATCTGATTCCATTTTCCCATGCTCCGCTCTTCTGAAGTCTTCAAAACAGGCTACTTATAAGTAACCACTGTCTGCCCCAATTATCCCCCCCCAACTTTTACCAATGGGCCGCTCCTTCCGATTCATCATGGAGTCTCCCCAAGACCATGAGATGCATGGAAAGAGGCTTCGTCTCATCACTTCTTGCGATCAGTGGTGTGTTCTTTTTCCTCAATTTTGTAAACAGAGATTACTATGGCGGATTTCAGTCGTGTCAAGAAGAAAAAGTGTTTCCAGCCTTCACCGGAAACGAATTCGAAGTGCGAGGCGTGCACGGCTGCGAACATTAGGTGTCGCTTTAAAGACCGCAAACGTTATTTTGCAGAGCGCAGACGAGGGTTACCGGGTTCAAGCGCTGCCTCAGATGTCTCAAGGTGTGATTGTACTCCTTCTTCTCTTGATTCATGGTTCCCTTTCAAATCCGCGTTCTTTTTACAAGCCCGCTAAGATCGAGTGATGCTGCAGTATCTCAAGAGGCCCCGAGCTTGCCCACTGCTTTTCCCCCGACTTGCAGGTCCGTAATTCTTCCCCAGCTCATATATCACGCGATCCTATGGTTGCTTTGTGAACCCTAGCCATGACCTAGATGCGTATAAGCCGGTTCAGTCCCTGACAGGGCCCAGCCCAGCCCACATTCTTGACATCAATCGTGAGTACTTCAATTTCTTGGAGCTCTCGCTGTTCACGCATATTGGACGAAGCCTGTGGTTGGCACTTTCCTGATTGGGCAAGCGGCCAACATGGAACATTCGCAGGTTGACACCAGCTACGAAAGATTTTATTAGTTCTCCGTTTCTTTCGAACGCAAGTGAATGTGAATTTCAAGGAATTGGTGTGGTTCACGGGGTTTTCCGTGAATTTAAACCCATGTAGTTGAAATTTTATTTCTTTGAAAATTCACACTGAATTTGGATGAACTGATGAACTTCACGAGGGAGCAAAACACATGAAATTTAATAGGCAGATTTTCGCCTGACTTCTCGTTCATAAAATTACAACATAAAATACATTTCCAGAGAAATTTCAAGTCCACTGCTTAGTCGCCGAAAACCCAGATGAATGTACAGTCGCCTCTGTCATAACGCATCATAGTCAAACCCCATATGTACTCTGCACTAACCCATACATTTTGGCATCCACCAAGTTGGTTCCCCGCTAAAAATGCATACCACTGCGATACCCCAGAACACATACTCTTTCGAGGAGAGAAAACCCATAACTTTGCACAATTTTCCATTTTTAGCCCAAGTTTGGAAGGGATGTGACTAGACGATTAAATCAAGCGTGCTTTGACACCAAATTCAGCTTTTTCTTGGCTATATGTACTTATGTGCGGCTCAAATGTTGCTCGGCTTTGGCCGGCCGCAGGTTGATGGCATCAATTTCTATTTTTGGGAGATGATTCAGCTTTCTCACGGTTGCAACAACCCATACTCTGTACAGTGTAAAAACCCATAGGGTGGGTGGTCCACTGACATCTATGCGTTATGACAGAGGCGACTGTATTCCACTCCAGGCTCATCATGTTTCGTGCGCTCGCCGTGCACTCCCACTGTGCAGAGGGAAGGTTTTGAAATTCATGATGTTGTTCAGGACCTTGTGTTAGATATTTCGTCGTCATTTGTGTTGAATTTCATGATCTTTTGTCGGATTTCATGACAAAACGTTATGATCCGGGGTCCTAAAATTCCTAACGACTGTGGGCCCGTTCCTAACGTTTTTTCATGACATTTTGTCATGATCTTCGCAATGATTCGTCCCAAAGTACCACCAAGCTAGCCAAGCTATCCCGACGCCTTATTTCTTATCACCATGGAAAAGGTATAAAACAGGATATATTTCAAGTACTGGACAATACAGTTGCAGTACTACTAGTATCATAATCTTACCTTCAAAATCTCGCCACCGTCACGATCAGCCGTACTTTAATAGCTTGCGTGGCTCGGAAACACACTACGGAGAATGAAAAAGAGGTAGAGAAGGGAAGCAACTCACCGGGTTAGACAGATCACTGAATGCTCTGTCGTCATCAAAGAGCTAAATTACCCACGACAGGGAAAGAGCACATTAATGAGCTGCAATGCACTCTCGCAGTATCACTCACAATAATACCCTGCCCAACCACTTCATGCCGGCTCATCCTTCGCCACCCCTTAATCCTTTGAGAGTCTTGCGCACTGCAGAGAGATCTAGCTCGGTACGGCGGTGTGGATTTGCTCGGAGGGTTTTTGCATCTTGTGTCGCAGTCTTCTTTGTCGCAAATTTCTTTTTTTCAGTCGTTGCCGGGCCTTTTGAAGGGCACAGTGACTGGATTTCTTCTGTTGCTTTCTCTCATGACGGCACCCGAGTCGTTACGGGTCAGGTGATTGCACAATGCGCATCTGGGACACTCAGATGGGCGCCATGCCTGCATACCTGTGGGAGGGGCACAGCGGGCGGATCTCCTCCGTTGCTTTCTCCCACGACAGCAATTGGGTTGCCTCCGGGTCAGATGATGGAACAGTGCGCATTTGGGGACTCGCGGTCTGGAGGCCCTGTCATTGGGCCGTTACACCGACCGCATTAGGTCGGTCGCCTTTTCCCATGACAGCAGCCGGGTTGTTTCCGTTGCACTCTGCGCATCTGGGACTCCCACACCGGCGCGGTTGTTGCAGGGCCGCTGGTAGGGCACAGCAAATGGATCTCTTCGTCGCATTTTCCCATGATAGCACCCGCGTTGTTTCTGGTTCAGATGATTGCACTTTGCGTATCTGGGACTGCCAAACCGGTGCTATCGTTTCTGGGCCTTTTGAAGGGCATCGTCATTGGGTCTCCTGCGTCGCCTTCTCTCATGACAGCACCCACATCGCTTCAGGGTCAGGCCACTGTACGGTGCGCATCTGGAATTCCCAGACCGGCGCCGTCGTTGCGGGGCCGTTTTTAGGGCACAGCGACCCTGTCAATTCGGTGGCCTTCTCCCATGACAGCACCCGGGTCGTCTCCGGGTCAGGTGATGGGACGGTGCGCATCTGGGACTCCCAGACCGGGGCTGTCATTGCTGGGCCGTTTGAAGGCCACAACGACACCATTTTGTCGGTGGCTTTCTCCCATGACGCCCACCCGTGTTGTCTCCGGGTCAGGTGATTACACGGTCCGTGTTTGGGACTCCCAGACCGGCATCATTGTTGCTGGACCGTTTGGCACAGTGACTGTATTACCTCGGTGGCCTTCTCGCATGATGGAACAACTGTCGTCTCTGGCTCGTATGACGGTACTGTGCGCATATGGGATACCCACTACGCTCACTTCGACCCAGCTCATGGTGAGGTTAACCGGATCTCATATGATGACTCCAGATCTTCCTCCAATCAGGTGTGATATTCCTTATACACAGCGTTAACATCCTCCAAATTTATTTTCCTAGTCTAGTCCTGCTCTCGATGTCACCTGGGGGCTCCCAGCCACGCTTTGTCGATGGCTGGATTATGAATTCCGCTTCAGATCTTGTCTTATGGGTCCCCCCTTGGCTTCGGGATCAAGTTTGTCTACCGTGGAATACTTGTGTCATAGGTCCACGCATTTGCAATCTGGATTGGAATGACTTTGTCCATGGCCGTCAGTGGATCAAATGCTTTGCTGACGGCAGGCAGGCCGAAGAGGCTCAAGATTAGTATCGATTACTTTGCTGCTTGATGTTTTTTTATTGTGCCGGAATGTGATAATTCAGTTGCTAAATCTTCAAGAAAGAAAGAAAAGGCATCACAGACTTACTATTTATGTCATGAATGGCCGAATGCATTGGGACTTGGAGGACCTGAAAACGATTCAGAGGCTCAAGACAAAATCTAATATTAATCATACACGCTCATGGGCTGGGAACTGCATGGAAATCTGGGTGCCTGGAAAGGAATTAACTTATGCGGAATGGTTGAACTTGGGTTCACCTTGAATTTTCTGGCGGATAGTGATATGTACTTATATCACGGCCAGTCCAACAGTGAAATACCTATCGGGAGGACTGATTCCGTGGCAGCATCACAAGATATGTATTACTCCGCACGACCAATTAGACAATCTTTGGACAATCTTCAACAGTAGCATTCCGGTGTTGGCTCCTAAGATAGATGATATCGGACAAGCTTGCGCATACACCAATCAAATTCCCGATTGACGATTGCCCTGCCATTGTTGCGGATGTCGCAGCCTAGCCTCTGAGCTGAAGTTGATGCATGAATGGAGAACTTGGATTTATTCCGCGAGTGCCGAGCTTCACCCTGGAACCGACGCAGAGCCATTCCATATCAATATTGTGGGCAATAAATCAACCTGGAATCTGCGTGTCAAGAAGGGAATCCTGAACAAAACTCAATCACCAATCAACCTCTAGATAAACGGTGGACATGGAGTTGAATTCCGGTTGACGTGTGCAACATCAACGTAGCATTTGATCTATGTCTCGCCCGATGTTCTCGCCCGACACCTATGTAGTCAAGTGTGCTTTATCGTGGCAGAGAAACGTGTAAAAACATACGCCCCGAGTTGAATCAATTGAATTGAATAGGTCAAACACTCACAGCGGCCGATGCTACTGGAGAGCAGCTAGAGCTGGTCCTACGGCAAGAGTGAGTCCAGCGAATTGGTCTCAAGGACGACAAATTCCAACCAGTATCGATCACTCCCACCGTTAAAAATGCAGCTGATGTAAAGAAATTAATCAGGGAGCGCAGAGTCTAGAGAATCGAGATCCGTCGATGTGATGAAGAACGGTCAATGCGGTGGTGAATTTTGGTTATACCGAGCATTTTTATATGGACACTGAGTGTTGGTGGAAGGGTATTTCAATCCAGATGCCAGGTTCGACTTTCAAGGGAGCATTGCCGCTAAGTATTTTCAAGCTGCCATGCCGCATACCGGAGCCCAAAGTGCTGGAGACGAATTCGGAACCGAAGTTCAGGGAAGTGATACCGACGTGGGTTCTGGTGTGAAAGGAAATTTATTAGTAGGGAAGTCAGAGTAGGCGATTCTGGATCGAATGATCCATTGGGACTTCGAATTGCTTCGCATCTCATGTCGATTCCCATTCAATTCTGAGTCGATTGAGCACTGTCGTTCCTACTCGGCAGGGTTAAAACCCGAAACCAGAATCGTTGTCGCCGCAATTTCGGAAGGCCATTCTCCTTGGTGTTCTCCATGATTCAATGAAAAAGCTTTAAGCAGCGAAATACGTTGCGAATACATACCAGAATCAAACCAGTCTGGACTCTGCGACTGAGAACCGAGGACTAAATTGCGCTATCAATTATTGTAGAAGGTTGGCTGGACGCACCAACAGCAGTCTACGCAGTCGGACGTCCGAGAAAGGACATTAGAGAGTTAACTGTTAGCCAGTGTTAGGCCGCTTAATGTATGATCCGCTATCACGTCGGTCGAGGATCACTGATAGTGTTGCCGGAAGCTGGAGCTAGCTCCAAGCTGAGTTCAACTCCAACTCGACCCCTTCCCAAAAGCGGCACCTCGAGGTGATGCCAGCTCGCCTCGACTCCACCCTCGTCACCCAAAGCGGACGACGTGACATTTCCGGTGGTGTAACTGAGTGACATCACACTCCCTCACCAGTTTCTGTATTGGCCGTTTCTTGGCCGTTTTCGACGTATAAAAAGCAGTTTGAGCTTGAAGAGAGCTCAGGAAAACCTTCCACATAAAAATTTGGTCCATTCTCCCCTAAAATTTTGCCCTTCGGGTGGAAAGATGAACCCTGGGACACTAGATTCCCATATCCGGTATCAGCTCTGAGCCAGCTCCGGTCAACTCGAGCTGACAGCGAGCTGATGGGCAATCAACTCGAGTTCAGCTCCAACTCAGCTCCCGGCAACAGTAATCACTGATGGTACTTACGTCACGGCGAAATCAAGGGCAAGAGGGCGGACAGTGGGCGGATTGCGGGCCGAGTTACCCGTAAGCTCATCGTGCCATAAAGATTGACAGAAAATGATTTCGATAACGATTAGATGAAACGTTTGATTTTCATTGGTCAAGTCCTTAGTCCAACGGTTCCATTTGAGGCAAATACTTTACTGGGACATGGGCCATGAGATCAATCAGCGTCAAGACAGCCGAGACTTGGGTCAAAACTCATGGTTTGCCATTCTAGCGTACTGAACAAGGTATTGGGGCTCGAAAATAAGCGGAACAGTTACCAGGATAGCTACTGAAATCCTTCCCTTTTCCCCCCTTTTTTTCTCTTTTTTCCTTCCTTTTCTTTTTCTTTTTCTCTCTCGTCTCCACCGACATGGGACATGGGCCGCATACTTTCAGTGACAGCGAATGGGAATGGGCTGTGCTGAGCAAGTGATGGAGCATATGAGGGCTGCTGTCAATCGCACGGCGCAGTGATACGAGCATCTTGCGATTGATCCGGCGCTTTTCCGTGTGATCCAGAGCAGTCCCGCAGTGATTGTCCCTGATCCAGCATGATGGCAGCGCAGTTCTAAGTGATGTGGGCCTGTGTCCATATCGACTCGAGCTCGCGAGGATGGTACTCAGACTGTTCAAACGAGTCTAGGCATTGTTCAAATTTAAGAGAAAAGCAACACTGGAATTCCGGCACTCAGTTTTAACTTTTCTTTCTCGGGAATGTTCCAGGTTACAGTTTCAAATTGCCAGTTTCTATTTCTTTTTTCTTCTTGGTGAAGCTTGGTGATTCGCACTGGCGAGCTACTGTCTGTTGAGACAAACAGACTGAATTTGTACCTGCTCGGTGCCTGAGCTCAATAGTATGCTACATACTCTATTTCTACCGAACTTTCCCACCTACACTGAATACACTACACTGTCAACCTAAAGCCTGTGAATCCACACAAGCTCCCCCTCCTGTAATAGGCCGGGCACCGGCATACACAACCTACGTGATTTAGTACTATCGATGCCGTGCGTTCCGTCGCAATTCGCTGATTTCAAACCTAATTTACGGTAAGCCCCAACGAATGATGTTTGTACTTTTTCTGATGTCAACCGGCAGCTCGGCCCCATCACGATAAACAACAGCACACCACGAAGATGCGACCTTTTGCCCTCCTTCTCCAACGCGTCTCCGCCAACTTGTAATTGCTATAATCGTGGATCTGACGGCTAAGTAATTGGCGATTGCCTTTTTTTCCAGGGTGTTTGTGCTACTAACTCAATCAATATCCGCAAATCATCGTTGATTCGACGTTGAACATGGACCTACTAAGGCTACGTTGGACCTACAGTCGTGGACAGTCAAACACAACAAAATCGATCAATGACTTCCCATGCTTCCGAAAACCATCGGAATCGATAGATCTCGTCGAAGGCTCTCGGTTGGTACCCAAATCATTATATTTGCGAGCGGATCGGCCGGGAGAACGAGTTTAGTGATCCGAGAGGGCCTGAAAGTTGGCCGAACCCCTTTATGTAAGCCTAAAATACTGAAAAAATCTGGAATCGACGCCTTTTGAGTAGTTGAATTTGATGATGTATGAGACAAAAAATTCCAACGAGCCGTTATAGTGTTGTGTTGACGCGACAGAGAAGCAGAGTGAGAAGGAGAGAGAGATGCGAGAGTCTCGGAGTTACGACACGCTGTGGGTGACCGGCAACAGTGCAACTGACGGGGATCAAATGTCAGTTGACAGTTATTTGTTCCCATTGGGTTCACCGTTTGACAGCATGGCAAATCCGCACTTCCTTCAAGTTTTCATCCACCACGCTCGTTTCTCCTTTGCTGGCACCAATTGAAGTGTGCAATATCAATTTATACATGTAACCAAAGGTATCTACAGTAATTATGAATTTATTCACCATTAAAAGCGCCTGTAAATGTGTGATTAATCTTGGTCTCCGCAGCCGGCATCATCGTCTTCATTATCAGTTTGTATCGTCTCCGTGTGGTCTTCGGCTGCCTCTTGAGCTTGTCTACCCATCAGGGGTACCTCTCCCTTATCAACCCGAGCCATCCAGCGCTTTATCGCAGCTGCCAGAACCTGCGCTTTCTCCGCCTTCTTCAGCTTGGATGTTGCGGGAATTTATGTTTGCTTGTCGGTCTCGAGCTCCCGAAGTCGATGCCATTTAAGCTGAGGGGAAGTTGAATTCCGGATCGTCTGACTTGCGAAGCTCAATCTGGGGTTTTAGAATGCTTTTGAGCTGCGCGGGATCTGTTAAACGACCTGGATCGAAGGTTGGGACACAACTGTTAATTTCTGCGAGCTCCGCAGCCTTCTTTTCGTCGGCTTTTGTTTTTTCTCGCGATGCTCTTGAACAGTGCGACGATCGTGCTCTGCTTGAGCTTTTTGTCTCTTTTGCTGGCGCCTCCTGGCCCCGTTTACGCAGGAAACTCTGTGCAGCTGCAGTATCAAGGTTGGATGCGATAAACTCCCGGGTGTTGTTTTGTTTATACTGACACTTCGCGTTGATAAATTCTAGTGTTGCCTTGGGAGCGCGGCGCTGCTCCCGCCGACCACCTGTACCGACTACCGAGGAATCCCTCGTTATGGTCGTTTGTGGTAGGCATCCATCCTTTGCGTTTTTGTTCCCCTGCCTAGAAGATCCGAGCCAACTGTCCGCCATTTATCCAAGACACCCTCCACGAACATCGCGCGGACCTCGTTTCGGGGTAGCTTCGGAAGCAGGGCATGAGCCGCGTACATTGCCTCGGGGCGTTCCCATTGCTAGCCGTCCATGGAAGCTGTCTCGTAAGTCAAATTATTGCCCATACTTAATTATATCTGGATCCGCAATGAGACGCTCGCAGTGCGCGATAACACTTTCGACAACAGGAGTCATGTCCCAGAAATTTCGGAGGCCTCCGGACTTTGTCCGTGATTGCACCTTGCGTAGCACGGGTTGGCTGAAGTTTTGACCATACCACAAAAGGATGACCAGTTCGACGAGGGTGCGTACATCATTGATTGCGTCCCAAATGTTCTTCTCGAGATTTGTATAGGTAAGCGACATTTTGCGGTCGCGGATGAACTGCATTAATAAGCTCCCGTTAGACAGCAATATTGACGATGATCTCGTTTGAGAAGTATCCACAAAAGAGCAATATTGACGATGATCTCGTTTGAGAAGTATCCACAAAAGAGAGACCAGACGAGAAATTCCTTGGTCCCAGATCAATAACGACTTGTTTCACCGTCAATCACTGACCTGGGCTTTGTCAAGGGACCTGAATATCCGCGCTCATCACATTGGACAAAGACAACTGCTGGAAGCGACCCAACGCTCCAAAATATATACAGTATATACATATATATATAAGATTTGGACAGTTTTTCTGAGCGCAGGGAAACACTGAAAATGCTAATCTGCTATTCTACGAGGATTGTTCCTGTTTACTTCTACACTTTCTCGGGGGAAACCTGACGGACCTGATAATGCATGACAAGACCTGATAAGCTCTGCCCATCAGGCCCATATCAGGTCATCAGGCTGGGTCAGATTATACGTAGAGTAAATTGGATTTTTACATAGTAGAAGACCCTGTTTTATAGAAACGTGGGAGGGCTCAGGGGGTGGGTCTGAGTTACTTATTAGAACCACGTGTATGTTTCCTCCTCCTTTGTGTTTCTTCACGCGCTCCGAGCATCGGCCCCAACACCGGGCCTTGAAGCCCGAGCTACATTATATAGAGGCGTGTGGATAATTCGCTCCGTAAGCACCGGTGCTTCCTACATTTTGAACTGTATGCTGCGCATGGAGCGCACTTTGTTGGAGTCGGTCTCTAATTTTACTGGCGCTATACAGGATGCAGAAATCGGTCTAACGCAGGCGATCCCTCATTCCTCAGGTTTGTTTTCACAATTGACATTGGGGCATATCAACCTGGTCGCGCTTACGACTGGTCCTCGTCCTCCACAAAAATCGAAACATTCTGGAACTCATATTCTAACGCAGACACCCAGGCAGAAACTGTGCCCAGCCAAGGTCGGGGTCCTGCACCCATTCCTGTATACAAACTTCTGAATGTGCATCAGTTGGACTGCTCACCAGCATTGCCATATCTTCTTACACGACTGTCCTTCCTCAATCACAGGCGGGAGCAATAATTACGTCTAACAGCGCAGAGTCGCAAACGTCTCATGGGTATGTGGGTCATGTTATCTGAGGTAACTCTCTGACCCCGGTCAGAATTTCCCCACTAGTTCTTACTGCCATAGGTTTAAGTGGAACATCAATGATCGCTTTGATAGCGGGACTGACAGCTCTGCTGCTTTCTCGGAGAAAAAAAGGGAAGGCCAAAGTGGAGGAAACAGCCCCTACACCGGCACGGGTTGCGAGCATTAATGCTTTCATCATCGACCATCTGGTCCCTTGGGCAAGTCCGCCACCGTATACCACTCCTCCTGGATCTCCATGCGTAGCGTTCAATCGAAAGTTCGGCTCCCATGAAAGGACCGTCTAGTTTCACAACAGATATATGTTATGTGTGCATTCTTAATTGACGATTCCTTTCGAGTGCAAATTCCAGGGTATGGCGGACCGATTTCCGTGCACAGAAATTTATATACCCATTTCTCTTTATGGCAGCACAATCTCTTCCCTTCGACTCATCCTTTCCTCGTCGTCGCCGTCGCCATCGTAGACGTATTTCTGATTGAAATCGCGCGTGTCCGGGCGCTTTTGGAAGGCCGTTAAGTACTATCACACTACTTATGAAGGCAGCTCCACCTAAGCTAGCTTGAAAACCACCTTTCATTGTTTGGATCAAAATCCTATTGGCGCCTTTTTGTGGGCCAAACCGGGAAATCTGGGCCCGCAGAGTTTCACTGTAGAGAGAAGTCGCAGTCGGATCAACCGCGACGCAGTTATTTGAATTTCCGCGCAGTTGTTTTGGCCGCGTCAATTCCGGCTGCGAACCGGCACGGTCAAACCGACTGTGGGCCGCGCAGTCAGTCGCGCCACAGTCAGTGCTAGTCTGACCGTCAGCTTATATTTCTTACTTGAGAGTCTCTTGGGGGAGCTTGCTCCCCCTTTTATCAGAGCCGTCACCGAAAAGCAATAAGCTGTGCTAGAGAGCGTTTTGATGGCGTCACTGCCCTTGACGTGCGCACGTCAAGATTGGCATGCTCCGAGTGATACAATGTTCTTCCGAGTGATCCAGTCTGATCCCTACTGATCCAGATTGATTGCAACTGATGACACACCATTTCAACTGATGGTGCACGGGTGATTGATCCTGCCCAAAGCTGCTTAACAGAAGTGAAAATACAGTTCTTCTTTTTATACACGGTACAGAGGGGCAGGTTCTCGACGAGGTGTTGTTATGTAATGGTGCCATTATTTTTGCTGCTGTGATGAGGCGATGAAAATAAATGACATCAGCTCAGTTAAGTACATAGTGCGCGTCCGCCGTCAAGCTTCAAGACGGTCTCGACAGCCAAGGAATGGACTTTACTCGATACATATGTATTTTTTCTGAAACCTACTTGAACGTAGTTTATAATTTCTTGTTCAACTTACTTTACTCCAATGTGCATACAGATTCGCGCAAGCTCCCCCTTCTGTAGGCCGGAACTCCGGCATACAAATCATATTTCTGTGCAATCTTCGAATCTCTCAAATTCTACCTCCCGGTACAAAAACTGCTTCGCAGTCAGATCAGCCGTTTCGGCAGTCATTCCGGCTGCGATCTTGCGGCCAGTTTGACTGCGCCGCCACAGTCTGATCAACTGTATACGTCAAACCAACCGCCTGTTCCGGCGCAAAACGACCACTTACAGCTTGTTTATGTACGCGACTCAAAAGAACAAAACTGAGAATAGTAAAATCGAAATCTGAGGTCATAAGGCATAAAATTTCATCATAAACTGCTTACCGGGGTATACTTTGAGCTCCATTTGGTGTCAGTTGCTGGGCAAAATTGCAAGAAACGTAGAAGAAACACAATAACCCCGTTTGGAGAAACCCAACCCCTCGTTGCGGGAATCATTGCAGAGAGTTTGGAGGATCACGGGCAGCCGAATGATTACCAATTAGTGATACAGTCAATGCAGGCCCCCGGCTACTCCCCCATAGGTCGGTCCGGCCGATACTATTGTGCCCATCGGGTCTGGATTTGCACACTAACTCTGGATTTCTTGCATTTCCCGCTTCCCCGTTCATCGTTTGGCCCCGGAATCTTCCGGATATTACTCCTCCATCGGTTTCCTGCTATAGTCCCACAGCACAAGAGCTATAAAGGAGGGGAAGCACTCGCAAAACGATTACCGGGTTGGCGAGTATTTTGATCTCACTGATCACGACATCAATTTACCCTGATGAATCGGTACTCCATCCTCAACACCTTCCTCTTTATATTGCCAGCGATCATACTGCATGGCACCAGTGACTCGAGTCGCACTCCCGGGCCATCCCTAGACAAGCCAGCTTCGAGCTTTCTGAAGGAAGTAGATTATTTGAGCATTGCGGCGTCGTCTATCGATCTGAGAGGAAGCCCTGGACGAGGTATGCAGAGCAGCAGCGCAGATGTATGAGTCGGCCAGCATAGAGCTGAAATCACAAAATTTTGCACCAAAACATTTCAGATGTGGTCAAGTAGTGTAGTCGATTCTCATATATCGGCCAGAGAGTGGCAGAGGCAGTAGGAGGTGCAAAATGCAGCAAAAGGAAGAGGGAGAGCTCGAATTTCCTTTTTGGGAAAGTGCGTTGGTGATTGCCATTATTTACAGGAATTGCTGTAATATGTATACTCCTATCATTTTACCTACAATCGTCTACATATACTGTACCGATATGTATGGTAGCAACATAACGCATAACGCAGCGCCATTTTTGCTTACAAATCGTCCCATATATGGTAATTTTGCACTGCTTTTGCACAGCAAATTACCATAAAAGGCTAGCAACGGCGCGTAACGCACCTCAGAGCGTTGCCTCCATACAGATCCTATCCTATACTTTAAAAGAGGACGGCACAGCCTCAGCTCCCGGAAAGGGAAATTCACCCCGTGACTTTCTGTCAAAGCCTGAGAATCCCCGCGGCGACGCGCGCCGGCGAGTGCAGCGAGTGGCAGTGCGGCGCCGCGGGCAAGGAATCCAGCAAAAAAAAATCCAGGCGGGGTTTGGGGCGGAGTCCCGACAAGCTGTGTACCCCCCGTAGGTAGGGACGCGAGCGCAGCGAGCCGGCCCTGCCGAAGGCGGGGTGCTTGAGCTTGTCGGTACAGTATTCGCAGTTGGCAAAAACGCGACGTGTCAGTCACGTGATCACATGACATTGACATGAAACACATCGCTCCTTTCCCTCTTCCTTCATCTTGTGGCTCGTCCCGGCGCGAGGGCCGCGCGCAACACAGCCCTATTCAACAGGGACATCGAAACACCCTCCCGACACCATCTCTGCACACCCGTCCCACCCTATACCCTTCCCTTTCTTGTACATATCTTTCACACATGCGCTATGGTCTTATGGTTTACAAGCTTTAGCTCCCTGCCTCCGGCACGGCCGACTCGCTGCGCTCGCCGGCCTTCCTCCGTTCAGTCACACAGCTTGTTGGGGCTGGCCGCCCCAAACCCCGCTGCGCTCGCTCCGCTCGCGACGTCTCGTACGATCTCAACATCTCGACAAAGACCCCGTGATTTTCTGTCAAAAGTCACGCGACTGATGGCCTGGCCCTGTTTTCAAGTATAAAAAAATAGCTCCCTGCCTCCGGCACGGCCGACTCGCTGCGCTCGCCGACCTACCTCCGTTCGGTCACACAGCTTGTTGGGGCTGGCACAGTTGCGGCGAAATCAATTTACCTACCCAATATAGTGTTGCCCCGCTGCGCTCGCTCCGCTCGCGACGTCTAGTGCGATCTCAACATCTCGACATTGACCCCGTGATTTTCTGCCAAAAGTCACGCGACTGATGGCCTGGCCCTCTTTTCAAGTATAGGATGTTTCCGCTAATACCCCCGAAACCCCAAACTTAACCCACACCCTCACACGACTACACTATACATCCATCGAACACTTCCATTGCACCACCAACAACTTTATTTATCGCCTCCGGGCACCGCGTCTTAGTAGATTGTGTACTTGTTGCGGTATAAAAATGCAGAGACAAAAAAGTGTCGGTCACGTGATCACATGACATTGACATGAAACACATCGCTCCTTTCCCTCTTCCTTCATCTTGTGGCTCGTCCCGCGGCTTCCCGTGCCTCAATGCACCTGAAGATGATACAAGCCAACTCATGCAGGTCATCGACACGTCCCACGCCACTGAGACGACCCGATAATGCCCAAATTTCGGCCTCTGAGGCTGATTGCGTCTCCGATCGACATCGCGACTTCGCGCCCGTAAGACGCGTTCAAGTGCCTCATCCGGGTGCTCTGACGACTATGAAACGTTTGAATTCTTTTGAGCTTGCCAACTATCCCCTCCCACCTCTCTTTGACCGGCACGAGGGACATGGTATGACCATCATTTGCATCGCTGATTCACGCGCTCCTCAGCCTCTCGATACTTTGCAATTAACTTCAAGACTTGATGGGAACGTATGCGGAGAGACTCGGATTCAACCACCTCGACACTCCACGACGTTCCGCCTCGTCAATTCGCTCGTCAACCGCTCGTTTCCGCCACGATCTCATTCCCAATCACCAATTTCTGCAACACGCCATCGGCCACCTTGTATTCTGATTAAAGGTGCGTGTGTCATTAACTCTCTCCCCCTCGTCGGTCTCATCCACCTCCCTTCAGCTCCTTCTGCTGAGCGCGAAAATGTGTCTCTCCTCCTCTTTGCCCCTCCTCCCTCCTCTACCCTCAACGAGCTCAATTCGCAGCTCCCTGCGGAGGCTTCTCATTCGACACATTTGACTGGATGGTCGCCGGCGGGCTCGTCAAGTGCCAGGATTCGTTTGCGACGTTTGGAAGTATCCTGGGAAATGTGTCGACGTCGGATACTGGGCGAGTAACTCTCATTGCTGCGTCTCTGCGCATAACTGACTCACTTCAAGACCCGTTACACCACACCAGCTTCCTCGCTCGAAACGGCGCCCTCGACCCTTCCACCTCCACACTCCACAACCCTCATACCGACACGTCAATTCCAGCACGACAACGAACGCCACACTCGAGGGCCGTCAAGATGCGCTCGTTCAATCAGCAACGCCGTCCACGTCCGCTCACGCAAGCCTGACCCTTACCTCCCTCTCTCTATGACGACGCTGACGCCCCGCCGCCACTTTCCCCCACGTTCCCTGTGTCTACTCTACGCTATGTCTACCTCGCCGCCGTTCCTCAGCCCAACTACCGCCTACCTCGCAATCCCACCCAACTCCTATTCGCTACCGCCGCCCGCCGCCATCGTCCCCAAGGGAACTTGACAGCATGTCGTCAATCAGGCTTTGACACCGCTGCCTTCCTCGCCAACACTCCGCCTTCTACCTCAAATCCTCCATCCAAGCCCCACACCGCCGCCATTCGCTCGTTTCCGATCTCCACCAATCCTGCCCCTCAAGCCCTCGACACGGCGCTCCCGCTACTCCCTCTTCGCCGCTCTCTCAACGCCGTTTCCCACGCGACCGCAATCCCCGCGCTTCTCTCGCCATCACCACCTTCGTCTCCCGCCGCCAACAACTATCCCGACCCCACCGTCTTCTGACCGGACAACACCTAAGTCCCCGCCTCGCGCCATCAAACGCGCAGTTTCGACTCTAAAATTCAGCAAGTCAGCATCCAATCTAGTAGAACGAGCGAAATCGACGTGCGCGGTGAGTCGCTTCGCCATACATTTATCAGCACTGATTTATTGAGTGACTTCTGGGGTGACTCTCAAGACGGTGCCGGCTTCACTCTCGTGAGTTTCGTATAGGTCGGCTTTGCGGCCCAGTTGAAGCTAAGGTAGGATTCTACAGGTATCGCGAACACTTGTTCTGTTATGTCGCTTGCTAACGGGAATTTCTTTGGATAGATCGGTCGACATGAATTTGGACCTTCGAAGGTATGTAAGATATAAGATATAGTATATACAATAGCTAACATATGGTGGACAGCACCAGCTCATTATGCGCGCCAGTAATAAAAGGTACATTGCCGTCTGTAAGAGAACCTCGCTGATTCCGCCCCCACTCATATTGCGACAACGGGACGACGCGCACCATTCAAAAAGGTGCATCATTACCTAGAGGAGAATCTAGCTGACCTCACTCCCACTTGACACTCAGATTTCGTGAACAATATGTGGTTTGGTTACAGCTAAGTGCCGTCACATCGAGCGACGAATATGATTCTGAGATATGTCATAGATTCACCAAAAACGTGTCTAGGTGAGCGCTGTGCAATGGTGAATACTTTTACGATTCTGATATGGAGTTGGATAGGAGACGGCGCGTCGGGCGTGGTCTTAGAGGATATTTGCTCGGCCAGTGAGTGGGTAGCTCATGGAAGTTCCTTAACTGATTCCCTTTGCTAGGATTGTGAGGATTATCAATTGCAGGGGTATCATGGTCTATAGTACAGCTTGGGGGTAGTACATAGTAGTATGTAGATTGAATAGTAATAAGGTAGGGCTCATGGACTCCGCGCATACGTCACATGATCACGCGTGACAAACGCGTTACTTTCGCGAAAATCTTAATGCCAGCCGAGACTGGGCCACTTTAGGAAATCTAGTACCACAGAACTGTGTGAATTATGTATTAAAACATTTCTGTGGTACCGCTTTGTTGATTTTCCCGAATCCCGCGGCGGCATTAGCCGCACATCGCCGAAAAAGGCTCTTTCACTCGTCATCGCGCCTCGACGCGTCTCAATATGCCTCTACGAAAGCTTCGAAACCTCGCAAACCTCAATTCGCGTGGCCGGAATGCTCTCCCCAACACAGCTCGCACCACAGATAGGAAGAGGGCAGCACAGGCTGAGACCGAGAATGTGTGTGGCTGAGTTATGGTATTTGACGCGTCGATTGACTTTATTGCATTATTAGGATGTTCCTTTGCCCAAGAAGAAGCCACAGAAGCGTCGTAAACTCGAAAAGACGCGTCCTGTCGCGTCAAACGCGTCAATCTCGGATACAAGCACCCACAGCTCGGCATCTCGTACATCCCTTCCTCGACGTGTTCTCGCGTCAATCACCAATCTTGTCTCTCCATCGCGGCATTCCGGACCTTCTCCTCGTGCGGCTAGTGTTCTGCCCGATGGTTTTACCACTCTCCGGGATTCACCTTCCCATTTTGACGCGACATCGATGAATCAAGATTCTCTGTCAGTTCCGTCTTCCTCTCCCACCGATTTCGAGACAGATGCCGCCGCTATTGATGTTCCGCACGGTGAACAAGACTCGTACGCCCCCGCGGCACCCGAACCAGACTCTGACAACGAGCTCGAGGAAGAGGACACACCAGAGCGATCAATCCCTGGTGGTCCCGGGCTTCCGTGGGAGGAGCGGAAGCCACCAAGTCAAACTATGGCGCTGGAAGCTCTGGAGGCAATAAATCTACTGCTATTCGTCCCCCCTGCGCAAGGCAAACGCAAAAGGAAAATTCCTAAAAAGATCAACGGCTGGTCGCGGCAACATCTCACTGATATCTCGACATTTCTCAATCTATACACTGCCCAGGGCTCCAATACCCGCGGGCAGTGGATGGAGTCTTCGGTTCAGGCTGCCCTGGGCATCAAGGGTGCGGGTACCCGGTATGGCGCCGCGCGCTCACTTCGTTCTCGGGCAAAGAAATATATTCTTAGCCGGGAAGTTCCCGTCAATACCTTTGGCACCTGGGCAAAATCGAAGCTCGAAACACATCCCGAGCTTGCGGAGGAGTTGAAGGCGCACCTGGTCAGCATCGGTAAATATGTCCAGGCCTCCGACATCATCACTTTCATGAACCGTGCCGACGTTCACGGTAAATACAATCTCGCCGAGTCAGTCTCTCTTGCGACGGCTAAACGATGGATGCATGCGCTCAAATTTCGCTGGGTAAAGAATCACAAGGGGCAGTATGTTGACGGGCATGAGCGCGAGGATGTTGTGCGCTACAGGCAGGAGTTCTTTCTGCCTGCTTGGTATAAAATGGAAGGGCGGATGCGTTCTTGGCGGGGTGATAATATGGATGATCTGGAGGAGATTGTGGACATGATCAATGAAGCCGGGAAGCGAATCGTCGTCTGGTTTCACGACGAATCGGTTTTCTATGCCCATGATCGCCGGCCCTCGCAGTGGGTTGCACAGGGTGCTTCGCCATCCCCCTACGCGAAGGGCGAGGGTGCATCTTTGATGGTGGCAGACTTCGTCTCTGCGGATTATGGCTGGCTGCGCTCAAAGGACGGAACCGAGTCTGCCCGCGTCATCTTCAGGCCAGGTAAAAATCGGGACGGTTATTTTACTAACACAGAAATTCTGGAGCAGCTCAAGCGCGCAATGTCAATACTTCGGAGGGACTATCCCGATGATGAACACGTCTTTGTATTCGACAACGCTACCACCCATCTGAAACGCGCAGAAGACGCAATTTCGGCGCGGAATATGCCCAAGAACACGCCCGCGCTAGGCAAGAATTGGGGAATTGCCGTCACTTTGCGTAACGAGGCTGGCGGTATTGTCTACGACACCGCCGGCAAGCCACAGAAGACCAAGATTCCCATGGCCAACGGTTTCTTTGCTAACGGCCAGCAGTTCTATTTTCCCGAGGGACACCCGCGAGCCGGTGTTTTCAAGGGAATGGCGGCCATTCTTGCGGAACGCGGCATCGATATCACTTACACGGACTCGGCAACAGGAAAATCGAAGGAGTTAAAGGCACAGTGCCCTGACTTCAAGTGCCCTCCGGACACGCCTCGCTGCTGCTGTCGGCGCATTCTATACGACGAGCCGGACTTTGCACAAGGTCTTTCACTTCTTGAAATTGCGGCACAGGAGGAGGGATTCTCCGTCCTTTTTCTTCCGAAGTTCCACTGTGAACTGAATTTTATTGAGATGTGTTGGGGAAAGGCCAAGCGAATCTATCGACTCAATCCACCATCCTCGAAGGAAGAAGACGTCGAACGGAACATGATTGCGGCTCTAGACACTGTTACTTTGGTTGACATGCGGAAGTAAGCAATTTAAATTCATTGTTTCGCAATTTTATCTGTTAATATACTTATTATAAGGTGGGCCAGACGTTCACGTCGATTTATGGACGCGTACAAGAAGGGTTTAGATGGCAAATGGGCGGCTTGGGCAAGTCGACAATACCCTGGTCATCGTTGTTATCCAGAGAGCTTGATGATCGAGTTGGATGCTGCAAAAGAGCGGGAGCGAGTTACTGGTGTATTAGTTTGCTAATCTACATATGTATAGTGCCTTTGCAGCCCAAACGACCGTTGAAATACAAAATCTGTAAGTTTACGACGGATTCGGAAGAGGTGTCACAGTGACCGTCACATTGAGTCACCACACGTGACGTATGCGCGGAGTCCATGAGCCCTACCTTACAAGGTTTTATCACGAAACGGATCGAGCGCAACCAAAGGGTACAATGACTGTGAGGGTACTGCGAGGCTGACTGTGAAGGCACAGCCGCACTGACTGTGGGCCACGGTCGCGCTGGCTGTGGTAGCGCAGCCAGGTTGACCGCGAAATTGGCCATAACGCAGCTGAGATGGCCGTGCGGGCACAGTCATGCCGACCGCGGTCGCGCGGTCAGGCTGGCCCCATGCCACGGCCGAACGAGCCAGCGCACGCGCGGCTGTTCCGGCTGCGACTTCTCTCCACAGTGACACCCGACAAGGCAGCCCGCCTCTACCTCCCGGCCCTAAAGGGTGGCCTGTCATCGGAAATCTCCTCGATATGCCACGTAGTCATTTGGGCGGAAGTCTATGGTAATCTCAGTGGACGCTTAGCATTGGCGACAATCTTGAATTTCTAACAGGTGGTATCGTTGGCTTTAAAGTTAAACTTTAAGCTCATCGGTCAATCCTTTGTCATATTGAATGACCGAGTCATTGCGGCCGAGCTGTTAAACAAGAAAGTTAACGCCGATCGACCCCTTCTCCACATGGCAAATCTCAGTGGGTGGGAAAGCGTTTTGAGTAGCGCAAGATATGGATCGCGGTTAGAAACCTCTCTTCTATTCCAAAGAAATTAGATTCATATTTCTGTTAGATTTAGGGCCTACCGTAAACTTATAGCACAGGTCATTGGTAATCGGACAAAAATGGAGAACTTCTATCCTACGCTGGAGTATCAGGCAAATATGTTCTTAAAGCGGGTTTTAAGCAACCCAGAGGGCTTTGACATGGTAGGTGCTAATCTCTGAGGTATTGAGCTCAGTGTAGTGATCTAGACACAGGCTACGAGAAAGTGAGTCATGGTCCCAATGTAATCCGAGCACTAACTTGATGAATGCCCTTAGAACTGCCGGCGCTGCAGTTCTTAAGGTCACGTACGGATACGTGGTCAAAGAGGATGGAAACGACTCTTTAGTGGACCTTGCTGGTTCGTTTAATTACCCAAGTCCAATGATACGACCCCGACTGAGTGTGAACAGGCACTCCTTGAATTTTCTGAAATCACCCGGCCAGGCGCCTTTCTTGTGGATCTCATTCCAGTTTGTGCGTCGATTATTCTTCTTTGCAAACTTTCAGTTGATTTACAGTGGTGGTAAATAGAAATTGCCGTGGCTTTTTGGCCAAAATCTTGCTGTATACTTCACCGAATGACCTGAAATAAAATGTAGAGATAAATATATGATACCTCTGTACCGCTTAGAACACTCAGCTATATATTATGCCCTGAAAATGCATCAATAATGGATGGTTTCCGATTTTTGCCATATCCGGAAAAACACAAGCAAAAAAGTGTCATAATAGGATAAAAGGACTTGAAAAACAATGCTAGTTCTCACTTAAATTGAATGGAATTGACCCTCATTTCTGCTCACAACAGCCGCTATCATTGATGGGATCAGTGATGTCTCAAATCGACGAAACAAAAATTTCATATTTTATATTGCCTTTCTGGCAGCGGAAAAGGGTCAGAGGTGGTTAAGTGAGTTGTTAGCAGTGCTTTACTGCATCTCCTTCCACCTACTCGAGTATATGCTACTTGTGACTCGTCAAGTTGTCTGCATTCAGTGTTGGAATTAAGGGTTAACCCTTAAGTTAAGTTAAGCCTTAATTTGCCCTTAAGTTTAGGCCTTAGCTTCAATTGTTGACGGACTTAAGCCTTAATTAAGGGTTAATGATCGATTATGTAACATTCTTTTCGCTATTATCTCACCAGTTGAACCAACTTGAAGGTGACAATAGCTGAGAAGGCTCCAAAGAGCCTTCTGTTTTGCAGGGAAACACCTGAAAAAGCATTGTAAATATACAAAACAGTCTCAATTTATTCGATGTTCTTTGGACGAAATTTTAGCGACAAATTATTTCAAGTCCAGTGCGTGAATGAAGGTCTCTGGGAAGTTTCAATGGATCCGAGAGGGAAAGACTTGGATTTTGTTCACTTGGAGGTGGTCCTGGCTCGTGCAGAAAAAAATTAAACAGCCCTTAACTTGACCCTTAATTTGCCCTTAATATTAAGCCCTAGTTAAGCTTAAGGCCTGAGCTTCAGATTTTACCCTTATTAACCCCTTAAATTCCAACACTGTCTGCATTAGGAAATTGCGTGATTGATCGATTACATTAGTGATGTCTCAATTTGCCCCGAGGAAAAAACTATTTATTGTGAGTTTTTATCCAATCGAGAAACCCTCTTGACGTATTGAAGTACCATCTAATCGGAGTGTTTTAGCCATACTTTTGGTACTTAACTGCGAGTACAGATTCAATAGGATTCAATCCGAGCTCGAGCTGATGGGCAATCAAAATCGGTGCGCATCGCATGTCCCAGAAATGGAAATACCCACTGTGAGCCCCAGACCGCGCGAATTTCACGAGGCTGTTTCGCCCTGTTTGTGGCCAATTTTCGCTCCATAACCACCGGAATTTCACGGGCAAAATGTGAAATTCACGCCCAATACCCGCGAGCACCGTTCACGGGGTATATGGTGCTTTTCGCGGCCATAATTGAGGCGAATTTCGCGACTTTCATGGTGGAAATTTAGAATCAATTGTTGTTAGTCTCACGGAATATAACGTTGAAGCTCGCACTATTATATTCCAGTTTCACACCAATTTCAAGTGAATTTCATATCAAAATTGAGGGGAAGTACTACACAAGGTGCTACACATTCGACTTATTATTCAGATTCGGGTGCTGGAGTAAGCGAGGGAAGACGGTCATTGACGTGACCTGTACCACATCAAGTCAGTACAGCGATAGGCAATGCACAAGGTAAATGTAGCTCACCTTCTTCCGTTTGTTGAGGGGAACCAGAACCAGACCCTGATGGCTCTGGCGAAGGTGAGGTGGATGGTGCTGCAAGGGTTCAATTTAGAATGCGTCAAATGCGTCAAGAGAAACTCAACTCACGTGCGAGTGGGCCGCGGCTGCCTTGACTGCCGGAGTCGTCGTCATCGTCCGAGGAGGCCCGCTCTCGCCTGTTCCGCCGCGTGCGGAAACGATACGTACCCTCTTTCTCCTTACAGCTCTCGTAGGTCTTCTGCGCGCTGAAGGAGTCGTGAACGAGAAATTCAGCTGCCCAATGATTGGTGCAGCGCTTGAGAGGGGGAAAGACATCTTCTATCTATAACACAATGAACCATCAACAAAATGAAATGAAGACATAACATACCGCGTCGTAAATCTTGAGCAATTGTCGAGAGTCTTGGCCTTTCCAGTTTCTGTCGAGTTGCAAAAGCCCTGCATCCATGAAGCGGCGGACCTGTCTCTGCTTACTGTGAGATATTGAATACGTAGAAGACAAGACAGCGACACACCCGAAGGTCATTCCACTTCCGATCGCGGACGAGCCGTCCATCCCGAGTCGGCGTCGCAGCCCTCCAATTGTCAAGTCAGACATACGTTCAGGGCGAGGGATGGCGGGAAGAGTGCGCGTGGGCTCCTGTGCGCCTGTAGCCGCCTCAGCCGCGTCCCGCTCACCGCGGGCACGAGCGAGCGACGCTGCAAAGAATTAGTACATATAGATTGAGGTAGAGCTGTAGACCAATGTGAATGACTCACCGCGCAATTGACGCACCTCGTCAGAGTCATTGGGCCGCTCCACGATAAGGGCGTCCTCCGCCTGACGTGCTCTGAGCACCTGGCGACGAGCCTTGCGATGTTTGCGTGCAGTCAGATCCAACTGAGCTGCACGCTGAGCCTCGCGGGTGTGTCGGAGCTTTGAAGTAAGCGTGCGCTTGCGATGAGCGCGTGGGGGGTTTTCTTTGTCGGCTGAAGATGGCATGAGTGGGTGAGTGGGGAAGAGATTGAGTGTAACGAAACACACCTCAAACTCTTTTATATGTGTTGTGGGGCGGGTACGATGACGGCGCGACTCCTGCATCCCCGAGAGTCGCTGCCGAGCTCCACATGACGTTTTGAGCATCCAGCTCACTCGTCCTCAACTGTACTCCCTCCAACGATGCCGCGCGACGACCACAGAGATTGTCCCTGCGGGTGCGGGACAAAGCAACACCCAAACCAAATTCGGAGGCACCTCCGCCAACAAACGACGCAATCTGTGCGAGTTGCCCAGCAGCACAGCTACGCAGAGCAGCGACAGCGGCTTTTGAGGCTCGAGGTGAAGGAGCTGATAGCAGGGGAGCCGAGAGACAGAGGTGGTGGTGGTGGGGAAGATGAAAACGAAGACTTCACGATGGGCGATGATGGAGGAGAGCCTGCGGCTACTGGGGCAGATTCTGGGTTACCCGGGATGCAAGTAGACTCAGATAATAACGACGCACCTCCCCAATCTCCCTCTGACCGGAACCACACCCCTGATCTCAGCGAGGAGGGGAGTGATACGGACCAGGACTCCGAGCTGGGCGACGATCCTTTTGACTATTCCCCCAGGAGTTCGAGGTATGGGGTAAATTTAAGCAGCTCAACGCCGGCGACCTCGTTCACGCGGCGGGATCTTGTTTCTTCTTATCACACATCTCCCGATGCCATACGCGACGCTACATTTGTCAAGGTATGAATTTGTGTAATCTCTTGCGGTTGTTTGCGTTGACACATGTTGGATAGTACCATCTACAAGTCGACAAAAACCAGCATTTTGCCAACCTTCCCGTCGTGCTCGAGCAACAAACCTTTTTCGGGCAGGTGCAAAAGTTTGTTGCGCTTTCCCTTCCACCCGACTTCCCCCTCCCCGCCGCGACGGCGACGACGACACAGCGTCCCCGTCGACTCTTCTTCTCGCTGCCGTTTGCTCAAGTTAAACTCGTCTCGAAAAATCCTGCCGGAACCGTGTACTTCAACGGCCGCTCAGCGGATTTGGGGCCGCCGACTGAGGTAATTGAAGTCAGCTCGATTGGACTGTCTTGCGGGGCGTGTTCCCGATCATAGCGGGAAGCGATGGGCATGTTTAGTACGGCCAGACATCGCTGCAAAGTTTTCCTTGGTTGAAAATTCCGTGGGGGATGCATTGGATGATTTGTAAAAGTAGTCTTGTATTAATCTAGTGCTCAAAATAATTTCGCTGGAAATTTGAGTGAAAGTCTCCTTTCACTAGGTCGGGTGAAACAACTTATTTCACGCTCATTGTACGTGAAACCCGAAATTCGCTATGTGGCACCCTGAAATTCGCGTGATCGATTCTTCACAGTGACCTGTCTGGAGAGCCTTCTTTCACCGGGTTTTGTTACTGGGGGATAATGATGATGATGGAAGAGCCCCAGACAGATTCGTATGATTATAGGATTACGTTGCCTGTTGGAAATTCATAGGATTCCAATTCGGGCGTGGATTGTTCGTAGGATTGCATATTAGGACTCAAGTGCCAAGGCTTCGTGTGGACGGAAGATTTACATGCCGATATGTGCCGAGGTCCAACAAAACAAAGCATAAAAGCAACGCGATCACGTGCCTCGGTCCCGACACATTATGTGATGGGGTTACGGCTGGTGCTGGACCGGTACTCGGCTACTCTCTCCCGCTTAAGGCGCCGCCCCGCCCCCTTCCCATCACTCTCCCCGCCTCGAACCCACCCTCAAGTTCGGAACGACCGCCCTTACTCCCCCGAACTCCGCCCATGCCGCCGTTTCCGATCTAAACCGTCAAGTCAGCGCGCCAAGAAGAAAGAAGAAGAAAGCGCGGCGCTACAAACTCAAGACGCACCTAAAATCTACCACACCCCTCCCGCTCGGCGCCTCCGCCCCTCAACTACCCCGAATCAACACCACTCTCACCCGCTATCCCACCCGCCACCACCGCCGAAATTGACCCGCGCTTCAGATCAAGCCGAGTCACCCGCTCCCCGACGCGATTCCGCCCTCCGCCCGCCGATCACCGCCGTCGCGCTGCGAAAATCATCAAGTCAGCGCGTCAAAATCGAAGAAACGGGCGAATATACATACCATGTCGTGGGTAGCGAAATAAATCAATTTTGAAGACATTACACTGGGCGAATTGATCAGTACAAGTCAAATTCAGTGGGACAGACCACTTACCAAGTAGAATAGAAACGCGAGAACCGGCTGTAAACAAGAGTCGAAATGAAGTGAATTCGATAATGAAGGGCTTGCCGTCTTGAGAATGTACGAAATGAAGCTTAGAGTCAGTGAATCGAGGCAGAACGAAATGAAACGAAATGAATCTGAGCGAAATTTGTCTCAACTCGCGTCGGAACGAGACAAAGCAAATGAAAACAAGCGAAAACTCACCAAGTTAGAATCCCCAACCATTGACTGGCAGACGTTCTCACGTCCATAGCGCTGTAGAATTCAATTAGTAGAGATAAGAAGAATGAAAATCAAAGATGCACAGAAATGTGCATCTCATTGCACATAGATATTCGGAAGCAAAGCTAGCGGGAAGATGAAGTCAGTTCAAAATCAGTGGGATCGACTTCGAAGACGACGCACTCGAGACCAAATCCGACACTGACAACTTCTGCAACTGGAAGACAAACAGAATTTGTATGAGTATGTACCAAGTGAATGAAACGGTCAGCGAAGGAATCGGACGCCGAGATCCCGAGAAGGCGGACTCGCGGTACAATAATATACTATCTGAATAGTAGTCTAAGAGAAATATGCACGGTATGACAGTAAGGTCGAAGTTGGTAAATGAAGTGAAATGAATAGAGGTGGAACGAAAGTGAAGGGAAATTGAATTTAAAGTAAACCTCGCCGAGGTCCGAATATGCATGCACATGCCATATCCATTGACTGGCAGACATCCTCAAGTCGAGTGAGCGATTCGATGCCATCAGCGCATTGCAACAGTGAAGAAGAATAGAAAGAGGCGGACGGAAATGTGCATCTCACTGCACATAGCTATTTGAACGCAAAGGTAACGAGGAGATGAAGGAGTCAGTTTATGGCGGTTAAAGTGCACATTTAAATATTCCCCCCAAATATATGAAATTTTTGCAAATCCCCCCTATAATGGGGTGCTTGGTATAATCCCCCCCACAAAAGACACTTTCCAAGGTCAACGGAAGTATTTGGGGGGAAAATTTCCAATTCCCCCCAAATACAAAGTCGAACTTTCCCCCCAAAATAAACTTCCAAGTTCGATTTTCATTTTTTGACCTAACTCCGGCGATTCAAAGGTAATCACTCTCGGTAAGTATCCTGCCTAGTCTCACTCCTCTGTCCTTCGTTGGCTCCACGCAAATCATAGGTTATTTTGGCCATCAAGCTCGGCACGCTCCGAGGTCGGCATTCTCCGGCATCTCTGTCTGATACAGTAGCAGTTAGCTCTAAAGACCTCGTGTATTATTCTCTAGGTCTGCCAAGCCCAGGCCCGGAACCTAGAGGTACTGTTAGACTCAATTCCATCCAACGTGCAATACAGGTAGAGAGTCCCATCAAATTCGGCTCCGGGCATCTTGGATAGGGCACCTTTCAGCCGTTTTCCGCTGGTCTGCTCCTTAGTTACGTTCCAGGTCGTGCTTTGTTCAATTAGCATTGAAAAGATGAAAGCTACAATGATTATACTGAGGCCCAACAGAGATGCCGGAGAAGGCCGACTAGTCGGACCTCGGAGAGTGCCGACTCATGCCGAGCTTGTACTGATGGCCAATACAACCTATATTTTGCGTTGTACCAGTGAAGGACAGAGTAGTGAGACTAAGCAGGGTACTTACTGAGAGTGAGAACTTTGAATTGAGAGAGTTAGGTCAAACAATGAAAATTAAGTTCATTTGGGGGCAACTTTCAACTTTGTATTTGGGGGGAAGTTCGAAATTTCCCCCCAAATAAACTCGGCGACATCGGTCGTGTCTTTTTGGGGGCAATCACGTCAAAACCCCCATTTATAAGGGGGATGGGCGAAAAAGTCATATATATGGGGGGAATATTTAAATGTGCACTTTAACCGCCATAGTCAGTTCTATTCAAGGAGATAGTCAGAATGAATGCGACGTACCTGATGCCCGACCTCAACTGACTCGAAGACTTGAAGTAAAAGAAAGAAAGAAGGTGAATGAATATACTAGTCGGAATAACCAGTCAGTAGACGAAGACGAGTTCAAGATAGAATGAACTCACTTAGATATAAAGAATACAACGGTATACTATAGAACCAGAGGTTAGTTCAATATCGACGCGTTCAAATGAGCGCACGCACCGTCAGTTGATACCGAAACGAAGTTGAAGGGGAGTCGTCGAGACGGTGGTGAGAGTAGAGTGAACGCACACGTCGAAGGGGAGCCTGTATGATATAGAATGAGGTCAGTCAGTGTGGATAGAGTCGGGATGAATAGTTGGATGGAACGGTGGAAGGTGCCAGTGGGTTTGGGAATGTGAACGACGTCGGCAAAGGGTATGTCGAGTGGCGAGGCGGTGTACAGAGGGCAGAGTGAAGAGGAATAGAAAGGAATGACAAATACAGCTTATAGACTCACCTCCACCCAAACCAACCAACCAGCTGCACCCCATGTTGGCCGCCGAACACGCACTCGGCCAGAAGAGTTTGACTATTATTCCGTTATCATCGAAACTCGGATCTGTGTACTCAAAATGTAACTCACCTTCGCTTCGGCCTTGGCTTGCTTGAGCTCTGCGTCGATCTGGGCCTTGGTGTTGGTCAAAGCAACAACACGCTCGTCGGCTGCCTGAGCCTTCGTGGCTTTATTTGCTGCGGCGGCGTGCCGTCTGTTGGAGCTGGCGTACCGATGAACGAGTTCGTTCTGGTTGTTGTTCAAGTTGCCGGTCGCCAACTTGACGGCGATTTCCGCAGCGCGACGTGCATCGTATTCGGCATATCTGCGTTCCGAGATAAGTAGAACAAAAATCCAGAAATATTGACTTACTTCTTAAAGGATTCGATTATCCCCATCTGCGTACCCGTCTCTGCGTTATTGCGTGCATGTTGCGCTTCACCCAAGTTGGTTGTTGCAGGCATTGAGTGCCAGTCGTTGAGAGCGATGCAGGACAAACATTGGATAATCGCAGCGAGAAGCCATACGTGCATGATTTTGTGCTTCCACCACCCTAACGAACGCTATGAGGATGTAAATAAAGATAGGACGAAAACATACTCTTAATGGTTCCGTCCGGGTCAGGCAAATTTGCGATCCAAATCTTGAAGTCTTCAACGGCCTCTGGAGACTGGAGAGAAACGAATCCCCGGAGACGACTATGCTCCTCTCGAGAGAGATGCGGCGCCTCCGGGATACCCCTGGGAAACATTAAGCGAGTGTATGCGCAGAACCAAATTCAACGCACCGGAAGACATGGGTATGGCAGACTCGTAAAACATATGGGAGTAGCGTCTCTGCACTGGTCACCACTCCGCGAAGTTCGTCGCGATCAACAGTGGGTAAAAACGCGTCCCCGAAGCCAAGAAGAGGAGCAGCCTCCATGTCAGCATTAAGCCCGAGGATCGTACCGCGTTTGTGAATACCCTTGAAGAGAATTGGGCGTCCGGTGAGGGTTATAACAAGTCGTTGGATCTCTTCCCAAACTTGCTTATAGATGGCACGATCATGAACCTCCATCCACACACGGCCCAATGTCACCGCTATACGGGTTATCAAAACTTTGCCGAAAAGATTCAAAAAAAATACGCGCCTTCGTTGATCGCCGCAAGCCAGGCGTTCACCTCGAAAATGTTCATACTCCCTACAACGGGCTTGAAAGTGGTGTCGCAGTCAAGGGTGCGTACCCGGTGAATATTTTTGATGAGTTCCGGATGAATACCGAAGATGATAGTGCGACCATCTCGAACGATTGAACTCTGCAGATAGCGCTCGGAAGGCGGCTTCGCTTGCTGCTCCGCTAAGTATACCGCAATCTCTGTAGTATCGAACATATAGCTTCAGGATACATCGAAAAGGAGAAAAATCTCACGTTTTTTGACATCCCCCGTAGACGTAGACGCGTTAAGTTCTTGCTTGACCTGCTGGACTAGCCTGATCCGCGTATCCCTGTTTGCCAAAGCCGGATGAAACAAAGCTGGAGTCGTGCCAAGTAAAGCTATCGTTGTAGGAGCTGAAACAACTTTGTTTAGAATTTATGAAATGAAAAAAAAAGCGTACCTCGATCCACTTTGGCCGGTGTTGCAGAGTCCCCCAGCTTACGGACACATTCCATGTATAAGTTTGCGACGATTCTATTGATCTTATTTTCCGGAGGCGGTGGATGAGTATGCGGAATCAATTTGGGAACTACCACCGCGGTGTACGCAAGATCCGGATAGAGATCTTCCACAGGGCAGTACACATGAAAGACTGCCTTGCACGAGATGGCGACCATCGGAGCTTTATATGCGATTCCGTCCTTCATGTGATTATACGCTGTGAAATTTACAGCCGGACGCTATATGCGAATTGAAGAAGTACTCACGGCAGACAGACTTCCCCTTGAAACCCTGGCGGCGAGAGATCACTCTGGGACAGACCTCGTCCGTGTCCTCCTCCTCGACAATGGGCTGACGATTCACAACCTCAGAAAAAGTGTTGGTCAATATGATCAAGAATCGCGAGACGGAGTACGAACCTTGAAAAGAATGTCTTGATCAATTTGTTTGGGAATGGCGAGCACGGTGTGGCGACCGGAATTCGTCGTGCAAGGCTGATCCTGGTGAGAGCAGACAATTATATAGTCTTGATCGTGTACAGGCTAATCGCGCAGGTGAGAAACTGAATACACGATCGAGCAATCACTTACCTGTTTTGCGAGCACCATGTGCGCTTTTCCCTTGCAGGTAGTGCCGTTGGCGAGAATAGCCTTGCAACTGAATGACTGCAATGACCGTTCATATCTAGCCAACGACATGTAAATCACGATTCAATGTAAAAAAATATGCACTTACGCTAAAACGCGGCCAACGGGGGTCGTATCCTGAAGCTCTCGAGTGCGCATTTCAGCATCAATCAAAGCTTGGCGATGCTCGGGGTTGAGATAACGGCGTGGTGCGTAGAGAAATTGCTTATCGAGAGATTTACAGGCAACGACGCCTCTGCATGGGTGCTCGGCGCGCCTGACCGCCACCCGAACCGATGAATCAAGCCCAAAAATGGAGCCGATCACACTGCTGTCGGCTTGAGCGCGCGGACCAGTCGAGCCTCCGTACGAATGAGGATCCTTTCGGGTCACATTAAGCGTCAAACTTATAAATTTATGATTGTACGCACATGATCTTTGAGGATTGCATCAATAGTTTGTCCCTGCAACTCTGCATCGCTTAAATCGTCCGCGCATACAATGAACGCGGTTCGCTCCTCGGGAATCGGAAAATGGGAAGGTATACCGCGCACCAGCTCAACGTGGAAAACCTTCGTTTTTGCATTGAGAGAGAGACCATCTGGGAAGTCTACAACCTTCGAGGTTACACTGGGCTCATTCCAAACGGTGGTTGAGTCGCGCCACGGCCACGAGTCGCGTGCCAAGTTGCTGGTGAGTTTCGTAGCAATGGGACCAATAGCCGCATCGATCTCATCTGGGGTCAGCTCGTATAGAGAATTCCCATCATTTGAGTTGGACGGCAGTCGAGAGGTCGAACTGAAAGATTTTAAAGTCGGCACACTTTCGGATCAAAGGCATTACTTACGACGAAGAGTCGGGTTGGACTGAATCTGGGGGCGAAAGCTCCTCGTTTGCGCTGGGATGGTTATCGTTGAGAACCAGGCTCAATTCACTCATTCTAGGACTCACCGGCTATCATCAAAGTCAAGTGTTGGCGACGCCGAGGGCGGACGAGAGGACTCCCAGAATTCGCTAGAATATAAAATTGTTAGCGCTATTATTGAGCATTCTAATTGATAAACATTTCCCACTCATTGTGCCAATTGGAGTCGTTCGATAGGGGCGCCGTAGACACAGAGCCAGACAGATCAGACTGCCATTGACTGGAGGCCAATTCAGCATAAAGAAAATAGACACCGGCACACGGCTCACCTTACAACTTCCCAATCGCTTTCGCTGGATGCCGGCCCGGAAGCGTATTGGTCGACAGTCGGAATGTTCCACAAACTAAGAATGCTCGTCAGTCGCAGACATAATAGCAACCAGAAGAATTTACCCATCAAATAGACTATATTCACTCGCACTCGACGGTGGGCGAGACGGTACGGAAGAAAGATTGTCAAATTCCAATTGCGGTGTGTTCCTGTTGTTCTTACTCAGTACGTGAAATTCAACTCGTTCGTGTTCAACAGCGCTTACAGCCCGTTCGAATCAGCTCCCTGTGCAAATGGATGGTGGGAGTCGACGGAATTTTGCGGAAATGGATCAGACATTTGATGCTGCGGCAGCTGAGAATCCGAGAACATAGCTGGAGGCAGATCGAAAGCAGGGGAATTTGAAGCCGAAGAAAAGGCGCCGTCCGTGCCGGAGAAGCCGCTGAAATCATTCGATGCCCACGATTGGCTCAGACTGTATCAGATTGGTAAGACCTTCGAGATTTCGACGCGGTCATCTGTACACACCTCGCTGAATCAAACGCGTTGCTGCTGCCGTCCCAATACTCGCCATAGCTCTGCGCGCCGTGCTGTTGCAGTGATAGCTGCCAAGCGAATGTCTGGGAAGCTTCCGCCTCATCCGCAGAACCCCAGTGCTGCATGGTGCTACCAAATAACGAAAGATCCGACCGAAGCGTCGAGAAATAGCGGCGCAGACCGCGCTCGTCGCTGAGCGGAGGTTGGGTGGCGGGGTGGTGGCGGGAAGGAAAAAAATGTTGTCACACTCACTGTCACGTTGATGTGATCGTGAGATCAACTCGCCACTTTTAGCGATCCTACGAACATGAGCAATCGTCGGGTACCAGCCATCCCACGAATTTTCCTCATCCTACGAACATTGCTACTTTGCCATCAATCCTACGAAAACACCCCGTCCCCATTTGCATCCTATGAACTTGGCGTGGGAATCCTATGCAAATCGCGCGCGCGTTTTAATCCTACTATCATACGAATCTAATATATACTCATGATGGAATCAATTTATTAAGTAACGTTTCATGCCCTTCAGGGCATATGTCGCTACTGCGCCTCTGTGTAGCTAACTATAGGTACTGTGGTAGGTACGGGTAGTCGTGATGAGTAGATAGATCAACAGAGTAGGTGTGGACACGGGTACGAGTAAATGCGAGGCCATGAGAAAACGATCATGGTGGGACAAACTTGAGAGTATGGTATGGTTCATGGGGCGAAAAGCTCTAGGAGCGGAAGTCCAGGTACAGCTGATTGTACGTGAGGGGGAAGGGGCATGAGGGGAGGGGGAATAAGTGCTAAACGGACTCGCCTCAGTGCTCACTTTGCATAGCAGCAAAGAAGGACCCAGAGGCAGAAAGTTCATCCTCAATGCGACGGAAGAGTATCTGACGAACAGGGCACTCTGCCGCCGTAGCTGAGTGTTTACCACCACAGCCACGCAGAGCGCATCTCGGGACGATATGGGGGCACTGTTTGCCAGATTTGCAGGGTTTGGCGTTGGGGCAACGGCATTCTGAAGTGGGATGAGGACCGGCGCAGGTGCCACAGACAGCCTTGCTGTGGCATTGGGAGGCAAATGACCGAATCGGAAACATTTGAAGCACTGGCTGGGACGGGGCCGGTACTTCTCAACACGGTGGAGGAATCCTTCGAGAGCCAGGCGCTCTCCAATACAGGCATTCGCCACGTCCGCGTCGTCGAAATACAGGACAAGCGATGAGTGGCGTTTGGTTGCTCGGAGCTGCTCTGGAGAGCGGCGGCCATGGACTGATCGAAGATTGGTGACGATGCCCGGAATCCGGAACTCGTTGTCGTCGATGAGGTCTCGTACCCAGGAGGTATCTCCATCTGCCTCTATACGGGTTGACGTTGACACTCGGTGGACAATGACGGCGAAGAGTGAGGTTCGGATTTTGAGAAGGCTGGAGAATGAGGGCAGCCATGAGCCCTCCTGGTCTCGAAGGGTCACCACCTCCTCCGGAGAGTTGAGGGTGAGGCGGATGTCACCATTACGATGCAGGGCGACTGCAGGGGTCTGAGGAAAGTATGTTTCCCCATCCCCAGCGAGGGCTTCGTACGTGATCCCCAAGCGTGTTGTCAGCGAGTTGAATTGGTCGCGTACAGCTGCGGGGGATAAAGTTGGTGGTGAGATCAAAACCTAGGATTTGGCCGAAGGGATTGGAGAGAAATGAATTTCTTATTGAGTTATGGTCTGTAGCCAACACCTAACTTTCTTAGTTTTTTAAAATTCAAAAATCCGTTCGGCCAAATCCTAGATTTATATGTCAGTTACAACTTTGCCTCTCAAGTTTTTCGGCACGATGCGGCTGCCGCTTACAAAACGTCGCGGCGTGTCGGCCATGGCATTTGGCAGGGATCCGTCATCAATCAATATGTACAAGCAGAACACTGATGGCTCGATCGCTGCCCACTCCCAGATGCAGACTGAAAAGCTGGGGACCGGCGGTCTTTTGGGGTAAGGACGAGATCACATGATGTGTTACGTGTGACGTGGTGGGCCGCCGAAGCGACGGAGGGGAGAGGTTTTGAGTGTGGAGGCATAGGTGCGTTGAGGTGCATGGGCAGCTACAGAGGCTAATTCTTTGACAGTGTTGTTAAGAGCATCGAATTTGGATACGAGGGAGTCAAGACGGCTTGTGGTTTCTGATGAGGACGGTGTCTTTTGTTGTACGAGCTGCGCTACGAGTTTTCGTAGGTTGTTAATGGCGTCAACGGTGACTGAACATGTTTTGGCGGTGGCCTTGGGCAAGGGAAGGGCATAGATGGCTTGGTGGAGGTCGTGAATGGTGAACCTGGCCGGAGTGGCGGGGTCCTTTGTTTGCGATGGTGGTGGTTGCTGATTGAAAGCCATCCTCGGGATAATATATAGGGTATTGATTATCTAGGTGACTTTTTTCGCCTCTCGAAGGCGTGAAGGTCGACGACGACGACCAAAACGGCGGGAAAAGTGCGTGGGATTCGTTACGGCAAACCCGCAACGCCCAACACCTTACGGAACGAGCTTGAGTCGATTCGAGTTCCCATCAAATCGACTGCCTCATTTGGTGTGAACATCAAGGCAACGACTCGAGGCAGCTCTGTCTCGCGGCACCCGGGTATGGTTCCCGTCACTCTACTGAGTGATTTACAGCTGTTAATGGCACTTCTTGTTTTTTCATGTAAAGTCAGGACGAGTTGCCAAAAGTTCGCGATATGTTTTACGAACCATTTCCGCGCGCTCTTCGGGAGTTGAGGGGGAAGTGGAGGAGTCGAGAGTGATGCCGACTGCGAGAGGTGTGGATCTGGATTTGATATTTTCCATCTCGAACTCAGCTAGGCGCGCTGTGAAAGAGTGACTGTACCAGCCTCCAAGTCCTGGTCAACGCACATCCCAAGCAGCCGATGTGTGTCCCCCACATCTTTAATATCCCAAATCTTCGCCAACTCCGCCTTCCTCGCTTCTGCCTCCTCCACCGACGACGACGCTGTGCCATGGATTAGGTATTAGCCTTGGATGCCTTGCGTCAGTCATGTACCACTTGTTCAGGTGACAAACCAATTACCAGATGCCATGTAGATTCAGTTGACGCAGCATAGGTAACGTCAAAGCGTCAAGTAAATCTTCGCGAGGTGATTCCTCCGCATTTCCTATCAATGTCAAGCTCTGCAATTTTGGAAGACTTGGGATCGCGGGGGGAAGATCGTCGCAGTCCACTATCACTGCACGAAAGCACGAAAGATTCTTAGCTTCACTAAGAGTTGTCGCGCACTCTTGTGGAGAAAGAAGGGTTGGCTCCAAGTGAGATAGGTTAGCCCACGGCAAAGCGATAATGTCGGGCTCGAAGCACACGGATAACCTCACAGAGTGCAGTTGAGGAGCATCTTTTCGACTTTTTTCACAACTTTTTCCATGTCTTCTCAAACAAGAGAAAGTCTTTTCTAGCTTTTTTGACTTTTTGACTTTTTCTACTACTTTCTGCTTGCACGGGAATCTATATCAGAGACACTTCGAATCATGTAGATTCTGGATAAACAATCCAGACTTGAGTAGGCAGATTCAATAGAGACTTTGCGGTAGCCACTGGTGGCTATTGGTGGCTAATTTTTCTTGGGACCGGATGGCAGCCTCTGGGTGGATTAGCCACTATTTGTACTACCTATTATTCACGGGATGCTAGGGTGGCTAACTCTAGCGGGAGGCTCAAAAAACTATTGCACACGAAGAGCCACAAATAGCCACCGGTGGCTTCCGCAAAGTCTCTAATTGCTACATCCCAAAACTCCCCAACACAAAGGCGGTATCGAGGCTGCACGGATATCGATATCGTTGAAACCGGCGAACGCAAGCTAATAGTAAAGATACCACGTCATTGAATCTCCGATGATCCCATCACGAGATGATGGTTACCGTTTGGCACACAGTATATCAATGTCCGTGGTCTATTGTGTCATCGGCCGCTTGCCGAACGCGTCCGAGTGGCTGTACCAGGTCACGCACACGGCGTGTCTTACTTAGCACTTAATTGAAGAGTGAAGATCACTTCACTTCAAAATCATAAAATAGAAATTTTTACGATACCCAAGTATGAGATTCGTAGCAAACATGATACTTATAGACAAACACTAAAGGTATGTAAATAGGAAACAAGAATGGACTACATAAAGTAAACAAATATTATTATTTTATATTTATCTGTTAATTTGTGTTGGCTGCCGGCAGTAGCTAAGTTGCACGAGCATCTCAATTTGCGGAGGGAAAAAACGGCAATTTCGGTTATTTTTAAGTAGTAGCCGAGCATCGGAACGGGACCAACATGAGCATGTACGTGACCGTGACCCTTGGCGTCATAGAGCCGACCTTGACTTGTTCCGTGCCGACTGCTTCATTAGAGAGTTTGCGGTGAGCCGCCAGAAGCCACCTGGCGGCTCTAATGGCATGCGGATTGGAGCGGCTATGCTGTCTGGCGGCTCGTTTGGCGGCTGGTAAGACTGGTTCAAATTTGGTTTTGTGAGTGTATTCTTAGTACTTAGTCATCTACATATTGAACCATACACACACGAAGAAAATTGGATCTGAAAATCTGACGCTATCGCACATTCGAGCCGAAGACTTCGGTTGACGCTGGAAATTGCTTCAATTCAAAACAATTATGCACGTTTGGACAACGAACTCTCATTGGCTGAAGGTATAGTCAAGTATGCAAGGTACCCAACCTCAAAATTGTGCTAAGGACCGCGCGCGATGAGCCGCTGAACGAGCCGCCACATGACGTAGCCGCTCCAATCCGCATGCCGTCGGAGCCACCAGGTGGCTTCTGGCGGCTCACCGCAAACTCTCTATTTTCGTTTCTGAACCTGCTGCCGACGGGCACCACCGGCCATCTATCGGCTATTCTATATATAGTCGTTTTCGTTTTCGTTTCTAGTATATACTCGGTCGGACAACGTTGTCCGACCCGACCCGTCGTCTGGACCAACCGCTGAGACCGACTGGTCCTCGCTCACACCGAACCTCGCTGATTATACCTCTCGCGATGAGTGGGTTCGTTCTACCATGGCGCTGAACATTGTCGACATTGTCGAGCTTGGACTGAAGGACGACGGATCAGCGAAGGAGCTATGGGACTCGATCATCGCCAAATATCGTCATAAATCCACAATGGCCGTGGCTCATGCAAAGGACAAGATCGCAGCAGAGGTTTACAACCCTGCTAGCTCATATTTTTAATCGCACGCGACACGGTGGATGTGGAATGGGAGCGGAAATCCGGGGGGCTTACAGTGTTTCTGGGATTTGGTGAATGTGATCCCACATGGTGCGTAGCAACGGTTTCAAAGGAAATTTTATTACTACAGTCGAAGCTGTCATAACCCATAGCCCTCGGTAGGGCCAAAAAGCTATGGGATATGATAGATTTATGGATAATTCTATTTGGGAACCCCATATTGTCGGCTAAGGGGCTCCCAAATAGAAAGAGTCTATTTGGGAGCCCCAACTTTCCCGGCGAGTCCCGGCAACTCCTTAACATCAGTTGATCGAAGTGATCTGCCGGCTTTCGGCACCTATGCATATCTAGCATTTATTATTGACAACGGCTTTCGAGATGACCTAGGTTCCAGTGTAAATTCACCTTTTACTTTGTACCTGCTTTGAAATTTGACTACTTTCGCTCCTTCTTCCTCTCAGAATTACACACAGGCTAATTGATTCGTGCCGAATTTACTCAAGTTCCCAACCAAATTTTCCGCAACCGAGAGCGTGAAGGGATGCAGTACTGTACAGTATCGAGTCATTCTAATTTCTAGGACACTTTTTCTTTGACTTGACGATTTTTACTCTGAATGCCACGGCACAGTTGTCAGTTGTACAAACAAAAATCGATGCCGGCAATCCCGCTCTCCGGCATGACCGGCACCGTTTTGCCTACATTCACAAGCTTGAAATCTTTGAACCTGGATTTATTATTCAGCTTGCTAGCAGGCTGTCAGACTTCCCAATCCCAAACTTCCGCCCCATCAATTCATCGAGTGGTCTCTGAGGTGCAGCGGCCGGATCTCGGCAGCGCAACATCATTGTTCTCAATGTTCTGAAATTGTGACTCTTATTTGGGAACCCCGCTCAAAACTTGGGGCTCCCAAAGAAGCCCCAGGAGTTTGGGGTTCCCAAATGGAATTATCCTAGATTTATGGGTTATCCCAGCCAAAAACCGGTCAAAAACCCCCCAAAATGTATGGGTTAAGGGAGATTATGGGTTATGGGAGCTATGGGTTATGACAGCTTCGACTGTATCCCCCAAAACTCCCCAGTCTACAACTGAAGTCAAGTGCGGCGAGCTAGGCTCGGGAAGCATCGGCGTGAGCGATGGAGCGCGCATCGGGGATGCCGATGGCGAGGTCTCGCTGCCAAACGGCAGCGGTTTCACGATGCGCAAAGGCATCGGCGTCTCGACACCCGAAGGCGACGGTGTCTCACCGCCCGAAGGCAATGGGGCCTCACCACCCGAAGGCAGCGGCAAGTCTACACTAGGGGAAGGTCGTCCACCCGAGACCGCCCGACTGTATGATAAATCGGGGGAGACGGGGCGTGCGTTTGTCCAGGAGGAACTCACATTGTCGGCACCGCGAGCAGATCTCGAAGCAGGCATTGGAGGAACAATCTGAGTATGCGAGCGGAGAGGGTAGCGGGCGCGGCCAGAGTCAGTCATCTGGGTAGTGTTGTATACTTGAAGTCAGAGCAACTGAGCCAAACAATAACAACTTTGATCATTCCCGTCGCCTGCGTCTCAGCTCAACTTGTTTTATCGGATAGAACACACTCAATTATGGTGTAAGTTCCAGTCCTCTCTCTTTCATTGGTGCTCAACTTGAACTGGAACCCAGCGAAGACACTGAGTCAATTCCGGACTTGCTTGATGTGCCGAACTCGGACTCCGAGTCTGAAGATGCGCAAACAAATGAACTAGGGGGCAGGAACAATAGCTTTCGCCATTGTCACCTCGAACTTGACCTTCGCGCCTTGGTTGCGTCGGTCTTTCATCTCTTGAAGAAGCTGCTGGCCCTTCGACTGTAAGACACCTCCGGTTCCAATACCAGGCTTGCTCTTGAGCCTGGCAACGCTGGCTTTGAGGAGGCTCGGGTTTTGTGCACGCGGTCCATTGCCTAAACGTCGACGAGAGACGGAGGCTTGAATCGTCCCAAATCTCAGAAATGGAGGGAAAATTACTTTGGTGGTGGTTGTCAATCTGATACATTAGAGGCTTTGCGGTAGCCACTGGCGGCTAATTTTTCTCACGACACGCTGAGCACCTGGGCTCAAGTAAGCCACCCTGAGCAGCTGTTATGAAGGGCATCTCAAGGTGGCTAACTTGGCCCAGTAGCATCCGTAGTCGTTGTGTGGCACGAGCCGCCAGTTCGTGTGGCGGCTCACCGCAAAGGCTCTATTGCTTCTGAAGATTGGGAGATGGAACCAGGGAGCGAGTCGTCGGCAGCTAACTCGAATTAGCGTGAAATCAGGACTGACGCGCAACCACATACCATATTTGTTACAGCAGCGGTAGCACAGAACGCCTTCAAGCTGACCATAAACTACTCGCCTATGCATTGCGACTTATCCTATGAGGTGATTTAGCTCATATTGAGGAGAGAATTAGAATTATTGTACTACGCACCCGAATTACAGCCTTCTCGACCTCGGAAGAGCTAGTTGCAAGCACTTATTGCAGGGGCGTCCATCAAGGCCGTCAAAGTCCTTACTGCACTCCGCACAGATTGGCATGAGGAAGAGAAAATTGCCGGCGAAGTCCGCAGACCATGGCTTCAATGGACACTTAGACCATGGCTTTCGGGTCGCCGTCGGCTAGGAATTTGGCTAGGAATTTGAAGGAGGTGTGTTGGGAGATTTCAAGGGCAATTCTGGGGCAGAGGTATGCTATATTCAAATCTCATCCTACTGACAGACAACGACTCGTTTCAATCAAGAGAAGTATGGATCCCTTACCGAATACCTAGCCCTACTAGTATCGATTGGCCGACAGATACCTCTCCGAACTCTCACTCATTCCCGCACCGGAAAACGACCCTAGATTCCTCCGAAGAACAGCACACGAATGGCGGCCTTGCAGTCGAGACGCGACGCGTTCAATTGTATCATGTGAGGGCGATGGCGATGGTGGCGACGGCGAAGTCGATGAGTACAAGTAGATGACTTGGGGGCGTCAGGACCGGTGTTTATCCTTTTGGAGGTTAGATACCGCAGTCCGGACAAAATCTCTTCAAAATGCTCCCAACTAGGATCGCAATGCGGACAAAATTGGGTCCAGAATCGGTGAAGTCGGAGTTTTGCGTCCGGACAGAAGGGTCGGGTGCTGGCGAACTCAGATCGCTGTCCGGACAAGATCAACATCGAAAGTCGGCACCACCGGCACCGTGCATTACCTTTGGACATATAAGTGAGTAGAACCAGCATATAAGTGCCGTAGACCCGTGCAAAAACAAAATTTGGCGAGTCGAACACGGTAGTTGAATTGATTGGCACGCACATGCTTTTGATTGCATACCCTGCCGCTTTTCCCGCTTCCGCAATTTTCTTGCGATTTTTTGGCTATTTTCTGGCGATTTTGGCGATTTTTTGAGGTCGAAGCACAATCCGGACAAGATTTGGTGATTTTTTGGAGGTCGAAGCACTGATCCGGACATGATCTTCAGCCTGCCGAAGACCCTCAGTCCGGACAAGAAGTGGCCGAACGGTGATTTCGGTATGACCTTGCTTTAGCTAAACTTAGGTCCCCTTCAGTGGAAATTCAATGGCCGTATCGACCAAAACACAACATGTCCATACATCGGCTTGATCTATCCTGTGATGCGTCCAGCCTTTAGGCTTTCACACAACACCATCACATCCAAACTTGATCCGGTACCATGACACCTATTTAGTTAGTTTCAGCGGAACGTAAGCTACTGCTCCATCATAAGATAATATTTTCGCATTCTGAGACCAGGGATGTCTTGCATTGAAACTTGAGCATTTTCCTTCTGGAGGCCGTCGCATCGGTGAGCCTAGTTCGCAAGCATGTACAAACATTTGGTTGACTCTGTTCGTCGATATTCACCGTCTGCTGAAACCAAATAGCTCAAAACATGTTTCTGCCAAGCATGAACAAACATTGGGTCAACTCTATCATCTCGGCCTCCTAGACACAAATAAGACCAAATAGTCTCCCGTGTCGGGTCGTTTGGCATCCTCAAGTGCACAAGACTCTACAAGACTTTACTATAGCCTTTACTCCATGCATGCGAGGCTCGATATAACACATCCGAATTCTCAGAACGCCAACGTCACTCACTCTGCTGCCATCGCCGATTACTACTTACGCCCACCACACCTGCTGCTACTTTGGCGCTACTCTGGCGCTATGCATTCGCTCTCAACGTTTATCAGCACGCTCTGACATGTTCCGACTCAGTACATGTCAGTCCTCTCAAATCCGTGAATTTGACGGCTTCTACGGGCCTCTTCCCTTCCCCCACCCGCGCGCTGCAAAAATCCAACAACACCAACAACACCTTTTCGTATGCCGCCTTCTCACCCGCTGTCAATCTCAGAGGCTCTAAGCGCCTCCTCAACGTCGCCGTTCCGCCTCCGGATGAACCGTTTCGCGTTCCTCGCCTGTCCGCAGCCTTTCACGACACCACAAACACATCGAAAGCTTCGGGTATATCAATCAGCGGCGCCCCTGCGCTTCCGGTTTACACCGCCGTTTCCGTCCGTCGTCGATGGTTTCGTGCATTTTGTTTCGTCGCGCTCTCAAAACTTGAGACGCAGCACCTCCGCCTTCAGAATCACCTCCAATTTGCCTTCTGTGCCCCTTGGACAACCGTAGTGAGGGCTCTCGGCTTGCTTGCTGATGCGATGATCGGGTACCCTGTGATGCGCGGTGCGGCCGTTGCTGGAATAGCCCGCCCGCGATAGGGCTGTGCTCGTAGCAACGTTACTAAGTATAAGGGCCAGGTTTTTACCCATCGTTAGCGGGTTAACCGGGTCTGTGACTGTGAAGCGGCAGCAGCACCAGTTTATTTCTAATTTCGATGAAACTCGTTGCAGGCGGTGATTGTCCCTCTTTCAAGGACTTCCCTGTCTTTGCCATTGACCACAAGAGAGAGAAAATTTACGTGTATGGCGGGGTTGAGCCTGACGACGATGACCACTATCCCACACCGGACTTCCACTGTCTGGATCTCAAGTCTAATCAATGGACTAATTACACGGTATACACCCCGAACATCGAAATCGAAGAGACGGTGACTTATCTATCTTACAGAACTCCCTGTATCATTACGATCGGTTGTTCACGTTATGCGTGACGCCTGGTCGTGAAGTGAACAATTTTGAACATGGTGACACGTTATGGCGACTTTCTTTTCAAAAAAGGGCTAAAAATCACAAAATTTTCCCGGCCGGCATCAGGACGTACCATATATAGTAATTCTAATGTGATGGCCGCTCGGTGAACAATTTATCCAGTGAACGATTTGGGTGACGGGTGACACCCAGTGAACAACCGATCGTAATGCTACAGTACTCGTAGCGACCATGAGTTCCACATTTCACAGGATTATCTAGTGAATTCAGATTCATGGGGTTGTAACTTCACGTAGCTGATTCACATGATTATATTAGACCAATATGGACTGCGTGAATTTCACTTGGAAATCGAATGAATGCATATGTGTGAAAACTGCTCAAAAAATACATTCCTGGCTTCCTGGCGGCTCTTTGAAATTCACTTGTGAACCGAAATTCATGGAGTTCAAGGTGCCCGGAACACGGTACATGGTTCTGGTCACCAGTACTGGTTGTGTTCCTTATACAGTAACATACTCAATTTAGGTAGTTCAAGTAACGTATGTCGGAAAATTCCTGGATTGCTTATAGCGGCGTGGAAGTAGTTAGAAGGTCTTCGAAGGCCCCAAGCCTCGGGGTCTCTTATAATGTACAGTTAAAACCTCATGATGGCCTCTAAGACACTCGGGTGACCTCTAAGCCACTCTAATCCATTACGCGATTAGAGCCTTCCAGCACCTTGGAAGCCGCTAGGATCCACTGGCTTGCACAATAGGTATCCTGTAGTTATCCTGTATTTATGACAGTACTACATCACACATGAAGAGGGATGAACACAGTTTTATTTCATTCTAAACAGTGGTACAGTGGTACAGTATAACTACCTGCGCTACTTCCCACGGCACACGGACGAGCGCGGCGGGGGCGAAGCACAACGAGATGAACACCGAGCATGCGGCGAGTGATCTTGAGATCCGGATTGAAACAGCCCCGCCTGGGACCACTTGAAATGAGTGGGCTTGCGGCGGCGGTTGACGCTGGCAAAAGTAGAGATGAGGAGGGCGAAAGCGAAGGCGAAAACAGATAAACATACCGGCGCATCGTCGTTGTCGTGTGATCCACGCTAAGGGATTAATCTGAACATTCGATGGCCTGCACGACGTGTGGATCAAAAATGTGAACAGAATATGATAAGTCGACAGCTCACCTAAAGGGTAGCATTACACGATTTATGAATGTATGGAGGTGCAGAAGGGGGATTCTGGGGGAGTTGCGTTGGGGTAATGACGGCGGATTCGGGGCAGTCAGACGTCGACTGCAGCTTGACTGCAACGCGGCGACCAAGCCTAGTGAGGAAGGGATTAGGGACAGGGTGAAAAGCTCTGTGATCGACGCACCTTTCGTCGTAAGTTCTCGCTAACTTTGCCATACGGACTCGAGTTGCTGACGTCGTGTGCACGGCCGGCAGCGGCAGCAGCGGCGCCGGGCGGGGACGAGATGCATGCGGGCCGTTGAGCGGTGAAGGGGAGGTACTGACGGCGACGATGTCGAGGCGTGGTGGTGGTGGGAGGAGACAAGAGAGACGAGCAGCGTTCGCAGCATATGTGTGCTGCGGATGTGGAGCGCTGACGTCATTACTCGGCATCTCGGCATTTGGACTTCAAACGTTTTTGCGGTTTTCTGTGCGGCCAATTTTCATGTCACGATGCATGAATTTACACGGGGGCGAGCGTCTACCGATGTTTTCCCATTTTCATTAACTTGTTTAGATGGCCTGACACCTCTAATCCCCTTAAGACACTGCTTGGCTTATAAGGTCTTCGAGCTAGCTTAGGGTGGATTATAAGCCACACTGCCAGCGGTTCTAAGCCATCCTAGGGTTCTCGAAGGTCCTAATTGGTTAGAAGCCGTTCGAAGCAATCCGGCATTTTTCCGACAGTAGCTTAGTAGTTGTCGGTGAAGACTTGTAGTAGTAATTGTCGCAAAAATCGGATTCCGATTATAACTGGTTATAAGTCTAATCAGGGTTTATAGGCGGGTTATAAACCGACATAGAAATTTATGACCCCATCTCCGAATGCTTCGATCTTGGCCTATAAAGCCTGATTAGACCTATAACCCGTTATAATCGGTTATAATTGAAATCCGATTTTTGCGACAAACACATTAAATATACCTCAGTACAGACCGAAAGCACCTCAGACTTGTATGTTGACACCAATCAAAGCGAGAAATAAGTAGTAGATTTTTCACGCAGTTTACACTGTGTTTTCACCTACTTTTCAAGGAATATTGGAAGGGAATCCAACACCGTGAAAGAGTTTTCATCAGAATATGTGGTGGATATCATTCCAAAACCATGTGAATAAACACCGTGGAATGTCCCATTCACATAGTTGGACCCAGTGAAAATATGTCCGTGAAATTCACAACTTCGTAGTGGAATTCACAGAGTTTTCTAGTGAATTTCCCATTAAAACCTTGTGAACCGACTATGGGAAAGTCAGGGGGTTCTGCAACCACAGTGGCGGACACCCAATGGTGATGGGGCTGTGCTTGAGCGTATGATGGGTGTCGTAAATCAGAGAACGCCGTGATAAATGCACGTTCCGAGACTGATATCAGTGATGCTGTGTGATCCAGCGTAAGCCGGCCTGATCGAGCGTGATGCGAGACTGATTCCGGTGATGTACATAGCGCGGATTCGACAGCTGTGAACGCGTCAAGAACGTTTCTCGTCCCTTCTTCGATGCTTGCGTCAAGGAAAGATATCAAGCGTCCTCCTCTCACGACGGTTTCACGGACGAGAGGAAACCACAGTACTCTCTACTCTATCATCTGTACCTTTTTTTTTGATTCCCGTAATCGAACTCTCCTCGCACTACTCGAGTAGCTTGCAACGAGGTTCAATAGTAGGATTTCTCAAAAAGACTGAAGCAGTAGTTGATTTTGGTGTGAAGGACTGGGACAAAATGGGGACGATTGAAAAGAGCCAATTTACCGGACTACTTATATGCTTATGCTCTACTCGGAGACTGAGACTGCGAGGAGAGAATCCTTATGTTTTTTTTTTTTTTTTTTTTTTTTTTTTTTCTTCTTAAAATTGTCCTGTGCTGAAACCCAGCTAACCCTAAGCCTACTTCATCTATGTAGTAATACCTTTGAATAGATGGATTCGCTAGTCCCGGAAACGCAGACGTTCCGCTAAATCCTAGTAGGCGTGGCCGGATACAATATGTTTCCCAATCCGTAATTACAATGACAGCTTGTGGGATTGATCGATTTTGGTGATGATGGAAAAAAGAACGTTGGTCTTAGCCCCGCCTCTTTGCAGAAAGCGCCCGTTCTTCTGCCTGTGCAGGCTGCAAATTCTCCCAACATGTAATCAAAGTCTTTACCAGGACCTTGGTGCATCCGCACGCCCTGGTATTTTCCCTTTATTTTACTGTTTCTCTCTGCAATGTATATGCGCTAAGCCGAACCAACGAGGTATTTACCTGAGCTATTTGTATAGCGTAGTTGGTCGTAACTATCGTATCATCGTATCACAGCGTGTCCCAGGCAAAACTGGATCCCGGCCCGTCATGGGACACGCAGAGCAGGCCGCCGCCCAACTGCATCGGGCGTAAATGTTCTCACACGTGTGCCGCGTACTTACGATATTTCCGCGGGACTTCTTTGCTATTCCCTCCCGCCTCTACCGCTTGTGATGGCGCGTCAACGGGATCATTCAAATTACGCGAAATGTACGTAAAGTTTAATAACGCGTTAATGGGCGTGTTCAATGGCCTTTCAAAAGCATTCAAAAGCATTCGGTGCCCCGGGGCCGCCCCACCCCGAGCCCGCACACAGCCAGCGTGTCCCGGGACACGCTGGCGCTGCCATTTCCCTTATTGGGCCGTGTCCCATAGAAACTAAGCAACTCCTGACAATTTTTTGTTGATCGCACCTCAGTGCAACCGAGAAAACCCTCAAGAGCTCTCTGACCGTAACTATCGATGGGAACTCTCGCACGGCCAGTCCGGGCTACCAGGGGCTACCCGGCAATTACCCGGCTAGCTGCTTAGTATTATGTAAAGTTGATAATCCCAAAAGGGATAATTTTTTGAAGTCTGTACCTCTTGGGTGAGCCCTGAACATTGATTTTTCGATTGTTTTTCGAGGCCGCAGCCGGGGATTCCAGCCTAAGTAAAGCCGAGACAACAGCAGAAGGCGTCTCTGACGAGAAAAAACGGCCACATCAACGAAAAATCGACCGAAAAATCCAATTTTTGGCCTGATGTCGGTCGGATAAAAATCTGTAAAATCCACATTTACCGAAGAAGCGAGCTTCACCCGGTGATTGGTCTACAGTTGTGGCAAAATCAATTTACTTACCAAAAATGGAAATTCCCATCAGAGCCGCTAGTGCTGCCGGGAGCTGAGTTGGAGCTGAGCTCGAGGTGATTGCCCATCAGCTCGCTCGAGCTCGGAGTTGGGCCGAGGCAGCTTGGAGCTGACATCCATAAACGGAAGTTTCCGTCCCACGGTCCCCCGTCTCCTCGTTTCGAGCTACATTGCATTGTTTTGACCTCGTATGCACCTCAAAAATGTGGTACAATTCTCCAAAAAGTATAATGAACATATGTACAATAAAAGACTATACAGTTTATGAGTAAATTATGGAAAAATACAAAGCACAATGATTATACAAGTGAATACAACACAAAAATCAAACGGGCGAAGCCCAGGAAGATTCTATAAGATCCTTGAGCTCTTGAGTACGCCCTGCCGCAATCAACCTTTCTGCTACATCAGGGTCAATATCAACAACAGACAGATCTTCCTCGGTTACGACTAACTCGTCGCAAAATTTGATGCGATCCTGTCGATAAATAAATTTGAGAATCTGGAGCATTTCCATCATCTCGGGGGAGAGACTGTTGCGTAGGGAGGCATCTGTGTCCTTGCTGGAAGAGAAAACACGCTCGCATGGTACCGCTGAAGCCTGAACAGGCAATACATCGACCGCCACGCGAAATAGGTGCCGGAACCGATACTGGCGAGCCTGTAACAATTTAGAAACCAACACAATCACAAAGAATACTCGAAACTCACCTCCCAGTAGCGAAGCAGGTCGAGGTCCTCATATTCTGGATCCGATCCACCCAGAAGGCCCTCCCTCTCATATTCATTCAGCTCCGTGTCGACAATCTGCTCATCTTCGGCAGCCACCCGGCGCTCCGCCTCGGCTTGCTCTTCCTCCGAAAGCGGCTGTGAATCTTGACTGCTTGGTGGAGATTCAATGTCGGAAGCAGAGAGCTCTTTTACAAGAGCACCCAGTTTTGCAAAACCAGATTTCTGTGCACGAGCGGCGTGGGACGAGGACGGCGTGTGAACAGCGCGGCGACTGGCAGTTAAAGGAATCTGGGCAGTGCTTGCAGAGTTCTGGTTAGTGCGGAACTCTCGGCGATACTCCAGCATCTTCGAGTGATTTGTCAGTAGCGCAATAATGGGAAGATTTGGGACGCACTGCTGCACGTATCCAAGTTCTGGGCTTCCTCCGCATCTGACGGGGACCAGTTATCCCTGAGCCATTGAAGTTTTGTTGTCGGATTTAAAACTGAGAAACAATATGAGTGGTTGAAGCGAATGAGGTGACGAAGGGCGAAGTGTTTACCCATGGCCAGCGCGTAAATTCGAGTGCGCCGAGACATCCCGAGGTATTCAGTGAATTTATCGACAGCGGCGTTAATACCGAGACTGATTTTCGGGAGCTCTCGAGCAAGAAGCTTGAGTGCGGCAATGAGCTGCTCATAGAGTGGGAGCACATAGGACAGGGTAGGCGCTTTCTCCGCAGATACTATCTCCTGGACAAGATGTGGGACCTGTAAAAAGCGCCGAATGTCGACGAGCACAGTCTTGGCGATCGGATCGAGTCGGTCATCTGAAATCTCGACTTGCATTGGGTCGTCGAGAAATGCCTCAACAGCCTGAACGAAATTGCAAGTCAAATTCAATCCCTACCTAAGTCAAATTCAATCCCTACCAGCAAGAAAAAAACAATGGAACAAACCAAATCTTGCTCAAGGTACCGGTCTATCATCAAAAACGTGGCCGACCAACGCGTGTCGACATCTTGCAAGAGCTGTATGACAAGCAGCTTTAAGGCAGGTTCGCCGAAGCCGCCCTCCTCATTGCCACGTTTGATTGTCTCCTTGAAATTATCCGTCGTTGACCAGATGCCCGGCACGATGTAACGAGTGTTCGTGTTTGTTTGACAGGGTTCTTTCTCAGCGCCTCCCAATACCCGACATCCTGCTTCAGCGCCTCGGGAATCGGCGTGCCGTAGTTGTCCAAATCGATACCAGCTTGAGGAGAAGGTAATTCGGGAAGTGTTGCGAGAGCGGCTTTGATATTAACGACATGTGGAAAACATCTGAATGCCTTTAGCCGTCGGACTCGGTAATAAATCATCGAAACTCACCGAATTCTGTTCCCTTCCGCATCGAAAGGGATCCCGAGTACGGCGAGCTCTTGCGCAATATACACCATGCATGTGTTATTATTATTGCTAGCATTGTCGCATGTAATCATACCAACCTGAGTGATCGTTAGTAGGCTATTCAATTCACGACTCGATGCGACTTACTTTGTGCAAACAACCGATCTCCTTCAAAACCTGTACAAAGATTTTTGCAATATTTTGACCAGTATGTCTCCCATCCAATCGACGAAAAGCGACGAGCCGGGTTTTCAGGACAAGGTGCCCGTTCGCGTCTCGGATGATGTAGTGGGCGGTAATACCCAGATGTGAGTCGAGATTCTCACGACTCCACACATCCTGGGTGTAAGACTGTCGCCCGAGCGAATTCTGGACATATAATTATAAGTGAACTCTGAGATTGTGATGCGCAGTACCTGAATTTCATGAATCATCAGCTGATATTCAGCCTGGAACCGTTTGACGATCATCTCGGATAACTTCGTACGATGTGGTATGTCCTTGTCCTCCAGTTGAGTCCCAATAAAAAGGAGGAGATCCCGGAGCTCCGGACAATCCACCACGTCTATGGACTGAAAGCACATATATCCGAACATGGAAGAGGCGAAGATGGGATTGCACTTAACGGCGATCCATTTAACCAGTCTTTCGTAGAATCCGGGGAGGGAGAATTCCTCCCGTTCTCCCGCAACCTGCGGCGCCTTCGCAAGATTTTCCCAATTCTTAAGCCCCTTAAGGATGACCATATCCTTCCAAACTTTGCCATGTTCCCCCTCGAGATGATTTCTAATGGTCTTGGTTTGTCCGGGACCATTCTTCCACGCCTTCCACTTTGGAAATCTAACGGAACAAGGGGTTAGTTCGGATAGGGAACACAAAATAAAATACATCTGAAAACTCACGGACAGAGGCGGCACGATAAATGAGAAAACACCTTTTTATCCGGTCGATCCTGCTTCATTTCCGTAGGTTCTGGTGCGACGGTTGGCGCGGAAGCGCCGTGAACACCTCGAACGAAATACCAGACATCCGTGGCATCGTCTGCGGATGCCGAAGCTTTGTTGACTAGGGAGCCGAAGTTGGGGTGAGGGATCGAGGGATGGGAAACAGATTCAGAGGCTGCGGCTGCTGCCGCTACGTTTGCGTCAGACGGACCCACCCCATAAACCGCGGGTTCTAAGGTAGAATTAGAGTCAATGCGGCGCCGGGTACGCGATGTAGCTGCCGAGTTAGCGTTGGGATTGGTTTTACGTTTCTTCTTGCGCTGCGGCGGAGCGAGGCCGGCATTAATCGTGTTAGTCGCGTCGACAAATGTTGTTGGAATCAATTTATTAAGTAACGTTTCATGCCCTTTAGGGCATATGTCGCTACTATGCCTCTGTGTAGCTAACAGTAGGTACTGTGGTGGGTACGAGTAGTCGTGATGAGTAGATGAACAGAGTAGGTGTAGACACGGGCACGAGTAAATGTGAGGCCATGAGAAAACGATCATGGGGGGGGGGGACAAACTTGAGAGTAAGGTATGGTTCATGGGGCGAAAAGCTCTAGGAGCGGAAGTCCAGGTACGGTTAATTGTACGTGAGGGAGAAGGGGCATGAGGGGAGGGGGAATAAGTGTTAAACGGACTCGCCTCGGTGCTCACTTTGCATGGTAGCAAAGAAGGATCCAGAGGCAGAAAGTTCATCCTCGATGCGACGGAAGAGTATCTGACGGACAGGGCACTCCGCCGCCGTAGCTGAGTGTTTACCACCACAGCCACGCAGAGCGCATTTCGGGACGATATGGGGGCACTGTTTGCCAGATTTGCAGGGTTTGGTGTTGGGGCAACGGCATTCTGAAGTGGGATGAGGACCAGCGCAGGTGCCACAGACAGCCTTGCTGTGGCATTGGGAGGCAATATGACCAAATCGGAAACATTTGAAGCACTGGCTGGGACGAGGCCGGTACTTCTCGACACGGTGGAGGAATCCTTCAAGAGCCAGGCGCTCTCGAATACAGGCATTCGCCACGTCTGCATCGTCGAAATACAGGACAAGCGATGAGTGGCGTTTGGTTGCTCGGAGCTGCTCTGGGGAGCGGCGGCCAATCCAATGGACTGATCGAAGGTTGGTGACGATGCCCGGAATCCGAGACTCGTTGTCATCGACGAGGTCTCGTACCCATGAGGTATCTCCATCTGCCTCTATACGGGTTGACGTTGACACTCGGTGGACAATGACGGCGAAGAGTGGGGTTCGGATTTTGAGAAGGCTGGAGAACGAGGGTAGCCATGAGCTCTCCTGGTCTCGAAGGGTCACTACCTCCTCCGGAGAGTTGAGAGTGAGGCGGATGTCACCGTTACGATGCAGGGCGACTGCACGAGCCAACGGGGTCTGAGGAAAATATGTTTCCCCATCCCCAGCGAGGGCTTCGTACGTGATCCCCAAGCGCGTTGTCAGCGAGTTGAATTGGTCGCGTACAGCTGCAGGGGATGCAGATTGGAAAGCTGGGGATCGGCGGTCTTTCGGAGTAAGCACGAGATCACATGATGTGTTACGTGTGACGTGGTGGGCCGCCGAAGCGGTGGAGGGAGCTGTCGTGGCTGGAGCAGAGGTTTTGAGAGTGGAGGCATAGGTGCGTTGCGGTGCATGGGCAGCTACAGAGGCTAATTCTTTGACAGTGTTGTTAAGAGCATCGAATTTGGATACGAGGGAGTCAAGACGGCTTGTGGTTTCTGATGAGGACGGTGTCTTTTGTTGTACGAGCTGCGCTACGAGTTTTCGTAGGTTGTTAATGGCGTCAACGGTGACTGAACATGTTTTGGCGGTGGCCTTGGGCAAGGGGAGGGCATAGATGGCTTGGTGGAGGTCGTGAATGGTGAACCTGGCCGGAGCGGCGGGGTCCTTTGTTTGCGGTGGTGATGGTTGCTGATTGAAAGCCATCCCTCGCGTCGACAAATGGTGCATGGGTTGCCGCAGAGGAAGGGGGAGGGATCACGGTGTTAAATGAGGCGGGGTATGTATTTTGAAAGCCGTAAGTCTGGCTGAAAGCGGCGGGAGGTGGTGGTGGAGGATACGGCGATCCGGAGATGAAAGCTTGAGGCGGGAGAGGCATGGCATGGGCCTGAGAGCCAGGCCAGGAGCCAAAGACGTTGGGGGTGGGGTAGGAATTCGTTGTGAAGTTGTTTTGACGTGCGGGTTGGATGTAGCAAGTGCATGCCTGCGGGTTGCCGCATTGGCAGGACGGCGAGGCCATGGGAGTTCACAAGAGGGAGGGTTGGGATGGAGTATAATTGGGGCAATATATATAACATTTTGGAGGTATCTATTGCGCGTACCTTGGACCCTGAGTGCGCCAACACACTCTCCCGACGCGCCACCTTTGCGTCTTATTTCCAGCTCTGTGTGGGGCGTATCGCGTCCTGCGTAGCAGTCAGACGGTGACGTCGACGCCAAGCGAGGTTGAGGTGAAGCATAGGAGGATTGGTTCGCGGCAGGAACACGCTAGCCGGTGAGCGGGAGGACGAGGATTGTGGTAGACGCGCCAGTCACTCAGTGACGCTGTCAAAAGTGTCACGGTGCCTGTTTTGGGGGCCGAGGCGAGGCGAGCTGGCATCACCTCGAGGTGCCGTTTATGGTAACGGGTCGAGTTGGAGCTGAACTCAGCTCGGAGCTAACTCCAGCTCCCGGCAGCACTAAGAGCCGCCCTACCGCACAGAAAAACGACACACTGGGAGGTGGACATGGGTTAGAGGGCCTGTATTCCTTGTGATGAATAGGTCTGCGCACAGAAACCAGCCCGATCTGTCATGTTTCTGACAGGTTTTGGCAGAGCCTTTTGGGACAAACTCGCCGGCTATCCCGGCAAAATCAATACAAAGACACAGATTTTTCTACACCAGACATGCAGGCTGGAGGCTCTGAGCATTTCTGTCAAGTTTCCCCTCGAAAAAACCATTCGTCTCCGAGAAAAGAAGTACCAAGTTGGTGCTTTATGCATTTTGAGCGCATTCATTATGACATCCTCGACTGTAGAAATTCCCGTTCTTTCCTCGGAGACGAATGGTTTTTTCGAGAGGCAACTTAACAGAAATGATCAGAGCCTCAAGCCTGCATGTCTGGTGTAGAAAAATCTGTGTCTTTGCATTGATTTTGTCGGGCTAGCCGGCGAGTTTGTCTCAAAAGCTTCACAAAACCTGTCGGAAAGACGACGGATCGGGCTTGTTTTTGTGCGGAGACCTAGAAATACAGGCCCTCTATCCCATTTCCACCTACCAGTGTGTCTTTCTTTCTGTGCAGATGGGATTTTCCATTTTTGGTAAGTAAATTGATTTCGCCGCAACTGTAAATAAGTACATACAGTGACACCCAACCCGGTATGTACTGGCCCTAAAAAAAGAAAGTGGACCGCGCGGTCAGGTTTCCCACAGGCCCCTATTGGTGCGGCGGATTACCCTCTGATGGGGGGCCCAGCCACCTTACGCCGCCGTACTCGCTCCTTATACTTACCACTATGAGTTGCCCTTCGCCCTCAAGCATCCATGCCACCGTGAGGCACTACCCCTCTTCTGTTTCCAATCCCATGCTTATCTTTAGTTTGGCCTCGACTTCATCGGCGTAATGTACGCTCAACACACCTTTCGCTGCTGCTACCCCAATTATTCATCGTTGCTCACCATTTTCTAGTGTGGGCGCTGCGTGAGTAGATCATAACTTCCAAACAGCGCTGCTGACAACTCTTTCATCAATCTACAATCAAAGCTTATGGGGTATCAGCTCAAAGCAGGCGTACGAATACTATGTTGTGAGTCCGCGCTTTGCCCGACGAAACACGCTCACTCAATTCTGTCCAGACATATCATACGAGGGATTCGGCCATTATAAGAGGAATAGTTAGTGATAGACCCGATTTTACTGGTTGCCTTATCACGCCGCGATCCAGGTCGCTATGATTCTGTCAGTCGGGGCCATCTCTTACTTCCTACTTCTCCGTGATCATGATTCTCGTAGCGTTCTGGGTACTCTGCATCAAGTATTCGTGACCCATGCTGTATATCTCTACCTAGTCGGGGGTGTTGGGAACCCGCAGATATTGCAGCAGATTGTTTGGTGTGTCCCCAGATCTCATGCTTCACAAGGACATTGTCAAAGGGAGAAAATTGCAGGAGTCTTCGCGTGAGTGATTCTACGAAAGTACCCATCAGCATACCTAGTCCAGTCATCTTCGTTGCCTCAGCCGCAGATTATCCTATGCGTAGGTCATCTAGTCACATTCTCAGTACTTGATTCAATCATTCCTATTTGGATGCAGGCGGCCATCTCGTTCATCGTTCAATGGCATGTGTAATGCGCCCTCACCTTTAGTTTTGGTTCTGATTCACAATAACAAATTCGTATACAGTTTCTTTGCACGCCGAGTCTGGATTCGTAAGGACCTTTTGATGCTGCAAGCTTACCCTCATTCGCGAATATCTTCATAGTGAGCTATCACAACATTCCAGTAATCTCGCTCATAGTGAGCGCTTCCTGCTTACAAAGACAAAGTTACAACTTTGACCTCGAAGCAATAGGCGGTCTTGGTTGTGGCCGAACTGTGCGTCAGCATAGGTATGGTGGATTGTGTCAAAATTATGACCCATAGTCAGTCATTTTTTGCAGTTTACTTCATCAGAATGTGAGCTGTTCTCGTACTTGGTGAAATCACACCACAATGGCGCTGATCAGACACTCGCTGGGCACCCTGTCCGAGCTTCCAAGATTAACTGTATGAATCGAATTGTCTTCCTTGGGAGGTAGCTAATTGATCAATCAGACTCTCGGCCATCTAGTCAATATCTTTGCCGTTGCTGGGGATTTAGTGATCACGGTTTCGCTCGTTTATTTACTTCAAGCTTCGTCGCCAGAAGTGCATTCTGAAGCTTTCCATTTCTTTCTTCAAGAGCTGATGACGGTTAGAACGGACGCTTTGCTCAACCGCCTGATAATATATTCGCTCAACACCGGACTACTAACCAGGTTATTTCTGTTCGATCGTTTGATAGATATGATTGCTTACGATTACTGGCAGTGTTTGCTCGTTGGTTTGCTTGCTCACGGTAAAGCCATTTCCGGAGCTACTGCACGTACGACCTATTTACTTCTACCGATTTTACCAGCTGGTCGGCTTGCCAAAAACATTTGCGTTCATAGCGCTCTACACGCTTCTACCACATTGTGAGCTCCATGAAATGCCCTTAATGCTCCGCTCCTCACACCTTTCTCTTGATTTCTCCAGTCTAGTAAGTTACTGGCCTTTTCGTCAAAATTATAACTCATATTTAGCAGCTCGATTTCTTTCCTTGGCTCGTACGCTCCATTGTTTTATCCATCCGAGCTACATCTAAAGCGGATACTTAACTACAGCCTCAACTCCCGAAATTTAAACCAAGAGGATAGTCCGGAGGCTCCAATACTGATATCCTCCGTCCGCTGGGGACGGGACCTGACGACCACACAGGAAATACGTGGTTCGGTAAGTACATACTAGCCTCAGACTAGCTCCAGAGCTCTGAGATTCTCCAGTCCTCGTTTCCGACGGCCGACTCGAATTCCGATGTGAAGCCACCTGCTTGATCATCGATCGTCTTTATCATCGGCTTGATCAACTGGGTTTCAAAAATCAGCAACGCTCCGTAACACTTACATTCATTTGTTCATACACTCCATAGTTCAACCAAAGTTCAACTTTAAGTTAAAACGGCACAGGGCTTTGAGAGGATCAAGGATAGTTCCGGCTCAGAAATACCCGCCGGCTTGATGGAAACTCGGACTCCCGAGAAGCCCGGACATTGTCGACAACGGCGCCTGTGCTGTTCGTTTTGGAAAAATATTCAATTTATATTTGTGAGAGCCGAACTTATATGAGAGACGGTGGAAATATGGGAGAGAAGCTTTATATATGCTTGGATATTCGATTTATTTGCAAGCCTCCAGTATTCATGTGAGCCGGGCAATATTTATGTGACATGAACAATATATTTGTGAGGAGGCTCAGCATATATTTCGATGTTTTACCTCAGCATCGCAATCAACATTATTGGGGGAGCCCCTTTTGTCCGAGGATCCCGGAAAGCGTGTGGCTGTGCTGAGTTCTGGCAGCTGATCTCCCACGGGTACGCCATCATCTATGATCTCCCATGGGTACGCCATCAGTGCTGGCATGCCACATTTGACAGCTGTCAAAATTTGCTTGCTTTTCGAGCCTTCGTGCTCTCCCTCGCGTCTTCCCCTGCTCTCACGGCCACCTACGGCCTCGAGAACCCTCCGAGAATAGCTACTTGGTGTGAATCTCCCCAATTGAATGAACTTTGATCCACTCCAGGGCCACCTCTACCACCATGTGAAGGTATTGATCCCAGTTGGGTTCCAACTTGAATTGGCAAGGTGGGAGGATAAGATGGGTAAGTCAGTATCAAGAACACAACTCCCCTTAACAGAAGCTTGGGCAATCACAATCCACAACAGTCAAGGACTAACACTGAAACAAGACTTTGGGCCCAGAGATTTTTCTTCTGGTCTTTCTTTTGTGGCCATTTCTCGGGTCAGGAAATTGTCCGGAGTTGCATTTCGTACCCCTTTTCCACTGAGCAGACTACAGAGAGCGAATGTGACGGAGTCAATAGCCTGTTTGCGATGCAGCCATTGAATGGCTAATGGCTAAATAAGTGTCCAAATTCCGGCGTATTGACAAAAGATGCCCCCAGTTCGAGAGTCCAAATTTCATTCTAGGTAGCTCTTATTGATTTCTACATGAAATTATAGCCCATCAAAGTTTCCTAATGCGGAAATCGGTAGCCATTCAATGGCTCCAATGGCTCTTCGCAAACCCTCTAATGAAGATTCTTGAAGCAGATGTGATGCGCCGAGCAGAGCTTGGTTTTACTTTAGATACATATGGAATGGACCTTAGCGAATTTGTATTCGAGGATTGATGATAGGATTGTTCAGTATTGAATTATGGTCTCAAGAACACGGAATTCACGCAAGCTCCCCCCTTTTCTGTAAGCCGGGCACCGGCATTACAAACATACTTCAGTTTCATTGGGGGAGCTTGCTCCCCCCTTTGTCAAAATCCGGATGTCTTACCGCAGAAAAAAAACGCACATTACGGAGATGTTGGGCTTTATTATCCTTGGTGCGCAGATTGATAATCTACTGCTCGGTTGAGTGCTGGCACTGGTTCTTTGCCTGAAATTGGCGGCTGCTCCACTGCCGCTGAGCTTGTGGTCTTGAAAGAAGCGGGCGGGATCCGAAGTTGTTTGATGGTTGAAATGCGCAGATACTCACAAAGCAGCGATTGCAGTCGGTTGTTCCGCCGGCGTCAGCGCATTAATTGGTGGCTTGTGTCCGTACCGCCGCCATCTCTAAAGTCGGTGATAGTCCGCCAGTGTGTCAGGGGAACTCCCTCTTTTGGCACTACACAGCCACCTATGACGCAGGCCTCCTGCAGATTTCCCACTTTCCCGTCAAATCCCCAAAGCCCTATGTCATCGTGGAGTAAGGCATGTGACTTGGCCCGGGATCATTGCCGATTGCTCCGAGCTTGTGGGAACTAGTTACTATATGTTTACTGCACCTAGCGTGGGAATCCTCAGCCTTTCTTCTCTTTGGATTCTCCCTCGCTAGGTGCGGTGTGATGTATTCTTAGTAGCTCCTTAATTAACTTTGGATTCTCCCTCGCTAGACCCTCGAGACATCTCGGGTCCTAAAGGTTGCCCTTACAGCAGAAGAAAGGCTCCAAGGGATTAACTGGTCAAGATTGCGCGCTTTGGCGATTTTTCAGACGCTTCGTCGGACTCCTCCTCTGCTGTCTCGGACGCGCAAACCGCGAATCTTGCCCCCTCCTCCCCCTCTCTAGAACCCACCATGACCGACTCTGCCGCCGCTGCTGCAGCCGCCGCCGAGCGGATGGATAGGCTCGAGAGGACTGTTGACCGTCTGGTCGAGCTTTTTCAAACTGCTGCCAATCCTTCCACTACTACTGCTCCGACCCCTGCCGCTCCTCCAGAGCCTCCGGCCGAGAGTCCAGGACTCTTTGCCAACCTCACCCCGGCAGCAAAAACGGTCCTTCGACCGAACCCCCCTTTCGTCTTTGACGGCGACCGCTCGGCTGGCCGGGCCTTCCTTCACTCAGCTCGGACTTACATCCGACTGGTTCCGGAGGCGTTTGTCGAAGGTGGCGAGATGTCCGAGGAAAAGGCAGTGCGTTTCACCATGTCCTTTATGTCCAAAGACTCTGCGCAAAAATGGGCTGAGCGCATGTCCATCAAAACCCCTTTCCCCTTCCTCACCTGGGACGCCTTCACCAAGGAGTTCTGCTCACGCTTTGTCGAGGAGAATGAGCAGGACCACGCCCTACACAAACTCGAGTCTAGGGCATACTATATGGGCTCCCGGGATGTCTTCAAGTACACTGATGACTTTGAAGACCTCTTCGACCTTGCTGGGTTTGCTGACCTGTTGGTCAAGGTCACCAAGTTCCGCTCTGGCCTTGACCCTGCCATCAATGCGGCCATCACCTCGTCCAGCGACCCCCCAGACCTCCGCGACTACATGGCTTGGCGGACCCGAGCGTACCGCCAGTACGAATCGCACGTGCGGGCTCGTGCTGCTGGGCTTCTCCCGAAAACCCCCTCAGCTCCGCCAGCCGCTCGCTCACGTCCAGCAGGTGTCTTCCCTGTTGTTCCTACGCCTCCTCCTCGGGCCATGCTAGCTCCTGCTCCTCCGCTGGTAGTCCCCATGGACGTTGATCGCACGCGCTCCGGGAGAGGACCTCCCCGTGGCTGCTACCGATGCGGCGGTCCACACCTGGCCCGGGATTGCCCCACCCCGGCTGACGTCCGAGCCGCTGATGTCCTTGACGAGGTCATACGTCAGCTTGGGTCCGAGCTCCTCTCCGAACTGGTGGCTCGGGTTGCCACCACCGACTCGCTCCCTGAGCCGGAGTCTGTAGTCGCCGAGGAAGAGCAGGGTTTTCTCCCATGCGACGAGTGAGCGGTACGCCCTCGATCGCGTCCCCTAATCGTTTCGCATGTTTGTATGATGAGTCTGCCAATGTTACATCTGTTGAACCTGCCGAAATGAAAGACGTACCCCCTGCTCCCCTCCGTTCCCCACGCATCCGGCGAAAGCCTTGGGAACGTAGACTTCCTCAGCGCTATACTGTTGCTGCTGCACCCGGTGCCAACTCCCTGCATCTCCCCCTTGAGATTCAGGCAGTCCAGGACGCCACCAAGCTTTCCCTCGAAGGTCTCGTTGACTGTGGTGCCACCTCAGACTTCATTGACTCTGAGTTCGCAGCTAAGTCTGGCCTCCCCCTCCGCCGCCTTGCACAGCCCATTCCAGTTTTCAATGTGGATGGCTCGCCAAATGAGGCTGGTGCGATCCGCGAGGTGGCTGACGTCGTGCTGCAGTATCGTGGTCACTCTGAGCGCATGCAGCTCGCTGTTACCGGTCTTGGGAAGCAGAAGCTCATCCTCGGCTACTCCTGGCTCCGGAAGCATAACCCGGAGATTGACTGGGACACCCGAGAGGTCAAGATGAGCAGATGCCCCAGCGAGTGCTCTACGTGCCGCACCGAGGTTCGCCTGGAGGCTCGCGCTGCACGCCGAGAGTCCCGCCTGGCCGCTGAGATCCTCCGGCAGCTCCGACTTGGTCCCCTTCCATCCCTCTGCGCCATAGACTTAGGCGAAGATGAATACGATGACCTGCCAGAGCTGTTCCCGGACTACGAGAATGATGACGAGGATGATGTGGATGAAGTGGATGATGCGGATGAAGTGGATGACCCCCTTGAGCCGGGAGACCGGGTGTTCTACACCCAGTTCCTGCCTTCTGAGGATATCCGTGCTGGAAGCACCGTCTCCCAGCGCCTGGCTGAGGCATACGCCAAAAACTCAGCCCCGGCGCGCTCGGACGTTCCCGAATGGGCCCGAGAGTTTGACGATGTTTTCAACAAGGAGTCCTTTGACTCGCTGCCTGAACGCCGATCCTGGGACCATGCCATTGAGCTCGTGCCGGACTCTAAACCCACGAACTGCAAGGTCTACCCAATCTCGCCTCTCGAACAGAAGGAACTTGATGCCTTCATCGAGGAGGGACTTGGCACTGGCCGGATTCGACCGTCAAAATCACCTATGGCCTCACCCGTCTTCTTCGTCAAGAAGAAGGACGGCGGACTTCGGTTCGTACAGGACTATCGAGCTTTAAACGCTATGACCGTGAAGAATCGTTACCCGCTCCCCTTAATTAACGACCTCATCAACCGACTCAGGGGAGCCCGGTACTTCACGAAGCTCGATGTCCGATGGGGCTTTAACAACGTTCGAATCCGTGAAGGCGACGAGTGGAAGGCAGCGTTCCGGACCAACCGGGGACTGTTTGAGCCGCTGGTCATGTACTTCGGTCTGACCAACTCCCCTGCAACCTTCCAGACCATGATGAATGACATCTTCCAGGATCTTATCCTCTCTGGCGACGTCATGGTCTACCTCGACGATATCCTCATTGCCCACTCAGACATCCGTCGGCATCGAGAGATCGTCCGAGAGGTCCTGCGGAGGCTTCGCGCAAACAAGCTTTACCTTCGAGCCGAGAAGTGTGAGTTTGAGCGGACCTCCATTGAGTACCTCGGCATGATTATCTCCCACAACCACGTCGAGATGGACCCTGTAAAGGTTGCAGGAGTGGCAGCTTGGCCAGCGCCTGAGAATAAGAAGGATGTGCAGCAGTTCCTTGGCTTCACAAACTTCTACCGCCGGTTCATTGCGGGCTTCTCAGACGTTGCTCAAGCCCTCTTCAGACTCACCAAGAAGGGCATTGCCTGGACCTGGGGGCCTGAAGAGCAAGCTGCCTTTGACGAGCTCAAGCGGCGGGTGACTCGGGACCCCGTTCTGGTTCTCCCAAACCCCGAACGCCCGTACCGGCTCGAGGCTGACAGCTCTGACTATGCCACCGGTGCCGTCCTCTCCCAGCAGGGTGACGATGGCAAGTGGCATCCGGTTGCGTTCTACTCCAAAAGCCTGAACGAGGTGCAGCGGAATTACGAGATTCACGACAAGGAGATGCTTGCGATCGTGCGAGCCCTTGAGGAGTGGCGCCACTTCCTTGAGGGCGCGCAGCACCCAGTTGAGATCTGGACGGACCACAAAAACCTGGAATATTTCCGGAAGGCCCAGAAGCTCAACCGTCGCCAAGCTCGGTGGTCTCTCTACCTCTCCCGTTTCGACTTCTCGCTGCACCACCAACCGGGTCGCCTCATGGGTCGCCCCGACGCGCTTTCTCGGAGACCGGACCATGGAGTGCAGGACGATAACCAGGACGTTACCCTGCTTCGACCCGAGCTGTTCCACGTTCGGGCCACCGAGGCCCTGGTTATTGCTGGCCCTGAGGCTCCCCTCCTGCGCGACATTCGTGATGCGCTTGCTGGAGACCCCGACCTTGAAGAGCCCATTGCCCTGACTGCGAAGGAACTCCTCAAGGCCCGAGGTGTGCGGTCCGCCCGGTCTTCGGAATGGCGTATTGAAGGTGGACTCCTTTACTTCCGGGGGAAGATTGTCGTCCCCCGAGACAAGGACCTCCGCCGACGCATCCTGGAGCAGCACCATGACACGCGCGTTGCAGGCCATGCTGGTCGTTTCAAGACCCTGGAGCTCGTGTCTCGGAACTACTGGTGGCCCCAGCTGTCGCGCCATGTCGGTCGGTATGTCGCGACTTGTGACTTGTGCTGCCGCACCAAGGCGCTTCGTCAACTGCCGATTGGTGAGCTCCACCCCACAGAGATCCCAGAAGAGCGCTGGCACACCGTGTCGGTCGACTTTATCGTCGAGCTTCCCGAGGCCCATGGATACGATGCAGTCATGGTCGTTGTCTGTGCCCTTGGGAAGAGAGCGCACTTCATGGAGTGTCACACCACCATCGACGCGGTTGGTGCTGCTCGGCTGTACTACCGGAACGTCTGGCGCCACCATGGCCTGCCAGAGAAGTACATCTCGGATCGTGGCACCCAGTTCATCGCAGAGTTCACGCGCGAGCTTTGGCGCCTCGTTGGGGTCACCCCAGCCACTTCTACGGCCTACCACCCGCAGACCGATGGCCAAACGGAGCGTGTTAACCAGGAACTCGAGCAGTACGTCCGACTCTTCACCAATTACAAGCAGGACGACTGGGATGAGCTGCTACCTGCAGCGGAGTTTGCGTACAACAACCACATGCACTCCTCCACGCAGCAGGTACCATTCATGACGGACACTGGTCGGCTTCCACGGATGGGCTTTGAGCCCCACGCTGCACGCTCTAGGTTGGAGGCTGCGAACGAGTTCCACGATCGGATTGCATCAGGGGTTTCCGAGGCGAAGGCAGCACTTGTCAAGGCCAAAGCAGAGTACAAGCAGTACTATGACCGCCGGCGGACACCAGCTCCAGACATCAAGGTTGGTGACCGGGTGTGGGTTGATGCTTCAGATATCCGCACCACCCGCCCTTCGGTGAAATTCTCCCACCGGCGTATCGGCCCCTTCAAGGTTCTGAAGGTCGTCGGTAATGGTGCCTTCAAACTGGAGCTGCCGCCCCGGTACTCTGCCCTCCACCCTGTCTTCCCTGCCGTGAAACTTCAGCTTGTGGAAGCCGATCCATTCCCCACTCGCCCCAGACATGAAGAGCCGCCACCAGTCCTTGACGTTCCTGGCGACAAGCAATGGGAGGTCGAGGAGATATTGGATGCCAAGATCCGCTACGGGAGTCTATGGTACTTTGTTCGCTGGAAGGGTTATGACCCGTCCCATGATCAATGGGTGAAGCACTCTAATGTCTTTGCCCCGGACGCTGTCGCTGCTTTCTACCGCAAATACCCTTCCAAACCTCGCTCCATTGCTGTTGCTGCCTTCGATTCCCTTCCCTTCCGTGACCGCTTGTCAACTCCAGCTCAGGTGCGATCTATGCGTCGAGGCGCCGCATTCCAAGGGGGGGATGATGTCAGGGGAACTCCCTCTTTTGGCACTACACAGCCACCTATGACGCAGGCCTCCTGCTTTCCCGTCAAATCCCCAAAGCCCTATGTCATCGTGGAGTAAGGCATGTGACTTGGCCCGGGATCATTGCCGATTGCTCCGAGCTTGTGGGAACTAGTGACTATATGTTTACTGCACCTAGCGTGGGAATCCTCAGCCTTTCTTCTCTTTGGATTCTCCCTCGCTAGGTGCGGTGTGATGTATTCTTAGTAGCTTCTTAATTAACTTTGGATTCTCCCTCGCTAGACCCTCGAGACATCTCCCCCCTCCGCGCGCCAAAATCACGACAATGGTGAGCACGAACAGAAATGGAAACGAAGCATACGAGAGAGACGTGGCCCGTTGCCATGGAATAGATGCGGTTGAGACGAACAAACATTACGAACCATGGTATCCAAACTCAACAACTGGCAACAGCATTCTAGCATCAAATCAAGGTTGCCCTTACACAGTGAATAAAGATTATGAAAATAAATAATAGGATTGAACACTCAATACAATAATAAGATAGACGTCACTCGGATCCGGCGCGTCTTACATAAGCTAAATCAAGCCGTCAACAAACCAATCAAAACAAACCCGTTGTACAGTCGTCACTGTCCTAAGCCATACATACCTCTGATAACCCATAGTACTCTCCTGTAACCCATACTTTTATGGCCGCACCGACTTGGTTTGCAGTGAATTTGAACTTATAACCCATAACTCTCTCATACCCCATAATCCATACCTATCTTCGAGAACATAACCCATGGAATTCCCGTATGGGGTCATCAACACGGACAGCTTTGAATGTAGGCTCGAATCCAGCCTTTGTATGGAAGCAAGCTTGTCGATACACAGGCTGGTCGATCTGAGTTTGAATTGCCACGTCACACCGAGTTACCAAAAAAGGTTGTTCCTCGCAGCAGCACATTTTCGATGAAATTTCTTAATTCAACAACACAATGAGCATTTCTGAGTGTTATTGTGCACACCTGAGCTTGAACCAAGCTGAGATTGTGCCGTGGGCAGGAGTTCTGAACACATTCAGCGACACAGTCGCACCACGTGATGCCACGTATCCACTGTACGAAATAACCTTTTTTGGTAAGTTGGTGTGACATGGGATTTCAAACTCAGATCGACCGGTCTGTCTATCGACAGCTTGCTCCATAGACAGACGGTCACCGGTCTACTTTGAATGATATTTGGTGTCAAAACCGCGAAATCAGACCTGTTGGGCTAATATCGCGCTCCAATCTGAACTAATGGAACTTTGGCCGAGGTGATCATCAAGTTATGTCAGCACTCCCACGCACCTTATATAGTAATATCCCACAAGACACGTGATCAGCGGCCACAAGTTGAGACTACAAAACACTTTGATTCAAAGTTTGATATTGGGGACTGGCAAATCACACCAAACAAATGTCTGTTTGGACTTTGTTTGTTCGGAGTCGGTCCCGCCCCCCGCCCTCTACAGTGACGCTAAAAATCTGAAACAAATTGCGAGTGAGTCCTGAGCCGAATCCTCAGGGAATGTCCCGCGCCGATTTCCCAAATTCTTCCCAAGAAGAGCGGGACATTAACGCAGAAATGGCTGGGAAATGGCTCTGCACGGAGAAAATGACGGGTATATGGCCTCTACGAGGCGGGAGCTTAACCTTTATAAGAAATTTCAGAACCTCGACACCCTTTCAATCTCAGTCCTTCGGACTCCTTCCACTCTCAAAAAATTCAACCTAATCTTATTTTTTGCTTATTTTAGATTCATGACTTGACAAACCATTTCCTCCCAAGGCACGGCTCTCGTTTGGCTCTCTTCAAGGCCGCACTGCCCTGAATTTTCGAACGACATTCGTCTTGCCCAATAAGAAGCGGGTTCATTTATTCTTGAGGAAGCTTGCCCAACTACTCCGAGTCGTTTGCTACTCATCCAAATCAGTACAAAATTAAACCCATTTGAATATTTCTGCCAACGGCAATTGCTCTACAAGTTTTCTGTCAGAAGCAGCTTGACCTCTTGGATGAAGTCGTGGAACCACAGCGGTCCGCAACTGGAAGCCTTAGTTCTCCCGGCATAGAAATCATCTCGGCACTGATCCGTTGAAAGGCATGACTCAACACCCCCGACACATACTTTATTTGGCGGCGGCCCCCGCGGCTATTTGTTCCGCTCCCCAAGATTGAAGCGTCTGAGGGTGGCCTAACCTAAAGGTTAAGCAATAATCATTTGCGGAACAGCAAGGGCCAAAATGAAAAAAGTGGCCGGGACATTCCCTGTAGATTACAAATACTAAGAGATCCTATACTCAAGTTGTGTTGAAAATGTCAACGGTTGAGGCTGCAGAAGGGACTGATGAAGGGCAGACATTTGATCACAGCCACTTGCCAGTCCCCATTGATATACAAAAGTAACCTATTTACGAGCCGGAATGTCCACCAATGAGGCTTTGAACTCCTTTTTGATATGAATCAAATCACCGCCGGCAAGTCCGTGTGATATCCCGAGATAAAGCGAGCAGCGCAGTTTGCGTAGGCTCGTGTCCAGCCGTTATCGTAGCAGCACAATGACGAGCAAGCAAAGTATTGTGTACTCTAACGGCTGGTGGCACTTAGCCGTAAATTGATAGATGGCAATTTCAAACTCCGAATATGCCTTATTAGGAAGTATCTCCGAGACTGAAAGCCGTTGTTGTACTTCAGATCCAGTTCGGCCTCACCCAGAAGTTGCCCAGAAGTCTTCCTATGTCGGAAAAAAGTCAGTTCGCTTACAACGGATTGAACTGGCTTACGGCCTTAGCACGGCTTGAGACGGCTTACAAGCCGCTTGCCGGGGGCTTACAATCCGTTTTAATCCCTTGTCAGCCGTGATAATCTGCTCAGCAAACAACTTGTATGGGAAGTCTCACGGAAGGTTAATCCAAGGCTGATAAGATGTTTGTGCTTTGTTTTGGCTGGTCTACATTCAATTTTCACTCTGCACGAGCAATCTGCAGCATTCTTCCCGCTGGTTCGACCTCATGCCGAACTTGCCGAAGGCTGTTACAACATTTTCCCATCTACTCCACAACTCACAAATACCGAGGGCTGCTGCGGATGGACTCCCACGCTTCTTTGCACCCCAACCGCATGCATAGAATCCCGCCGTCGCCTGCTGCACCGACCAACCCGTTCGGCCGATGTCAGGAGTAAGATAGGACCCAATCCACTACTCCACGAAGCGGGCAATCCCAGCAAGATCCCAGTACTTCAAGAGTCGACTCCCCAGTTGTCGTTGCGGTGCAGACGCAGGGTCTGAGTGTCTCATTCGTGCGTTCGCCATATTTGCCTACATTCCTAACGTCGAGTCAACTCCCTGACTTCCTTCTACAGTACGCCTTTGTGACGACTGGACTTAACTTTGCTCGTGCGTACCTCACCAGACCTCACCAACGCTCTCACTCAGGTTGACTGTTACCTAGAACCCTTGAGCATTCTACAAAGTACGTTACATTCATATCCTGCTGTCGCAATTTTCTTAACTCCTTCATCTAGTCGCTACGCGTCGTCGAGGCAGTTACGACTGGTTGCTGTGAAATTCGAAGGCAATGAAATCCTCGTCATACTTGTGAGCAATCTCCGCAAGTGTCTGGAGCGCTTGACGAGCCTAGCAAAGTGGTGATGTCACTTGAAGGATTGCTGGGCAAGGAAGAATGTACCTCGCACCATCGAGACACTCCCCTTGTGGAGCCACAAGGGGTCATCGACTGTAAGTCGTCGACCAAGATAACTGTATCGTATTGTCGCAAGAATTCCAGGGCGTCTTCTGGCATCCCACGCGTTGAGCTGATTTTGTGTATGATTTTTGTTGGTGAACCAGTTATGCTCTCATAAGGCGGTGGTTCAGAGCTCGCCGAGCGACTCTGTTTACGACCAAATATGGCCGATAGAAATGATCGCTGCTTCGGCACTTCTTGGCTGTAGCGTTTATCCATGGTGGGGGTGCGAGCAATGGGGAAACTGGGAAGGCGTCGCCTTTTATACATAAGTTACGCGAGGGCTATGATCGGGATGCATCGAAGCTGTACAGCTTTTGTACACCCGCCACCAACCCGCCACCTCATCTCCGAGATTTACACGTAGGTTGTGTATGCCGGTGCCCGGCGAGGATATACAAAACGGCGGGCCCAGATGATATAGATCGAGGATTGATGAGAGGCAGATAGGCCGAGAGGAGGCAGATGAAGGATTTTGAGGCACATCGCTGCAAAGTGCGGCACATTCCATTTTGGGCCTATTATGTTAGTCTCGCTACTCAGACTTTCTGCCGAGTCGATGAGAAGATTACGGCTGGTGCACAGCTTGTCGGGGCTCCGCCCCAAACCCCGGGTGTTTTTTTTTGCTGGATTCCGTGCCCGCGGCGCCGCACTGCCGCTCGCTGCACTCGCCGGCGCGCGGCGCCGGGGACCGCGTGTGAAAAGTCACCTGCTTTTTCACGTGAATTATCACGGGACCTAATAATAATAAAGTTCCATTTTTATAGTAACTACTAACAAGCTTAAGCACCCCGCCTTCGGCAGGGCCGGCTCGCTGCGCTCGCGTCCCTACCTACGGGGGGTACACAGCTTGTCGGGGCTCCGCCCCAAACCCCGCCTGTTTTTTTTTGCTGGATTCCGTGCCCGCGGCGCCGCACTGCCGCTCGCTGCACTCGCCGGCGCGCGGCGCCGGGGAAAGCGTGTGAAAAGTCACCTGCTTTTTCACGTGAATTATCACGGGACCTGCGGTCCCGTAGTGTCTTTTATTAATACAAGCTTAAGCACCCCGCCTTCGGCAGGGCCGACTCGCTGCGCTCGCGTCCCTCCCTACGGCTGGGGCACAGCTTGTCGGGGCTCCGCCCCAAACCCCGCCTGTTTTTCTTTTGCTGGATTCCGTGCCCGCGGCGCGCGGCGCCGGGGACCGCGTGCGAAAAGTCACCTGCTTTTTCACGTGAATTATCACGGGACCTGCGGTCCCGTAGTGTCTTTTATTATAGATAATATAATATTATAGACTGGACGCCGTTTACGGCGTATGATGCTACTCTAAACATGAGATTCTACTATTGATTGCATTTATATGGGTGGGAGTGGTTTTCATGGGTTCAGTAGGAGTAATCCCGGGGGTGAGGGAGAGCAGGGAATTTGTGAATACGTGAGGGGTGTGGGAGCAAGAGGAAGGGGCAGGGATTGGCATTGGGGGAATTAATCCGTGGGGAAAAACGGCCCCGATGCATGGTGCTCGGCCGCGATGCGTCGAAGAATCGACTGACGGACGGGACATGCAGGATCGGTGGATCGGTGCTGCCCGCCGCATCCCCGGAGGGCGCATTTGAGCACGATATGGGTGCATCCAGAGGAATTGGCACGACAGGGAGTCTTGTGGGGGCAGCGGCAGTTCGAAGTGGGGTGGTCAGAAGCGCAGGTGCCGCAAACAGAAGGTCGTTTGCACTGCGCGGCTATATGTCTAAAACGGTAACAGTTAAAGCACTGCATGGGCTGCGGGCAATACTTCTCGGTGCGATGGAGGTGACCGTGAAGAGCGAGCCTATTCGTAATGAAGTAATTCGCCACATCCCGATCATTGAAGTGCAGAACCAATGACGAGAATTTCTTGTCAGTCTTTCGAACCTGCTCGCAGGAACGGCGTCCGATCCAGTGAACTCGGACCAGACTCTCGTGGTCGACTTCATTCGTATCTGCTAGCTCCAGAATGTCGTTCTCCCACGAGTCATTGCTCGCATCCAAAGTGCCATTACCAACATTGAAGCCAGTGGGGACACGATGCATGACAACAGCGTAGGAGGGGAAACGACATTGGAGCAGACTGGAGAATGCGGGCAGCCAGTCGTTGAGGTATTCCTGAAGGACCTCTACCTCTTCGACTCTCGCGAGTGTAAGACCCTCTCCCCTCATAATCCAATCCCCTCATACGTATTGAATAATCAATCTGCGCGTCAACACATTGCTCCCAGCCGGGAGCCTCGATGAATGCCTCCAGACCATGACAATGAGGGGCGGCATCCTGCCCTCCGTCAACGCTCAGCTACGGTTCTCGAGGAGGCCCGGCTATGGGCTGCTACTGAATATGGCTACAACTCAAGACGCGTGCACGCGACAATGAATGAGAATTTGAAGACGCGAACTAAATACGATGCGCACCCGTGGCAGCTAGACGTTGCCGAGGCCTTGCTTCTCCGTGTCGATTGTCTTGTTATTGCTGGCACAGGCTCGGGAAAAACTACACCTTTCCTTCTTCCGCTCCTTCTCCCTGAGAACAAGGGCAAGTTTGCTCTTATTGTTTCCCCTCTCTTATCGCTTCAAGCTGAACAAGTGCGTCTCATCTCTGTCTATGATTTCATACTTGTTCAACGGATCGGCAGGCTGGTAAATTCAATCATGTCCATGTGCTTTCTGCTGCGGTCAACAATGAGACGATGGGGAAAGAAATGTTAAAGGTGTGTTGCAGCATTCTCTTCTGCTTTGTTGTTGTCATTAAATGCGAATTAGCGACTCCGAACATCAAGTCCCGATGCCGCACTGCAAGCTATATTCGCCGGTCCGGAGATGATAATGGAAAATGAGGCTTTCAACAGCTGGATACGCTCCAAGGCCACGCTCGAGCGTGTCCTCTTTGTTGCTGTTGACGAGGCTCACCTCATACGCCTCTGGGCGAAGTTTCGGCCTCATTACGAGCTTCTCACGCGTCTACGCTCCCATCTTCCAACCCACATCCCCGTTCTCGCTACCTCGGCAACAATTACACCGCTTGCAGAGGTGGAGATATGCAAGACACTTGAGATTGACCTCGCCAAGTCCTTTTACTTGAATCTCGGGAACGACCGTCTCAACATTGCAGAGCACATTCATCACATTGATAGCGCAACAGATTACAATGCGCTGCTGTCTGTACTACCCGACCCATTCATCCCCGCTCGCCATTGGCCCAAAACACAGATATTTATCACTGAAGTCCTCGACACCCAAAATCTTTGTATGTTCCTTCGCTCCAAGTACCCGGCGGCTGTCCAAGGTAAAATTGATTACCTCCACTCCCATCGTGCCGCGTCGGCCCGTCGTCGTCGCATCCGCCGCTTTCGACGTGGAGCAAGATGCTAGTATGTACTGACATTGGCGCCATGGTTTGTGCACATCTTATTTTATTAAACCCTTGCTCATGTTGATTCTAATTAGGGCCAGGACATTCCCGACATCTCACAAGTAATACGATTTGGCGCTCCGGAGACACCCGAGGCGCTCAAGCAATATTTCGGACGTGCGGGACGTGACCTGTCTGTTCTTGCAGACGGCCATCTCCTGCTCGAACGTTCATGTTTTCAGACGCAGAAGAAGAACGTTCGGAAGAAGCAGAAGACGACGGCAGCGGCGGCAGTCGATGCCGCGCAAGCGTTGTCCACAAGCGTGCCTGTGTCAACCCTTTCCGACAACCTCCCCTTCCCTGTTCTGCTTGCTGACGATCAACTCCCTGATCACCTTGAATGGAGGAAGAAGCTCGAGCCTGATCTACGTCCCTACGCTGCTGCCCAATCGCCCTGCTTGGGTTCCTTGAATACATCACCAACAACCCTCACTTACTTACACCCAGTGGGACGGATCGCTGGGCTACTTACCCCCTCCGTGTGCCGCTCGCAACCACGGATCTCAACCAACCGCCTCCATTCCTGGGTAATATATCTCTCTCATAGAGTTTACTCTAGCCCACTCTACGGCATATAATCACTGTATAGCTATTCAGTATGTGTACATTGTTTACTCCACATACCTACCTACCTACGATATAATCTGTATATAGTCTCGTTCATAGTTCAGTATCATTGTTGGAGTCCGTATCACTACACACCGATTCATCTGACTGTTCCCCTGGAGTCGTGTTACGTTCATATGTGCGATTCTTCTTCCATGTCTCTAGTATTGACCCGGAGACCATACTTTGAACTCCGTTGGCTATATAATCTTCCGACCTATCCTCCTTATCCAGCTGGCGACCCCTCCGATTCGAATGAACTCCGAGCAGTCGCTCCAAAAGCTTTTGAATATCTTGCTCTTTCTTTGGAGCCGTGTGTCGTTTACTGCGGGTGAGTGTATTGAAGGCGTGGTCAATGAAGTCTGTAGTTCGTCGGATCGTCGGGATTGCTGGATGCAGAACTTGCATGCACTTCCAGCCGCCGCTTGGCCCTTGCGGTTTGTATGTTACCTATATAAAGGTCTGGTCAGAGCCTCTGCCACAAATTAGGATTATTTTCGACCTTTATGTCTTTGGTATTGTGCTCTTGTGCCTGGTCGAATGAGAGGAAACTTTCGGAACGGCCTGTAAAGGTCAAAAGCCAGCAATTTTGTCGAACAAAGTCGCTATACACAAAGTCAAGTTAGTGCAACTAAAATGAAAGTAAGTAAAACAAACACACGCAACGGCCGGGGGCCAATCCTTCTTCAACCCGTTGATAAGCTCTAATGTCTCGTAGGCATAATTATTATTACCGCCGCCTATGAACCGTGCAAGAAATGTGGGAAGCAACGCCTCTAGAAGCCCAACATCACCGCGTTTGATTGCCCGCACCAGAGTCAGATAAGGGAGAATATCACGCGCAAATTGAGTGTGTAGCTGCTGCCGTTCGTCACGCTCGGAAGCCTTTGCCTGATCCATTGAATTGAGCGCAGCAGATGAGGCGTGCTCCCGGTATGCTTTTTCGGCCATGGCCTCAAGCTACGCCGGAGTCAAAGAGGACAAGTCCTCAATCTCCCGAGTCTTCTGCTGTTGTACGCCAGATCTCCCGAAAATGGGCTTCAGCAACGTGGTGGAGGAACTCGTTGAGATGCGCATGGAATGGACCCTCTGTTGAGGTCTTGTGAAGACCTCGGCGGTTGAGAAGATTAAAGCAGGCCATCAGACCCTCCCCCTTCGCACGTCCGAGGTACTGTTCATGAAGGGAGTTGGCCACAGTCATAGTGAAGTGCAGCCACCCAAAGACAGGAACGAGATAGTCGAGCCGATCAACAGAATTATCGTCACCTGCCCGTCTATGGAACAGTCCACGAATGCGGGAAACAGTGAGTTGATCCCCAAGGAAGAACAGGACCCTGTTGAGTCCTATGTCCTTAGTAATGGCGGAATCCATGAGTCTCAACTGCTTCAGCCACTCTGTGATGAGTTGCTCATGATCGGAATAACTTGCCTCTGGCTGGTTAACCGACCCTAAAAGACGTTGAATCCATTTTGCATCTTTCCCCGTTGAGACGTTCCAGTGGCATGAGAAGTTGATGGTCCGCGAATGGATAGTTCTCGAGATCAAATTCGGCAGAGTTGAGAAGAAAGTCGAGAAGTGTGTGGATATAAAAGGGGCGGAGCTGTTTCTCAGAGTCGCCCATGAGTTTCCAGAGCTCTGCGCCAGTCATCGGATTGTTGAGATTTCCAGCTCGTCGAGCTTTGAGCTCGGCATTTGCGGATGGAGGGAGTGGCTTGGCTTTGGGGTTGAAATAAACTGTGGCAGCAGTCCCACTATTCAGCTTCTGCAGGTTATCGAGGCGCTGCGAGAAAACTTTGAATAGAATCACAACATTATCGTATGTCAAGATCCACGGGTGTTTTGTAACGAGATCTGCAAGCTCAGCCGAAGACATTTTTGACATCCGCCGAACTGCGTCGCTGATCCAGGTGTGACCCATGGCCATGGTGAGGCCGAGTGCGTGAAGAACGTCAAACCCTTTAGCACTGAGACCCTTGAATAGACCGCAAAGGTTTTCTGGAGGAGGTTGAAACACCTGTTGTGTCGATACATGAGCTGAGAAACGGCGGTGACAGTGATCTAGGAATGTTTGAGCAAGAAATACATTTTCCGAAGCTCGAATAAATTACCATAGGAGAAGGATCGTTTTTTATAAAGTCCATTCATGATGGCAACAAGAGTAGGTGCCCGCTGCAACATAGATTTGTGCAGCTCAACGAAGGTAAACCCCGTCAAAGTGGAGGCTCGCACATCTGTCGCTGTTTCTGTTGTCAAAAGCGGGCCAATCTCCCGCATTTCATCGTGCATCATATCAAGACAGGCCTCGACAACCACCGAGGGGAGTACAGCACGGCCGCCCTTCGCACGCTTTTTCCTCATTGATGAATTCCAGCGTGGCGGCTTCAAGCACCGTTTCAGTATGAGCGGAAGCTCGTCACTGCACGAAAATGCTGTTCGGGCATAACGGATGCGTGGATTCTGAACAGCGCACTCCCTTCCCCAGCACAGGGTTTCCAGAAACAGCGCAACATCCAAGCCATTTTCATCCAGTACACGGGACAACTTGGTCACAACCTCTTCATCGGGAAGATCATCAAGTACGGCACGCAGACGGCGAGTTCGCAGAACAAAAGGGGAGACTGGTGCGCTGTCCTCCTCCTCATCTATCGGCTCATCTGCTTCATCGTGTAGGGAAGGTGCTGGCGACGGTGGCCGCGATGGATTGATTTCATCATGTAGTATCTCCTGTGAGACGTTGTAATATTCATCTTCAGAGTCAATTTCTGGATCTTCGGGATCCTCAAGGCCAGCCACGGGAGACCTTGGCTCAAAATCATCGACAATGGAGGCAGAGGACATGGTTGTTGGCTCAAGAAATCGCTTGTAGATTACTCGCGGTGTTCTTATCAAGATGTCAGACAATCAAGCCGTATTAAGCCCCAGTTCACTGTAGATTGGTGTCCAGAGTTGCCGAGAATACATCCTATGAAGGACTTTTTAAATTGCAGTCGTTGTGTAGTATGTAGTGCACAAGCGACTTTCGCGGGCAGCCGCAAAGCATTCCGACGCGTCGAGTGATGGTAGGTGAGTCACGTGACACCACATCGATCGGCCCAGACGCCCCAAGCCTTTTAATTTTCCCACAAGCCAACCATCAGTCAACTGCCAAAAATGTCTTGTATTCACTATATAAGGAAATACCTCCGGCCTCTGTATTCTACTGCACGGATTGTGCGGAGACGTCTGGGTATCCGAGACTACATTTTTCAACCTCATAGCGGCGGTTGACGAAAATTACTAACCCATATATCATGTTGAAGCGAGGGTGTCCACATCAGCCCGAAAACGCCGGGAAACGATAGACCGGTGACCGATCTCTCGTGTGAAGACAAATCGTTGACACTGGTGGGGCTGGGCATCCGCGGTGGCCGAAGTGGATTGTGTGTACATGTTTGTTCCCCGCCAACGTCCAAAAACGGGTGGTTTTTGGATCGTTTCATCCACCTTCGGTACCGGTAAGCATTCCCTCGCAAAGTTTGAAGGCTCCATTCGGCTGTCGTGTCTTAGCGTCACTTAGCGTCACTTTGGAGCACTTGGGAAAAATTCCACGCCAAACTTTTGGTGTGAAATACTCTTAAGTGACGTCAAGTGCTCCGAAGTGACATAACCGAATGGAGCCGAACGTACTAGACATGTATCGCAAAATCAAATGTCCCTACCATAAAGGGAAATTCAAATCAATCTCAACCTTTTGCCCAGTCACACATACTTTGAAGCAGATCTCTGGTGATAGAAAGAATGAGGAGGCATCTAGGACCTACCCTGGACTTTGAGATTCTTGATTTCACCCAGTAACGAGTGACTTATGGCTCCAGCCATCTGAATACAATCTGAGGCAGAAAAGCCGCAATGAAACTTGTTCAAGCGATGTAGTACGATATTTCTTGCCACACTATCGTCCTACATTCTCTGTTCCCCCGTCACCCTCCAATAATGTACAAAAAGGTCGAGATTGATTTGAATTTCCTTTTATGGTAGGGACATTTGATTTTGCCGCAACTAGTCTGTACCTCTGTGTCAATGTACATATTCTTTAGATAAGTATTCATTGCTCTGAACGCCACTTTTCACCGGCTTTTTGGTCCAGATTTGTCACCGTGTTCACCTGCAAACCACGCAGTGTAAACAGCATAAAAAAAGATAAGAGACTAGTGAAATATAGTATGGTATGTCAAGCTCGCCTCGGTGAAATTTCTGGGCGATCCGTTGACCGGATGGTGAGCAGTGCTCGAGTCGGAATCACTATTTCGTGGATGATTTGATGAATTCTTGGCCGTATTTGCAGCGATTTTGTGCTGGAATCCTCATTTTAACGACAATGTAGTAGTAGAATAGGTTTCTTAACCCCCAACTAATGATTTTTAAGTCGAAATATGATGAAAATGCCGAAGTTGCATTCAGGTTGTGCTGTTTGGCAGAGGAAAAAGGCTAGTCATGGACGAGATGGCGCAAGACCAGGGCACAAATATTGAGCCAAGTAGGCGAATATTCTTTTCGCTAGTAAATCCTGATAAAATACAAGTAAGTATTAACTCAGTCGTGGAGGAAACGACTCGTGTATTATATACCTGATAAAATACAAGTAAGTATTAACTACCAGGAGAGTCAGTAAACTGTAAGGACAGTAGATACGAGTGCACATACCTCAGTCGTGGAGGAAACGACTGAGGAATGTGACGGTGACACAAAGCTACACTGACTCGGAAATAGTATTGGATCACCGGGTTCTGAAACTTTGGGTTGTTACTGAGGCTGGAGTGTGAGAGGAGTTTCTAAAGTAGATAGTGTATCAAGTACCTTACCATGTACCCTTTCTACGCATAAATGCTTGACGTCCAATTGGACGTGGTGACCGGCAAGTCACACCAAACGAATGTCTGTTTGTACGTTGTTTGTTCGTAGTCGGTCCCGTCCCCCGCCCTCCACAGTGACGCTAAAATTCTGAAACAAATTGCAAATCAGTCCTATACTGAATCCCCCGGGAATGTTCCGCGTCGATTTTTTAAAACTCCCCCAGTGGACCCGGAACAGAATCGCGGAAATGGCAGGGAAATGGCTTTGTCAGAGGGAAATATTCATTTCCGAAGTTACAAGGGCAAAAACAAAAAATCTGGCCGGGACATTCCCTGTAGATTGCTAATGGCTAGAGATTATACACTTAAAGTTACTTCACAATGTTGACGCCTGAGGCTGCAGACGGGACCGATGGCGAACAGACATTTGATCACAGCCACTTGCCGGTCACCATTGGACGGTGTTGTGGCAAGAGAGTGTGATCATCGCGCACACGTGATTCAATTGTTTTCCCTTGTTTGACAGCTGTCACATTGTTTAATCCCAACCACCACAACGACGCTCTCAACTCTGCTCTCTCTGCATACAACTCATTCTCTACATCATGTGCGACACCTCTGCCACAAAGAAATCAGCTATTGTCGCGCTGAAGGAGGCTGGCTGGTCAAATCGGGATGTGGCGGAAAAGGAAAATGTCGCGCCCTCTACTGTCTCCAGAATCAATGCCCGCTACGGACCAACCCACAATTTTGACGCAAAGACTCCCAGGCAAGGTCGCCCACGTAAAATAGACGAGCGGGACATCCGTAAAGCACTCAGATTGCTGTCTTCAGGCAAAGCCAAGAATGCTTCGGACTTGCAGAGGAAATATTTCCCCCATTTGCACGTCGATACGATCCGCGCTGCCCTCAAAAAACAAGGATTGAACGCCTATGTGCGTCAATCTCGACCCTTGTTGACACCAGCCCACCGGAGGAAGCGAAAAGAATGGGCGGAACAGCATTGTTATTGGACACCGGAGGATTGGCGGGCGGTGATATTCTCAGATGAGTCAAAATTTAATATCATTGGGTCGGATGGGCGGCAGTGATGTTGGAGGGAGCCAGGGCAAGCAAGCGACCCCCGATATACTAAGAAGAAAGTCAAACACGGCGGCGGGAGTGTGATGGTGTGGGGGTGTATTACCCGATATGGTGTCGGACAACTTCACCGGATCGACGGAATCATTGACCGCTTCGGTTACACCGACATCCTGGCCGAAAACCTCCCGCGGACCCTCGACAAGCATGATTTGGATCGCTCGACCGTCTATTTTCAGCAGGATGGCGATTCAAAACATCGCTCCAAGCATGCCTTGGGGTGGCTCGAGCTTGAAGGCTTCGATGTTCTTCCCTGGGCGCCAAATTCACCGGATATGAACATCATTGAGAATCTTTGGGATCATCTGGAGACCATGGTGCGCGCTAGGGACCCACTGCCGAAGAACAAGGAGGAATTATGGGCCGCTTTGAAGGAAGAGTGGGAAAAAATTGATCAGGCATATATCGACAAGTTATATGACAGCTTGCCTACTCGGGTGCGGGATTTGTTGAAGGCAAATGGTGGGGAGACCCGTTACTAGTGGCTGGTATGTTTATTTCCACCAACGATGCCTTGAACGAGCGTTTCTGATGGCCCATAACCTGATAAAATACAAGTAAGTATTAACTCAGTCGTGGAGGAAACGACTCGTGTATTATATACCTGATAAAATACAAGTAAGTATTGGGTGACTTCCCATAGCACTATTTATTTCCTATTGTTTTTTGAAGGGGTGCCAGTGATGTTGCCGTACAACCTTTGATGACTGAAAGTAATCCGAGATAATCCTCCGCCATTCCCAGTAGACTTTTCGGAGTGTAGACACAGAATATTTTATTATGAGCTCTCTCACAGGTTGACAGCTCCTTGGGAAGCTTGCAGGAGCCTGTTCCATATTAAACATGTCTCCTATGCGTGTCTGGACGCGTTTGCGACGCGTCAATACCCGTCGAAACGCGTATTTAGTCGCGGCCATCAAGCGGAGCATTCTGTCAATCCCGGCATCACCACGTAGCAACATGGCAAGCGGGAACAGCCGAACATCCGAGAGCGGAACAAGGTCCCACCACTTCCAAATCCATCTATTCAGTGGATATTCGTGCGGATTAAATCTGAACGGGGGGTCCCTACCCCCCGACCAGATTTACCATTTAACAAGCTTTAATACACGGTAATCGTGAGACAAATGAGATCTGAACCCGATGGGGTCCCTCGGCATCTCTTCCGGATATTCTCAGATATTCGAAAAATAGTATTTATCACTATGGGAAGTCATCCATTAACTACCTGGAGAGTCAGTAAACTGTAAGGACAGTAGATACGAGTGCACATACCTCAGTCGTGGAGGAAACGACTGAGGAATGTGACGGTGACACAAAGCTACATACAGTAAGGAATGTGTGACGCGTAACGGAACGGGGAGAATGTAAGGTATGTACATAGTCTCACCAAGTCAGACTCTACAAGATTTATGATAGTCGATAAATCTATTATATAGAGTCTGAACTTGATGGCGCCTGTCATCAAGAGGTGCTTGAGATTCCTATCTTGTCCGCCATCAAATTTACGTTGTGACAGCGGCGCATCATTGGCAGCAGCGTGCGGCACGGCGAGCAAATATTTAGAACTCTGAAAATTGGGTGTAGAGAGGTCTGCGCTGAGAACAGGATGAATTATTACTACACGGCGAGTATAGAATGCGCATTGCGCGTCGAGATAGTGGGGTAAGCAAGACGCCTTGATGGCCTCTGATCGCCGCTGTCATGTCATTTCCTTTTCTGGGGGGGGTGGGTGGTCGTGAGAACGCTTGCCAAGATCCGCCGATCCCGCACCTCTTGCCTGTCATCCAAGACCTCGGATTCTGTGACACACGTGCCAGTTCACACGGTCGGATAAGGAAATGACACGTCGTTCGGAAAAGTTGGCAATATGGAGCTTGTTGGCTGCATAAAGGGCTCGGAACCCCACATTTACACTTGCCGGGGCTAATATCTACCATTGTGAAGCATCTGGGGCTTTGGGCGGGGTCATAACCAGTACGTATGCCGAAGATACTATACTTATTCCATGAACACAATATTACTTGATGGTTATGGTCCTAAAGCGTGAAATAGCACTGAATTATGTCTATCTATGGGCTGGGCAGTCTTTCAATACTTCTCTAGGCTTGCGAAGCCTTCACAGTGGGTCGTCGCTGCGTACCACAGCACCGAAGCGCATACGTGTCATGCCCCATTGGGGCGTGGGGAAATGCACATGATGTTACAGCCGTGACAAAACCGAGGTCCGGGGAACCCCGCCAACAATTTCAGACTAGTACTGTACTATTCCGACCGGTTGTTCACATAACGGGTAAAGGCCGGTTGTGAACTGAACAATTTTGGTCCCCGTAACGCATAACAGCGAGTTTTTCTGCCCAAAAAGGCAAGAAAATGTCAAAATTTCTGCTCCGGCATTCGCCGGAGCACCATATATGGTAATTTTCTCTTGATTGCCGGCCGGTGAACAATGTTTCCAGTGAACAAATAGGCTAATGCGTAACACCCAGTGAACAACCGGTCGGAATAGTACAGTATGTACAGTAAATGGAAGAGAAATAAATACTTCAACAAATCCTTCATTTAATTAGGTTTATTTGGCTTCAAACTTGTCAACTCTTGGACGGATTTCAACGGCATTTTTTCAATATTCATTTTCTGCCCAAATCCTCCGATTGAATGCAAGATCTACTCAGTATATACAGGTCTACTCGTAGTGAGAAAAAGTCATGGACGGTCGGTTCTTTGACAGATCTCGGCCGTCTTTGCCCCTTTTTTCATGATTCCAGGTACTGGGTGTATGTAAACTACACCCGTAACAAATTACTGACCATCACCGAGATCAAACATAATTGATGTTTGGCCGAAAATGGCCAAACAATCTTGTAGCTCAAAACCTCAATTTTGTAAGTCAACGGGACTTTTTTTGTTCGAATGATGGTTTGGACTGTTTTGTAGCGCCATCAAAACTGAGGTATTCTACAACTTAAATAAAGTCAAACGGTCCAGCCGTTGTTGAGATATCACGCTCTGGAGTTGGCCACTTTTGGCTGTTTTTACCATTTTTGGCTATTTTACGGCAATTTTGGCAAACTTGCAAGCGCGATATCTCAGGAGTGGTTGCACCGTTTTGCTTCATCCATGTTCTGAATCTCAATAGTTTTATTAGAGGTACACCCTGGGTGGGAGGTATTTCTGTGAAAAAAAAATTCTTGCTGAGTTAGAAAAATCAATTTCGGAGTTGTCTGATCGTTTGGCTGTTTTTAGCCAAACATCAATTATATTTGATCTCTGTGATGGTCAATAATTTGTTGCAAGTGTAGTCTACATACACCCAGCACCTGGAATCATAGAAAAGGGTGCAAAGACAGCCGAGATCGGTCAAAGAACCGACCAATGGTCACTATTCTCACTACGAGTATGTGTGCACTTTAATTTTTGCGGACCGGTCCTGCTCGGTCCAGGACGGCCAAATGTTAGAACCATGTGCCATCATAAAACGGGACTCTGATCGCGTGATCGCAGATGCCCAGCCCCATTCACAGAGAGACTCTGAGTTGACGAGCCATCAAAATAAAAAATGGCGTCATTTGACGTGTGCAAGTCACGTTTGATTCAGATGCCCCGGAAATTGCCGGACTCACCACAGGGCATCAAACATTGCCACAAAAACACCTCGAACACCGCAAATTCTACGCATGTAAAGAGCTTGAATAAATAGAATATTGTTTCTTACATTTCTGAACACTATCCACACGTCAAATGACGCCATTTTTATTTTGATGGCTCCTCTGTCAGCGAACACCGGCATAGGAAGAGATAGGATGCTTACAAGACAGAAATTCAAACGTCGTAAGGGCGCGGCCCAGACTCTCGTCAAACTCAAGAAGAAGACGGACCCGGACCGTCCCACTTGGGTGTACTTCGTCAAAGTTATGCAGTTATTGGGCAAAAATGGCATGTCGTCAGACGAGTCTGATACACTGCCTACTGACGTTGCCGCGGTGCCTGTTTTCCAAACCAAACTGTGCGAATGGCGTGCAAATACCATCGACGCATATGTGGATTGATGGATTCTGCAGCAGACGACATGGTGAAGGGCAGGGGAGGGGCTAATCGGACCATAAGGATCAGGAGCGAGGAGGTGGGAACGTCAGAGCCGCCTCCGGGTTTGCCAGAGGCGATGTATGATGAGGAATGGCTCGCGGAGCAAAGGGATACCAGACCCGACTGGGTGGAGACCGTTCTACGTGTGTCGAAGAAAAAGTTTGATTTGTTGGAGGCAGGCATGGAAGATGTCAAAGGCAAGGGAAAAGCACGGGCATAATTTTCTATAGTTTTACTGGTTCAACGACATGCATGTAGTAACTTAGAATGAATGAGGTCGTGTCAGGACGACGTAGGCATCGTACAGACCAGACATTGGAGTAAGGAAAGGGGCGGGCTACGCGACGTAAGCGTCCTGTAGCGGGCAGGATATGCAGAACTTGCGCTGGGCGACGTAAGCGTCGACCAGCCGGGTGTGGCGAGAAGTTAACAGAAGTTAAGTTAACGGGAGGGGACTTCGAAGTAGTCTTATGTTTACCGCGCCCCTCAAACCGCGTCAGCTTCTTATTAGCTAATCTTATATAAGCCGGACATTGCCGATAGCTCATTTCTCCCTCCCACTGCTCTGTTATGATGCTAATTCGAGCTCTCAGACACTCAATACGATGGTCTGAGCATCTTTGCTTTGTCTCCCGAATTTTCACAGTGGTTTGAGCTCAAGTTGAATGCATTTTGGGCATCTCGGCCGAAACTCCCGAGTCTCACGTGATGAAGACGCGACAACATTTTCTGTAGCGCACCGTCTAATTTTAGAGGATCTGAGTAGACAGAAATGTAGTTTGATTGAATCCATTGACCCTGCTTCAAAGTTGTGATGGGAAAGAATTAGCTTTCGTTGAGATATACGCGCCGTGAAATCTGCTTATATAATATTAGCTAATAAGAACCTAACGCGATCGCAGGGGCGCGGTAACCAACAGACTCTATATAGCGAGGGCACCGAGCTGGTATATATAGAGCGTCTGTCTACGAGAGACTAACTTCGAAGTTCGTGGGAGCCATCATTTCGCACCGTCAGCAACTCGAAGTGAACGCTCACCAAGTCACTTACGCGTTTTCAAAACTGCCTCGGCGCGCACGCCTTGCAGTTGACTATCCTCAGCCATCACCACACGCGTTTGCGTCTTTTGATACTATTGAGGCAGTCCGGCGCATACGCCGTGCCGTCTTCACCCAGCTCCTACCCACTCGTGCCTGCTCTGCTCAATCTCGCTGAGGCAGCTCGGCGCATACGCCGTGCCGTCTTCTCTTTCGACTTTGTGACTCCGTGTTTTCTTGATTCTGGTAGTTTGTTTCGATTGCGAAACTCCGCATCCATACTTTGTTACGAGTCTGGTACCATCCTGGACAAGACCTGATTCGCTTTCGACTGTCTCTCTCGCGAATCTGAGGACTAATCTAGTTTTTCAGCGCCGCCAAAACAACCCCGCACCAGCCCCACCGACTGAGCCTGTGGTGCTCGGCTCACCCACCGTTCCAGTGAGTTTCTGTTCCGCCGTAATGACCCGTTATAATGACCCGTTCTCACAAGTATTGACCTAGTCCCAACATTCGTTGCTGGGGCACGCTCGTATCAAGGACACTATCTGGTCAGTATTTCGTGCCGACCGCCGCGTCCTCCTCAACATGCCGGACCCCAAGGATGCTCCTTCACCGCAGCTGTCAGATGTGCGAAGGATGCGGCTCAATTTCTGGTCTCCCACCTACGTGAGCCCCCAGATCATGTTCATCCCTGCCTGCCTACCTTGGCATGGACGAATTTTCGATGTCTTCGATTACAAACGTGATACCTTCCCATCATTGAAGACACCGATGGAAAATACCGTCTTGAACCAAGCGTAGCCTCAAAGTGGTATGAAATAGAGACCTCAATACGACGTGTTATTCACGCCATGTGGACGTTGACTCCACAAAATCCAGGGACAGAGCACAAGGTCGAATTCCCCTTTCCAAGCCGATTTGGCTACGAGCAGTCATATCGCACTGAGAACGCAGCACGAACTGTAGCCTGCCGCTCCCGTCATGCGTTTTTACCTCTAATCGGCGAACTTTCGATGAGATTTTGGTACATCTCCATATTAGAGTCTTCTCCAGGGGACTGGAGAGCCAGAGTCTGCGAAATAGCTAGGATCCATCCTCAGTGGCTCACAGATTTGGAGCAGTCTGTCGCTGGAGACTTGACTGTGCCCAGAATTGGTGGCATCATCGATTTCTCTGTCCCCTCGGATTCACGGGATCCCACTTACGACGTGAAACTTCCTCGCATATTCGACGTGCTGCTGGGCAAAATAATCGCGACGAACGTGCCAATCCCGCTGTACATTGGATGGGGCGCACTCACAAACACCATTGATGTTTTTGTTCCTCGCACGCTCGAAAAGCTAGGGTTTTTGCCCGAACCCTCTGAGTTGCAATATCTCTCCCGTCTCCCTGGCCGTGTCGCGTTTAGTCGTTGGGATATGCAGGGTGAAAACTGCAAGGGCGAGCTGACCCTGCATAGTCTCCGTGACAGCGAGCCATACCGCCCATCGGTAGACCCAGGTGTCCCACTTCCCGCGCACGAGCCGTCGCCATTTCCACCGGTCGAGGCAGGCAGCGGACAAAGGTCCGGTGAAAGCATGGCGGAGTTTTTCATTCGTCGAAAACAAGAAAATGTGCATAGAGAGAGAAGAGAGTCGCCTGAGCAGCGTCAGGGTCGTCTGCAAAGGGAGGCTCATGCCGCTCGAGGTGGGGTTCCGGGAAAGAAAGGGGCTCGCGTTTATGTGTGGGAGAAGTCAAACGGGCATTTCGTACGAATGGCGGGAGGGCGGCAAAGGTACGATGATATATGGGAAGAATACGGTCCTCTTCAACCTCGGTACGATGCGTTCCGTGATGAGTGGGATGTTTGTGATGATTTTGGACCTGCCGCGGAAGATGAGGACGACGATGAAGATCACCAGACTCCCGATGTTTTTGCAGCCCCTTTCTCAGGTGAAGATGATGCAGACGACAACGATGACGTTCCTTCGCAGCTGCTTCCCGAAAGCAGCTCCGAAAGCCTGCAGAGGCTCAATAACACCCGAATCCCTGTCACTGTGCCAAACGACATCCCAGCTCCCGAAGCCGTCGACGACGTCGAGTTTGATTGCATTAGCACTTCTTTCAAGGAAGCTGTGTACATGCGCTATGGCTGCCTGGTTGGGAAAGAGGACGTGACGACTCCTCAAGATCTCCCCATCCCCCCCACAGAGATCGCAAAAAAATTTCTCGGCAATCCAAATATCCACCTCGATAAACCGCAGTACCTTCAAAATTTCTGTGCCTTCCTTGGATTCTGCAAAAATGCAAAGCAGCTCTCGGACATACCTCGCCCCTTACTAGATTTCCATGGACTGGAACAGGATCTTTACTGCGACTGGGTCGTACAAGTTCGTCGAGAGGTATTGAATCGCAAATTGCACTACGTGATTTACGAAGATGTCTCTAAAGATGGTCTCTACATTCTTCTAGACAGTGCTACAACAACTCTCGAAATTGTGCGGCAGGGATGGGGGCCCAGCCTGAGTGATGTGATTGACAAACTCCTCGCTCGAAACATTCAATTCCTTGTGTGCGCTCGATATTCAAAAACTTCTCCCGGGCGTCAACCTATTCGCAAGATGCACTCTGGCCTGGGGCTCAGACCTCAGAACTACGTGCCCACTGCGGATGATTACCGATCATACGTGGCCATTCGAGATCGTTTCCTCCAAAGCCCCCGCGGCCGTGCTGCAAAGCTGTATGGCGTGATTGTTGGTCGCATTGCTTGCTCGGTTGTGTCGAATGAGGAAGTCCAGCGTGGACCCACTGATGACGTGACTATCGATGGACTCTGTCTGTGGGACGAAAGCTCCAGTTCCGCGTACTGGGACGACTGTCTAACAGAGCAAGAAATCGATCTCATTTGTGGAGTATATCATATCTCGACTGGTAAGCCTCGCTCTGATCTATCCTCTATCACGACTGACTGGACTGTGTTAGGGCAATTCAATCCTTCAGCCCCGTTGGGACAACAAACAACGACAAGATCTTGGTGGCCACGACCGTCCGCGATGGCAAACTCTGGACTGAGCGTTGGATGGTGTACTCCCATGTGCGAGCAGTGGTATCAGCGGCGTCTCAAAGATGTGGAGAAGCCTCAGCCGGGGAATCTGGTCACGCATGGTGCTTGGAAGCACAATCTGAAGCTTGAGAGGAGATGCCCACCGTTGGCTGAGACTGCGGAGCGAGTGGCGGCGCAAATTTCAGGGATCATGCAACCTTGATTTGTCGCTGTAATGTGTTTATTTACTTTTGCTGTACGTAGGCTGTCTTTGTATTTTTACTCAAATGCAATAATGTACATTGTTTCTGACTGGCTCTCATCCCTGAACGACACGAGAAGTCTGAACCGAATACGCAATACATAGTTGGATATAAATTTACTGATCGACAAAAACTTGGCTACATTACAAGTCAACGCCAATCTGCTTCAAAGCCTCATACTCCCGTATCTTCGCCTTCATTCTACCTACTTGAGTCGATCCAATCCATGTTGGATGCTTCTAACGTGAACCTCGACAGGTATACGTGACCCTACAAGTTCAGGCGCAGCAACTCGTTCTCGAAGATTTTCGATGTCTTCATTCATCTGCGTAAGTGTATGGAGTGCAGATACTACGTGCGTCAAGGCTTGCTGGCGATACTGAGTCAACCCTTTCAGTAGATGCAGGTGGTTCTCGTATCCCCGCAACTTCCTGCGATTGCCTCCCACCTTCGTCCACAATTCCTCGAGCAAGTCAGATTTTGCTGAAGAAATTGAATGATCTTCGCGTGAGATGATTTCATGGAGAACAGACAGATGTGCCTCCATTCTGGAAATTCAGCTCAAATTCGACAATGAGACCCTGCATGGTGCTGGATAGATAGTTCATCGATTCTTTGAAAACAGGGACGACGAAATCCTGTTCAGGAGTTGCCACCCAGGGACCATGCTGATTGATTAGAGATAGTGGAGGGGCGCCGTCGTTTTGAACACCTTCGAGTGTTGTCAGCACATAATCGTTAACTGCCATTATCCTGACATTCATTTGAGCAACGGGAATGATGCGACCACTTTGAAACAATTACCCATCAACTGCACCAGCAACCTTGGAATTAAGCTTGCACTGTGGTCGCAGAACCCCATGAATTTCCCATAGCCGGACCATGAATTCCACAATTCACGGGTTTATCTAGTGAATTCAGATTCATGGGGTTGTGACTTCACGTACCCGATTCACATACAGTTGCGGCAAAATCAATTTACTTACCAAATAAGGAAATTTTCATCAAATCCGCTCTACCACACAACAAAACCACCACGAGCACGTTGAAATAGCACCAAGCGCCTGTACTCCCGGATTTGAGCCGGTCTACGCCCAAAAAAACAACCGGATTCGTCATGTTTCTCACTGTTTTTGGCTGCACTTTATGAGACAAAGTTGCTGGTTATCCCGGCGAAACCGATACAAAGACGCCAGTTTTTTTACATCAGGAATACAGACTAGCAGCTCTTAGTATTCTTATCAACTTACCGCTCGAAAAAAACGAGCAAAAGGAGCGAATTGACGAGAATTTCCTTATTTAGTAAGTAAATTGATTTTGCCGCAACTGTAATTAGAGTCCGCAATATGAAGTGCGTGAATTTCACTCGAAAATCGAATGAATGCATATGTGTGAAAACTGCTCAGAAAGTTCATTCCTCGCTTCCTGGCAACTCTTGGAAATTCACCGTAAACCTCGTGAAATTCATGGAGTTCAAGTTGCCTCGAACACGGTACATGGTTCTGGTCACCAGTACTGGTTGTGTTCCTAATACAGTAATATAGTCAATTTACATACTTTGAGTACCGTAACTTAGTAATCGTTAGCAAAGACTTGTTGTAATGTAATTGTTCGGTAAGATACTTCCGTACAAAAGAGATAAGACTAATACTTGTATGTTGACACTGGTCAAAGCGAGGGGTACGTAGTAGATTTTTCATGCAGTTTCCACTGTGTTTTCACGTATTTTTCAAGTGACTTCCCGGAGTATTGGAAGGGAATCCAACACAGTGAAAGAGTTTTCATTGGAATATGAGGTGGATATCATTCCCAAACCATGTGAATTAACACCATGGAATGTCCCACTCACATAGTTGGACCCAGTGAAAATATCTCCGTGAAATTCACAACTCCATAGTGGAATTCACAGATTTTTCCGGTGAATTTCCCATTGAAACCTTGTGAACCAACTATGGGAAAGCCAGGGGGTTATGCGACCACAGTGCTTGCTCAAAGCTCTGCCTGTCACGCGCGCTCCGTCGACAAACTCTCGGAGCGTATCGCTTAACGTGTCGCGGCTTCTCAGGTCGCTCACACGAACGAGAGTAATGAGATCTGTCGTGGCCATTTCCGCCTTCTTGATTTGGAGAGATAGCATTGACCCCGAGCTTGACTCATCCAACAGCTGCAGGATCGTGGCGCTCTGTACGTCGACGAGGGTAGGGAAGTCTGCCCATCTCGGCGACAAAAGATCGGCAGGCGTCGCATGACTGTTGGGGAGACACATTGTAGAGCTGGAGATACCGGGAACATAGCATAGAGGTGAAAATGCAGCCTTGAGGGTAACCGACAATCGATGTACGAGGAAAAGAAGCATCCAGAAGAAAATCAGGGCTGCGAGAGGTATGCGGAGGAAACGTATGGCCAATTTTAGGACGTCTAGGACGTAGAAAATCACAAAACGACCACCCTGGTACACATGCCTATCATAAACAGGGATCCGTCCAGCCGCCAGTTCCATAGATCTCGCGGGCATCTTTCGGTGGGAGGAAGCCCCTAATTTGTGTTGACGCTTACGGGGACTGGAGCGAAGAGACGAGACGCTCTGGTTGGACTCCGAGACAAATTTGATTTATCTATAACTTCTCTTCGAGACAGCTCGTTCTCGTAGTACACATCCTCCCATAAATCGTCAGTGTTGTCGGTAGCCGGACGCTGAAAATTACTTCAATGCTTTCATCGTGGAACATCGAAGAGCGCGTACCCTGTGTGTGCGGTACTTGGAACTCATAGTTGCGAGAATTATTTGGGGAGTGGCCGCGCTGACACAACGTATGCGTGGTGCAGCAATATATTGAGGGATTGGTTTCCTTCCAAGGGGTGTACAACGTAAGCGCTGAACACTCCCGACCAACTCGAAGAACAACAATTTCTGCAATCACTGATGCTTGATTTGTTGTTGTTGCTTTGCTTTCGGCTTACATAACCTCTCCTCCCCGTCCACCTCGAACCCGGTGGAGAGGTCGAGGTGTACAATTTGCCTATCGTTGTACACCAGTGGAGAGAGGTCGAGGTGTACATTCTGCCTATCGTTTGTACACCTCTCAATCCTAAATGTTTGTTGAGCACTGCGCGATGTATTCGCTGTGCCAACCTTGGCCCATTCCTCTGCCGTGACTGTTTGGACGCGAGTTCTCCCCTGAGGCTCCTCCCCTCGTTGTGAACCGCCTTCAATTTATCCGTGCTCGGAGCTCTCCGTTCTTGCTTTCACCGTTGCCGCCATCTCTCCTGCCTGGCCAAGGTACTAACAGAGCCGTGTCTGTCATGCCCTGTTGCGGCCAAGATTTCCATCCCACCCATAAAACGCTCTCTTTGCTCATGGTCGCTCCATTATGATCTCGCGTCACCGTCCTTTGTCACTTCCCCTCAATCCCTTATCTGTGGGGAGAACTGTTTGAGGGAGATCGCCTCGAGCTTCGACGGCGAAGGTGTTCTACTATACGCACCGTGTATCCCCGCTTTCACACGAAATATGATCATCATATTATTGAACTTGGTCCGTTCCCTCGGCGTGGTCAATCGAGTACTCACCCGAAACTCCCCTCTTATTCACTTCGCCAAAGTCACGACTCGGGTCCATTCAGCTGCCTTCAATAGCTCAATGTCAAGTCCTTGTCTTTGTCTTGGATACAACACCTTCTCTTAGATTCCACCGCGCCGAGGTCTCCCGTTCGCGTTCGTCTATTGAGCATGATCTTCCTCCACCATCGCCGGCTCAATCATATCATGCGTTTGTTTCTGCCGTCAAATACAAAATTCATGTTCGTTTCATGTTCTGATTCACAAAGATCAACGGCTGATTCTATTTCTACAGTTCCTGCGCAAGTGCGCCAGTCAAGATGTCCGATATGTTACAAAAGGGTCCTAGAACGTGCTATTGCGAAATACGATCTTTGCTGGAGCAATGACAATACCTCACAGTCAAGTCTTGCCCAATCAGGTGCATCCAGGCCAGCGCAATCGATTCCACCCCATGTACACCACCGGATGCCGCGAAATCAAAGAATTCACGATAACACGGGCCACCGTCGCCCCTCGCCGACGAAGACTTTCATTCTGTTTACCCGATCAGACGCAAAGCTGCACGAAGTCCTCACCACATTACCGAGTAATATGCGTCGAGGTGTCCATAATTTCATTTCCCATGTCAATACCCAGTCGATTTTGCATTTGCGGTATGCGCGTCGGCGGGTTTCGAAATCTTTTGTGTGACGCGTCGAACGATATACACATATCCTGCACTGTCTTTGACGAATGGATTGGGTCTACATTATAATGAGGTGCATAAGGCGACGAATCGAGCGGTGCTTGCAGATTTGCAAGGGCCCCAAACAGAGAACGTGTTCTGCTCTTGCAGCATGCGTTAACAAATGGCAAAATGCGGGGGCGATAGCGTCCATGTTGCGAGTCAGGCCGTATAGGAGCGGCATGAGCAACCTCAGTTGTAAAGCTTTATGATGTGAGAATATGGAGGTTGCTCGTGATGCGCTCCTCTCACCTCTTGCGTCTCAGCTCCTACCATCATCACTGCTCACAAGCATCACACTCCCACCGCTCAGCACTTCGCATCGACTACATCCCTCGCAATGACAATACCGCCCTCCTCGTCGAACGAAACGCAGCCCTAGCCGTGTGCCGCACACGTTTCACGATTCGGTGGGACATCGTAGATGGCGTGCGGGCACAGCAGTACAGGCAACACTCACCAATATGCTCCCTCCGCCACATCCGCGTTCGCGTCATTCTCAGCACAAACACCAGCTCCCTCTCCATCACCTCAAAACATCAAACGGGGAGTGGTAAACAGACACGTACTAGGCGATCAGGCGCGCGCGGATGTATTCGCCCCGAACGAAGGCTGCATCTGAGACGATTCGTGGGCGCGCGTCGTTTCAAGCTCGGGAGGCCGGCAGTGACGCCGTTTGTGGAGAAGGGGGCGCCTGAGAAGGAGGTGCTGGAGAGGCATGAGACGCCGACTCGAGTGAGTGGTTTTCTATCTCGCTCGATAACCGCGGAACCTTAGAACCTCATAAGCAGCGCGACGGGCGCAACGTTTGGGATATTGTGCGTTATCTCCGCTGTACGTTTTTGTTAAATGTTATCCAGTATACACTGCGGTGTATACAGTGGGTGCGTTTTCTCTCACTCTCACTTTCCTTCTCTCTTTCCCCTTCAGCATACTGACCATATCGCAGTTCACCCAACAATTACTCCGAATGCTACGACTTATGCCTCTGCATCTCCGTCAACGCAAGTGGCGCAATGTGTCAGCACCATCTCAACGCCTAAAGTTCGACGGCCTCGTACGAAAATCACATAGCGACTTTCACTGCGCCGAAGTCCGATGCGGGGGATTGGGTGACAGTGGTCGATAAGGTGGGGGCGGAGTATCTCGTTGTTGTTACTGCAAGTGGATCTTTTCTTCTCCCAGTCCCATCAAGTGCTGGCTGATCTGTAAAATTTCAGAAATACCGCGTGAGCATGAGGATTGTGGAGAGGACGCCGACGAGGAGGTATCACCAGATCGGGACTTCAGGGTAGCGCTGACGAGTTCTCGCTTCTCGATACAGTATACGACGAATTGGAGTCGCGTCAATCCTAATTCCTGCGTCATTGTAACGAAAGTCTGCGCCTTATTCGCAATCTTCGTCTTCCTGCAAAGCCTCATAATCTACTCATCTTGATTTGATTTGATTTGATTTGATTTGAAGTTCTAATATATGCTGTACCTGGCTACGGAAGAGCTATGCAGCAGTACGGTAAGGGTCGGCGGGGATTTCATATAGTAGGTAGTTTGGAAACGGTAATATAGACTATAACGAGAGAGGAAAAGAAGGTTAAGTATCGCGCAAGGGAATGAAAGTTTGAGGAGTAACAGTATCAAATATTTGAGATGGAACGGGAAGGAAGGGGAAGAGGGAGACATAGGGTGGGTATGAATCAAGGATGAAGAATACAGAAGAATAAAAGAGAGCGGAGAGGATTAACGAGGGGATTGTATGTACGGGAGAGGGTGGACCGACGACTTATCTAAAGCCTGGTGAAGGTCCTTCATGCGCTCCGCCAGAGTTACCGCCAACTCTTTCCGACGCGGGCAGGTATACGAATCCGCGCGGTGCTTTCCACCACAATTGAGGCATTCCACAGGGCCAGAACATTGGGAGGTGTCGCCGTGAGGATGGTCCGCCGAGGGCTTCGCACATATGCCGCAAGATGGCTTCTTGACGTTGCATCGAGCCTTGGTGTGTCCGTATTTGTGACATCCCCAGCACTGGGAGATGCGAAGATGCGGGAAGCCACGAGCGACAGTGGGACTAGTGGAACACAGGATGATGCGGCCGCGTGAGAGCGCAAGATCGACCTTTTCGCGTGACTGGAGAAGGAAATATACAGAACCGGCACGTTTTGGCTTACGCCCGCTGGCCACGATGGCGGCTGTCTGCGATTCGGAAGGCGGGCGATTGACCCAAGTTGGGAGACCGGTGACTGGGCCCAAATCTGGATTCCGGATCTCAAACTCGCGCTTCAACTCTCCCATGTCTGCAACCTCATCAAACGGCACTCCGTTCACCTGAAGGTGGCCATGTAATGCTACCGGCGCAACGCGGCCGCCAGGCAAGATCGCAGGACCCCAGCGAGACCACTCCTTGCTGAGTATGTCAGTAGCCGACGCAGATCCAGGTACAAGAAAGATGCTGGTGCTGCTTTGCTTTCTTCGCGAAGAGTAGGCTAGGGAGGGACAAGGAAGCGAGGTGTTTATTGACAGTGGCGATGATCTCCGGGTAAGGCGCATTGAAGAGGGTGGGACGTCACCATCAAAGCGAACGAGAATACGCTCATCGCTTGGCGCAGGTTAGCGGAGGTGGCTTTGGTTTGGGAACAGGGGGAGTGGCGGGCTTCACGGCAGCAGCGGCCACCGCGACGTACGAAAGAGCTTTCTCCGCTTTGAACGAAGCGACTTCCTTCGAGAGCGATGCAATGGCTTTGTTCTGAGCCTCGGATTTCGCGGAGAGCTCCTTGAGGGATGGCATAACTGCCTGGAGGAGGAGAGCGCTAAAGGAGGAGGTGGATTCCGACTCGCGCACAATGGTCACGTGGTTGGCGAGTCGTTGCTGTATCGCGCTGAGGATCTTCCAGAACTCTTGAGTGATAGCGCTAGAGGTCTGGAGCCATTTCAAGATATCGCCAAAGACCTCTGCCAATGCGTCGAAAGAATCTGCGTCATCAATACGGTCCCGGGAAGTCAACAAGAACTCCTTCTTAGCTCGCGAAGCCTCCACTTGTAACTGCTTCGATTGGGTCGACCTTTCAGCACGCACTGTAGGAGCTGGCTTTGTCAATGCAATGGATTGGTTGACTGGAGAGCTTGGGGAGGGAGGGAGAATCGGCGAGGTAGCGGGAACGGTAACTGTAACAGATGATGACGTGGCAGCGACGGCGGCGGGGCCTTCCGCGGTGATAGTGGCGGTCTGGGCAGTCCTTGTCTGCTTGCGAGTGGCTGGGCGAGGTCAGGGTCGGTGGAGATGGGCGGCTAGGAACTTTGACTTTTCTTTGGATTTGGCGGACATGATGGTGGGAGGACGGTAGAAGAAATCTACTCATCACAAACCATATAGCTCGCCATTTTCGTCAAACCCTTTGGGAGTATCTTCGTATCTGCATCAACGCAACGCCTACGACGCCACCGCTCACGGGTGATGTTGGGCCGGTGTCTCTTCCACCGCCGCCCCTACACAACCTGCTCTTTCACCTAATCAACGTTGCTAGCACATCGCCACAAAACAACTACTCTTCGGTGTGTCTCTCTTTTACTTTTTGCTTGCGCTGGCTCACTCGTCCGCACTTACTTAGATCAAATCGCCTTCGCGATAGACTACATGTCTCCTGCCCCTTTCGTCAACCACCGCACGACGCCGCCCTCACCACTCACGAAGTCCACCGCCGACTTTCTCTACCTCGAGACCGACCTCGCTGACGGTGCGTGCGCCTACCATTTTCTTTCTTTCTTCACGCAGCTTACTGTCTCCTTCCATAGCTCATTCGACGCCCGCTCTCTCTGTCTCTCACGCGACGACACCCCGCCCTGCCAACGCCACCGCTTCCCGGCATTGCCGCCGCTGACTCGCCGCTGACGACGACGAGACGACGCTGTACACCCAACCTCTCACCCCGCATCTACGCCCGACTTGTCAGCCACCTAAACAACCTCCAAGCCGCCGCCGTCGACTGTATAGTGCCATCAGTAACGACCGCGATTCCTCGCCTCCAACCCTCTCCATCTGCGCAACCGACTAAACCCGCCAACCTAACCGAACTCACCCTCCCACCGCCTCTTCGACCTCGCCCCCATCACCTCCGGCCCTGGCCGCTCCTCACCTCCCCCCCCTCGACGCCTTCGGCTACGCGCACGACCTCACGATTTCCGCCTCTCCCGCCTTCGGCGTCGCCGTTCCGCGCGGTGCATCCACATCGACGTATTTACGTCTTGCGTGGTACTTCAAACGCTGGATGTCGCCTCACCACCCCGCGTCGACATCCTTCATGTACTCTTCAGGTTAAGAGATTCAGATGTCGAGTTGGATGGCATGGGTCACCCTCACCTATCACGCTAGCACCGCTCCCACCGTACCCCAAACTGACGGACGCCGCCCGTAACATCCCATCGATGGACTATCTACGTCCTCGTCTCGCCCCGCCTCCTTCACCCCGCTCATCTCAACTTTTACCATCACAAACGCCCCTCCACCTCAAGTCCTTCGACGACCCAAGCACCGCCCACCTACCCATTCTCCTCATCGCCTGCACCTTCGGCTCGCAACCGCCGCCCCGCAACCGCAGGGACATGGTAAATCTGGTCAGTTAGAAACAAAGGCGCGCCGCTCTGCGCCGCCGCTATTTTTTCGACGATCAATCCCTACTCTCAGGGCTGGCAATCCTCAGGCTCTGCGCCATCGACGTACGGCGCGGTGCCATTCTCCTCACCCAACGCGTTACCGACGTTCCTGTCGTTCAAATTCACCTCATTCAATCCTACCGTGCTGAACTGCAATATAATTGGGCCGAAATCTCGCCCTCACTTCCGTATCCTGACGGACGCTCCGATGCCTGGCGTGACGCTGTTCCAAAACCAAAATGGTCAGAATATTGCGTTGATTTAATGGCATCGTCACCCCGAGGTCGAGATCCGCAATATCTTGGAGAGGCAGCGGACGTCGGAGATGCTGGGCTTGACTCCCAACAGAGCGTGAGTAATATACAGTCGCAAACCCCGAAGCGAAACGTTTAGCGTTTTCGCTTGATTGTGGGTGGACTAGGAAGCGAAAACGGGTGGAGATTGTTATAGACTTATAGTTTATTCTCCTGGCTACCACTTACAATCAAGGATCAAGTGAATCGACTATGTTTTCGTTGAGAACGAGGGCAATGTATGGGGCGGGTCAAATATCGCCAAATAACGTGATAGCGAAACACTTCAAAACACAACAAATCGAGCCATTCTTGCGCAAATCGACCAGTTTGTTCAGTGCTTTCGATGCAATCCGCCTCAAAATGACTTTCTATATTACTACTGTATGTCACCGGCCACAATTCCAGAGCAAAAAATAATATTTTGCATTGGTGCATCTGCCGGCGTAAACAAAGCCGAAACAAACAAGGCCATTGCCGGCGGCAAGAGGACTTTCGACACAATTTCTTTTGTGGTTTGGGTGCTCCGATAGTGGGGTGCCTGCATGCAAAGATTTGGCCCCGGGGGAAAGCGTTAACCCTGTATTCGGCGAGTGTTTCGCTTCCTAGTGCCGTTTCGCTTCGGGGTTTGCGACTGTATTCCTCTCTGCAGGAATTCACTTAGCTGACCGGTCCTCTAGGTCTCGAATGATGTCCGTGAACGGAATGACGTTGATTTTTATGCCGCGCGACAATTATATTTGGGTACATTATTTCACTCATAAAAGAAACCGTCGAATCCTTTGCTAACATCGTTTTTCACAGATATATTCAAACGCCTCACAGCCAGAGCTTCTAGGAAGAATATCGCGAGCTCAAAATGCAGTCAATTTGGAGTTAACCGGGGAGGCCATTCATCTGGGACTGTTGGAGCCGGCGGTGGTAGCAAGCTTCTTGCTTCAATGCGGGAGAAATATAGACTGAATGGGGGCAAACTTAGGGATCAGGACTCATATACCATCGTTGTTGACCCACTGTAGAACTTAGACTCTAATGTATTTAAGTAAGGATATTTAGTTAGGGAATCATCGTCTTAGAAGTATAGGACTCAAGGATCCCGCCAGGAATTATCTCAATTTGTAGGCAATATTTTACACACCGTACACATGTTCCCAAATACCGAAGTTGTCGCGGACATCTGTATCTCAGTTGCTCCCGAACCTCCAAGACAACTACTGTAGCACTTTGTATGGGTGAAACAGACCCTCGAGCGTGACTGGAAACGCTACGCATGAAAACCAGAAACGGCCTCAGCGTTATGCGTGACATCATAGAATTTTGGAAACGGGCGGGCAAACACCGATAAAATCTATTTCCAAACGTTGAACGGATTCTGGGCAATTTCTAGCTCTCGTTTATGCTTTCTTTGTATCCATAGCGCTTTTTATTGCATTTCTCCTGTTACGAGCTCCGTAATACACCTATTTTTTTTTTTCATGAACACTGCGCCGTGGCGCACGCTCAGACACTTAAACCAGCGACGGGTCCACCACAAGCCCTCTTCGAGCGACTACATAGTTAAACTACCTCGGCCAGCTTCTGGTACACCTTCCCAGCACCTTGCCCGTGGTCTCCGATGGACCGTACCGGTTCTGTCTTGACGAGGATTGTAGAGAGTGATTGAGTGCAGTGAGGAGGAGGAGGGTTATAGCAGTAGATTCAGCTAGATTTTACAGCCACAAACATGATAATTCGACATCTTTGTATGTCACGCAGTCCTCAGGGAAACCACCCGACCGTTATGTGTTACCGTTGAAACGAAACAGGGCGGGCGTTACGCGTTACGTTTCACCCATACAAAGTGCTACAGTAATGCGACAGCGGGAGTCGGCAATATCCGGATACCGGCTCGCTAAAGACTAAAGTGGATGGATTACCTTGGAAACTTTGCCACTTTAGAAAAAGGTAAATCATTACAGACTTCAGAAGTCCAGACCCAGCTGCACAGAACACTGGTTGAAAATTCTAGTGAACACCGGCGCAAAGAATGGGACTGCAGCTCAGCCACGCAGTAAAGAATATTAATGTGTTAAGGTATAAAGAATAGAGTATTCTTTTGAGGCGCTCTTCGTCTCCACAGACCATTTTGGCTCTTGGGCAGTGTTGTTGAACACCGTTCCCATTGCGATCACACACGGATCAAAGTTAATTGATGGCCACAACAGCCCGCGACTGTCACGGCAGTCACGGTCACATCGCTTGCTGTTCTTTACCTCCATCTCCCCGTCGCTCTCTTGCGCTCTGGATGTACTCCCAACCGAGATTTGATTAATTGGCTTCACCCTCCCTTATGGTGTCTCGGGAAAGATGCTCCAGTCGACAAACCGTTTCTTCCGGTCCTTACTTTCCAAAACATCGTCCTTCGCAGCCTCATGTTCTCCGTGCCTCGACCTCGTGGTTGTCTGGAGACTTTCGAGTTCCTTTGACGCAGCAAGCGAGCGGAAGAAAATTTGCGCCTATTACGACATGCGACATGAAGGCAGATGGGATCATGGATGCGAACTCTTAGAAGTTTCTGCTTTGGGCTGAGGTCTCGGTTTGTGACTTCAATGATTATAGCTCTCGGACCTGAATTCCGTGTTTATTTCTGCGTGCAATTTGTGCCAAATGTACAGGAATCCGATCCCTTCGCCGCTCGTAGGCACTCGTCTGGACTTGCGATGCTGACCTTTCAGACCTAGGCTGAAGTTCTCCAGCCAAAAGCTTGCCGTCCTGACGCAATGTTTTCATTTTCGTTGATTGTGATGCCACAGATACGCGACCTTAGCGAACGGAAGCAAATCTGTCTATTACGACATAGGTTCCCCTCGGCACGGTCTCCCGGGTCAACACTTCTCTTTCCCTTCACTGTGGACCACGCTTGCTCGGTTTTCTGTCTGTGCGACTGGTGTATCTTCACAGCGCTTAACCCGAAATGGAATGGCTGCTTGATTTCTTGCTGGGGATGTGCGAGTGCAGGGTCTGAACCCGGACATTCACCATTAACTGCCAGTGTTGGTCGATTGGTACTATCGGGGCCAACTGTTTTCATACGCTATCTAATGCTGGTGAAGGACGCACTTCCTCCGAGCTGGCCGCGGACCCGCAAAGCTTCTTGTCCGCGAGGGCGGGGTGCGATTCTCAACGCTGTCCCCCAAGACCGCTCGGCTCGGGAGCCTGGAATACGTGCTGTACCTCGACTCAGAATCGCGGGCCCACAGTGCGAAGCGTTTCCGCGGCTGTTTGACGGTGAAATGATAATCTAGACTTTCTGGAGTGCTACGGATTGTTCGCCTGCTTCGCGCAAGGGGTCACGGTCCGTGGAATCCCGGACATGGACGCCCTCCGTTACGTGAAAGGGTGGTTCGGGGTCCTGAGCTGTACTTTTCTCTTGAACTGAACCTCATATTTTGCCTCAATATAGTCTTCATCTCAGCTTATATGCCTGTATTAGCCTACAGACATAATATAACCCCGCCCCCATGTTTTCCTTCAGTTAAAGCGCTGCAAAATCAATGAAACTGCGGTTTTCGCAGACGAAGTGGTTCAATATAATCATAGAGCCCGGCATAGATTCAAAGCATGTAGATCGGGTATACTCTGGTAGTTCTGTACAGCATAATATGCTCTATCATGCAGATACACCGTAGCTGAGTGCATTCTGCGCGATGGTGGCGAAAATTGCCGAGACTGGCTGCCGGATTGGGATGACAGCTGACCTTATGAGGCAGGTTCCCACGGGTGGTGGTGGGTCTGGTTTCTGGGGGCTTGGGGGGGAGTCGGTGTCATCGCTTAGGTTTTTCCCTACCCCTAGGCTCCGCGCATCATCAGATTTTCTTTCACTCCTGCACAAACGCGCGGCTGAAAATAGGTGGGACTCCCTTATGGAGGAACAATCTCCCGCTGATACATCTCACGACTGTTCATGGCGTTGAGCCCACGTATCTTACGGCAGACGCTAAGAAGCAGTAAAACCCTGCCAGAAGGCCGAGACACCAACCTTTGCGCCCACAATGACTGGCCTTTCCACCTCCTCTATCTCTCCTCTGCTGACTGCGGCATTTGTGGCTACCTTCGCCGCAATCGCTACTTCTTCGTTCAGAAAATGGATGAAGAGTAAGAAGCCATATGCTTACATTCCCGGGCCAACTCCAAGCACGGTCGTGGGTGCGCAGTGATGTCTTCCCATGGATCGTTCAACCGAGCTCATTCTTATGCAGGATATCTACTAGACCTACATAGCCCCGATGCTCTGCCCTGGCATTTCAATGTGCCTGAAGAATACGGGCACGTCGCGCGTTTAAAGGGTGGACTCGCTGGGGTCAGTCTATCTCTCCACTATCGTGACGGAGAAATACAGCGTTCATATCTTCTTCCATTCCTTGATAGGCAGATGCTTTGTACATCACAGACCCAGCAGCGCTGAACGCTATTCTCATACGACAGCAGGCTTGGTTCCCTGAGTCGACAGAATTTGCCGGGTATGAGGAAACATATGTTCTTCTTTATTCTGAGTCTGATGCCGTCCAAAGACTGTTCGGAATCATTCATTGTGGCGATGGGGTGGCTTCCGTGCAAGGTACGTCTGACAATGTGTCAATGCGAAGGGCCAATTGTACTGATTCAGTCTCACTTTAGGTCTCGAACACAAGAAGCAAAGAAAATACATGGATGCTTTGTTCACAGCGAACCGAGTGTCGAAATTGACACCGATGTTCTATCAGGTCGCTCATCAGGTATGCTTTTGTGCAGAGAATGGTTGTTGAGGTTCTCATCTCGTCACAGTTGGAAGACAAGCTCAAAGCTGCCGTCTCTGATACGCCCGGAAAAGTCGTCGATATGCTTGATTGCCTAACACGGGCCGCCCTTGAAATAATTGGAACCGCGGGCATCGGCCATACGTTCAATTCTTTTGACGATAAAAGCGAGGCTTTCGACGAATTCCACGGCGCAATCACTTCCGTTCTGTGAGCGTGGATTGTAGGATAACGCATTCCTTCAAACTGATCTTTTTCAGTCCACTCGCTAGTCGATTATTCCTTGTGCTGCCTTTCTTGGAGTCATGGAGGAAGATGAAGCCTGTGTGGCTACGGAGAACTCTGGCTTATGTTGGAACACTTCCTTGGCCTTCGGCGCGGAAAGTTTGTCCATTAATTTGCCTCAAATTCTTCCTCTTCCAACTCATTCTAAAACCAGTTCAGAGCTGCTGTAGATGCGATGCATCCTGTCTACGTCAACCTTTACAAGGCTCGGCAGCGGATGCTCGAGGAAGGTGGCTCGGCTGCTTTGGCTGATACTGCGGCGGGGGGGAAGGATCTCATAACGTCGATGAGTGCGTATCGGTCATCTTTTCATTCGCAGATATACTAATGCCCCCTACGTTAGTTCAGGCCAACTGGGATGCAGATGAGGCTCACAAGATGTCAGAGGATACTGTTTTGGCTAACATGGGGTGCGTTGCATGAAAATTGAGATGGTGGTGTGAGTCGTTTTGCAGAGCTGACCGAGTTTCAGTTCGATTGTTCATGGGGGCCAAGAGACTACATCATCGTCTCTCGCAAGGTTCCTCACTATTATAGCAGAGGACCAAGATTTGCAAGTTAGACTCAGAGAGGAGCTGCGTGATGCAAAGGCGGTGAGCGTTCAACATTTGGGCATACCTGGAATGTCCCTGAATATTTGCTTACAGAAAAAAGCGCCCGGGGAAGATTTGGATTACACTGAATTAGAGAAACTACCATTACTGGACGCAGTTGTGCGAGAGATGATGCGGATATACTCTCCAGTCACATTTGTTTGGCGACAGTTCGTTTTTCATCTTGGGGCGTTTTTCGTGAGACTCTAAACCGTTATAGAACTACGAAGGACGTAGTGGTTCCACTCACTTACCCTATTCGTTCAATTATAAATGGCGAAGAAACGAAGGAGTTGCTCATTCATCAAGGTACTGCGGTGTATCTCGGAATGAGTGCTGCAAATAGATCGACTGCAATTTGGGGAGCCGATGCTGCGCAATTTAAACCTGAGCGGTGGTTGAACCGGACGCAAGGAGAATCGAAGCTCCCGGGAGCGTATTCTGGAATGTGAGTATTCCTACCGTCATATAGCTCTTGAAATGCTGACTTTCGATAAAGGATGACTTTTTTGAGCGGTGCGAAAGTCTGCCCGTATGTGTTCTGCGTCCCGTCTTCTATTGCATCTGGCCTCTGACCGAAACGAACCACAGAGGAAAAACCTTTGCGCTCCTTGAAATGAGTAAGCTTGCCATCCTGTTTAAATTTTGTTTATTCAGATCAACTGATACCGTCTACAGAACTCGTGCTTGCGGTGTTGTTGCTATCGTTCTCTTTCGAACCGATTCCCACGCCAATCGACTGGCGGATGGGAATAACGCTTGAACCGAGGGTACGGGGACGAGAGAAAGAAGGAGTGCAGGTGCCGGTGCGCGTTACAGCGCTGTAATTCGATGTTAGTACGACCGTGATACGTTTTCCTGACGATATATATGACATGTATGATTCCCGACTTGAAATACGAACGACGAAACTAAGACAACGAAACAGTTTTCGAATTGCAGCGTCTAGCTCCACCCTCGTGGACATGAATTGACTCGGCGCTGGTTTGTATTTAAGCAGTCGCGTAAGAGTTTGACCATCATTGGCCTAGTCATTGAAGCACCCCATGTTCTTCAAAGGAAATAAACTGAATGTCAACGTCCTTCTTCTGCCCTTGGCGTAATTCGAGGCAGCGAAACATTGAAAAGTTCCAAAAATCGTGGTATTGAATACAACCGTGAAGAGAAATACATAAAGCGTCCGAATGAGTAAATGCTACAGGCAAAGTCCAATAATGTCAGAGTTCGTGTCAGTTCCTCCTAAATTTCCTTCGAGAAATGTTTTTTGTGGATTTTTGTGGCTCAAGAGCCAGAGATGGTGAACAGTGGGCTAAGTTGCCCGAGTCTCCGAACACTGCAGCATTTTCCTCGTCAATCGGGGCCGTTTTGCTAAAAAGGAGGGCAGTACTCACGAACAATCTGATAATCCGAACCGTCCTCGACCCATGGCACCGTGACCTCAATGTGCCCCAACAAAATAGAGAAGTTGTCCGCCAAAATCACTGAAATAATTCGAGACTTAATAAATATGGCTCGTGCATTTCGGAGCGATCGACGAACCAGGAGTAGTCAAGTCCCCTTTGCGGATCATGATGCGTCCGATCTTGTTGGTGATCTGCTTAGGCGGGTTCGAGTTGTCCCTGGGAAGCAAAAAGATTCGGAGTCAGCCGCCAATCGTGGAGCTTCAAAGGCACGGGGCACACACCAGGTGACGTTGTGACGTTGGCCGACGAACCAAACGGTGCCGGCGTGGGGGTAGAGGACGGGCGGGACGTAGACGTCGCGAGGATCGAGAGGCGTGGCGGCTGCGCCCCCGAGGTTAGCAGCAGCGGCAGTCATGAAGAGCGTGAAGAGGGAGAATTTCATGATGGAATGAGGCGGTGAAGGTGAAGAACGTGGCGGTCGTATGCGGAAGTGGCTTGAATGGATGGAAAGCTTCCAAGGCTGGAAGGATGTGGGGTGGGTGAGGGAGCTGCTCCGGGGAGCTTTTTATACTCACTCACGCGTCGATCGTAATCGAAAAGGCTAAATCACGTGGGGCAACCGTACTTGGTTGCTCTCTACCTTTAGAATGTCTGGGAAGGAGAAGAATCGCCGTGGGTGCTGCGTCATCCACATTCTCAGCCACTCCGCGCACAGGTCTCAGGCTGAGGTGGGTAATGCTCCGCCCGTGCGGTAAATCGTAAGGCCGTGCGCACTAGCGGCGTAGAGTTCCGGTTTCGCCTGAATTAAAAGTACTGGTGCTCTCCGCTGGCGTCGAATGCGCCCGCAGGCTATGTTGGAATTGTGTGAGTCATCGGCGGCATCCTTTTCGCAAAGAACCGAGGGATCGTCAGCGAAGGTTCTGTAAGCGATCAGACTGTCAAAAGCGCACCCAATTTCAATGCACCTTGCTCTGGGGCTTGGGCCGAACAAATGCCTTTCCAGATACAAATAAATTTCGGACTTCAGTCCGCTGCGTTATGGTTGGAATTCATGGGTGTGCTGGCGATTTTGGTCCTCCTAACCTCGAATCCAACATTCCCTGATGAAGATGCAATGAGGATAAAAACTCAGAGATTTGTAGCCTGAGTGCGCTGGCGCCGCCAAAGTGTCGTTTGGCGGTAGGGACGGGTGGACCCTTGGAACGTTGCTTGCTTTGCAGGCAGCCCATTGGGAAGAGCCTGATTGAAGCCCTCGCCGACGTTTTGAAGGCACAGGCAGGTGTTCCCATGTCGGAGAGCAGAAGAGAAAGTGATCGCGTTGTCACTTGGTGTACAAATCATTCACGATCCGGCAATGGCCGAGCATCTTTAACCAGATACACCCGACACATCGAAATTCGATCCTTGCGTCTCTCAGAGAAATTTCGCATGCGGTGACTATTAGCTAGAATATGGAACCAAGCAAGAGCCAAGAGGCGATGATCTTCTATCCTCTGAACTTTCGTATTCTCCCTCGCACTCACTCCAATCTAATGGCCCAGGCCAATAGAAAAAGCTCGAGGTGGGACGGTCTGACAAATGAAGTACATAAGCCGTTGGAGCAATAAGCAAAGAGCACTCACCCAATCTGAGAATTTCGAACAAATCCCGCTCTGCAGTCCATGGCAGTAAACGTGGAAGTTCGTCGCCTACAAGACGAGCGACGGGCTCGGCCTCGGGATACATTGGGAACAAAGTGACCACCAGAGTCTTCAACGCTGAGAACATAAAATCACTCAACGCCGAGTCGAGTTCGCTCCATTTGAGTGCGTGCGGGTCGCTTGCGTCGTCAAAGCGTAGGGCAAGTGTGAGGTGTTGAAGAGTCTTGTAACGATGTTGTTCAAGTAGAAAGCATATCGCCCAGTGAAATATGTCGTCATCATCACAACAGGGCTTCGTGATTCCGACGGACAGGCGGAGAGACCTGAGCGATGGAAGGCTTATGCTGCAAGTGGGAGCCCCTTTCGGCCAGTCTGAAATGTGATCAGTTATACTGGGAAAGATGGGCAATAGACGGAAAAAAAACTTACACCAGATGATTAGCTGGAGACTTAGAGATTCCAGAGTGCCACTGACATGGCGTAGCAAATTTTGGAGTGCGTTTACCTCATCATGCGTGACAGCTATCCGCAGATCACGAAGAGTGCGAAAGCTGGGGGTCGCAATCATCCAGGCAACAACATCGACAACATGCATGTCGAGCGATGTAAACGATTCAAGCACTCTCCGCTTCTGTCCTCTAGATCCCAATCAAATACGATGATTTTGCTGAATTTGAGCCTTTCTACAGACCGACAGTATTTGAAAATGTCGGTAGTAAGACGAACGACGCCACTGAAGTCGAGATTACGCAAGGAGGGGGATTTTAGAAGCAACTGGATGGAGTGCTGCAGTTCCAGGGGTAGATCCCCCCAGGACTCGCTCGAACAGCGAAGCCTGAAAGTTCGAACTATTTCCGCATCGGCAAGAAGAGTGAGCAGTAGAGGGAGGGTCGATTCTCGGGCATTCCACGTAGGGCCAAGTCTCGGAGAGACAATGTCCACGTGGCGGATGTGGGTGACGATGTGTGGGGATTGACACAGAGTTTCGTACAAAGATGAGCACGGAGATCGACTCTTGATCTGTCTTGTCGCCTGCGTTCCAACGGAAATATGCTCGAAGATGAATGGCTGCTCAGCGACCGGAGCTGCCGCGAGACGAGACAGAATTGGCGCAGGGCGTTGCGGTCAAAGCGCAGGTGGTGTAAGATAACCAGTAGAAGCTCTGGCGGAAGTCTCACTTGGAGGTCTACTTTAGAATCTTTAGGATTCTCCAGTCCATCCGTGTCCATGATGGACAATGAAGAGCAAGAAGGGGAGTGGGAAGCGGGATTCGGCAAAGTCCGACATCAATTTCTGCCACTGCCACGCCGACTAAACCCTAACCAGAGCCACAATCCAACTTTCCTCTATACCAACCACGAGCCAGTGGCAACGAACACAAACTGCTCAATCATAGGCTCCAAGATATGTCACGCTTTCGAAGCGAGATCTGGGCTGACTCTAGCAAGAGGTGATCATCGAAGCAACAGCCAGTGTCCATTATGTCCGTCGTCCGACCCTGTACCCGACTCGATTTTGGATATGGATGCGCTTTACAGGAGTAACGACCCTCCGAACGAAGAGGACGTTCCAAATATTTGTGAATCCCTGCACAGTTATTTAGACGCGCTTACTCGTCTCGAAGCAGGACATGAAAAGGACCGCTCCATCAAAACGTCGGCCGCTTGCAGTCGATGGACCCGGTAGACGCGCCTGCAGAGCAGCTCGGGCTTCGGAACGATATAGCGTCCCATGGATGAAGAGATTCTCATACTTAAATTCATCATCAATGCTCACCACTCGATTTTATTGGCGGTCAGACGTTTGCCACCCGAAATTCTAGGAGAAATCTTCCTTCTAGCGCTTCCAGACGTGGATTATATTGACTCAGACGTAGCGGAGCATATAAAAGGCACTCATGGCTGCTGTCTCATGTCTGTCGCAGGTGGCGTGCAGCAATTCAAGGCAACCCACTTCTCTGGTCCAATATCCACGTCGATACAATAAACCTGCGCAGGCGAATCATCCACACGTTTCGTGAGGATGAACATCCTCTTCGTGCGCTCGAGACACAAATCACTCTGTCCGACAACGCACCCTTATTCGTGTACTTCTGGATGTCGCGTGATACGGAGGGGAATTCCCCCGAATTTTCCAAGTTTTTCGAACTCGTGCTCGGCCAAAGCAGTCGGTGGCAACAGTTGAAGGTCTGTTGGTCAGGACGTGCTTCCGCTCTCCACCTCCTTTCCTGTCTCACGGACCAACTCGCGCACCTACAGCGATTGGTTTTTCATCCTTATGGATTTCGGTATCAGCTCCCCCCTGCCCTTGGCTCCCTGGTCGCCCTCGCGCCATCTTTACGCGAAGCCCTCCTCACGAGCAACGATTTCACGGACCCCTCTCCGCCCCTGGATTTGCCCTGGCATCAATTAACCCGCCTCCGCCTGCGTTCCTCGCACGCTTACATAGTGGAAAATCTCCCCAAGGCGGTCAACCTACGTGACTGCGCAATAGCTCCCAGCCGTTACCCACTGATATCGCCTTCGTTGGCGAACTTACCGCTAATGTTCGACGACTCACTCTATGCGAGGCACCGGAAAACTGGCTCAAACTCGATACTCCCCTTCTGGAGCACCTGCATCTGCAGTCCTGCAAAGATATCGTTTTCCAAATCATGATACACCCCATGTTGGGTCTTCGTTCTCTCAAGCTGACGAACATTGCCATGTCTGACGTCCGAACTCCCTTTTCACCGTCCTTCGCGGTGTCCCCACAATCTCTCATCTGGAGATTTACTTCGCAGATTGGAACAGGAACTCAGCCTCATCGGCCCGAACAACACGCCTTCATACTCTCATTTGCCACTGCTATGAAGATATCTAACGAATCAATGGCATCGAGTTTGTCCCCGATGTTGACCTCGCTGCGCTTGGTATTCCCTTATTTGTACCCCCAGTCGGACGAGCTTGACCATTCCTTCTTTGAAATGGTCCAATCTCGCTGACGCGGGCGTCTTTTCTCAACCTCTGCATCCGACGCTCCAACAGAATACCGCTCCCTGCGAAGAATACGCTTCACGGGCATACGCTTGCTAAACTCGAGTTCGAATGATTGCCAGGTGCCTTTCTGTCCGGCTCTTTGGAACAGATTTCGGATTTTGCGTCGGGAGGGTCTGGATGTTGAACGGGATTTGTATGACAATGATGTTGCGGTGTTGGATTAGATGAATCGTGTTAAAAATCGACAAATATAAGCTCACCACTGCCAAGGGTCTTTCGGTCCTTTTAAAATTGGTTTGGATTTCTGTTCCGCCTGCGGTGAATTCCGTGAACAGGCACGGAACGTGGCGGATACCAACGAGGAGAAACACAGAAAGCTCAGCGAATGCGGAGGTTTTTGCTCGAAGCGGGTTCGGGCGCCCCGAGTGTGCATGAAGCCGAAAACGGAAAGCTCCTGTTTCTCACGATGTTTTGGACGACATGCCCGAGTCTCAAAGCGAATCCAACGTAAAATCAATAAAATGGAGATTTTTCTTTCGCAACCCAAAATTTGAAGCAGCCGCAGCGCTGGAAGGTTTTCAAAGTTGCGAGCCTTATCCATTTTTCTGGAAGTTTCTGACTTGAGGTATCACTCCGAGCGAACTCAGTGAGTTCAACTCACAACCCGCCAGACGGTCCACGGATCAGTACTCCTTCTGATGGCCGTAGCACATCCTTCACGAATCCTCGACATTTCTCAATCTACCCAATCTCAAGGTATGAAAAGTCACAAAGGGTTATTCGCATTGTATGGGCATTGGCTCAGGTCAGAAAGTGCCAGTGTAGTGTTCGATTCGCCCTGCTTTTATGGTACACGGTAAAGCGGATGGTTCACGAGCTGTGGACAACAGCAGATCATAATGATATCGATGTAGTTCTGCGTATCATGACCGTTCCCACTGCAAGCAAGTGCAATTCTCTCACCCATTACTCAAAATGTTAAATAACAGATCCGAGCTCGGGAGGACGGAAATCGATAGCTGCTGAAATAAATTGCGGAGTACCTATTCAAGAATACATGCAGAGTCCCTCGAAAAAGTGACAAGAGCAAAGCAACTTCTCCGCGGTGTAGTCTTTTCAAAGACCCCCCTTGGTCGCAACTCGACTCGAGCTCGCGAGCTCCGAACCTGACGAAGAAGTAGTGCAAGAAAAAATGCCCAGAATTTGATACTTTAGGGTCCTCTACTAGTGTCTTGTGCATCTTCAAAGATGCTCCGAAGCTTAGAGGTATTATTTTTTGCTGGACCTAAACACAAGCGAGAGTCTGAACAGTGTCTGAACTTTGAACCCTTTCGAACCTCAGTCGGCATACGCCGAGCGAACTCCATTCGGAGAGCTTAGCCCCATTTACACATTTATCCCCATGGACTGAGCCGAATTCGGATATTCGGCTTGTCTCAGCATCACCCGCCTGTGCAGCTTACAGACATCCACCGCGCTCAATACTCGTAAACTCAGCTCGTTAAGAGGTGATCCAGCGCCTCTATAACCTTCAAAAAGCCTTTCGAAGATGCAGTGTACTACTCACAAGGTATTCGACCCTCGATGTCTATGGAACCCAAACCGACCCGAACAAGATTTCGTCCTCCAAAGCCTCGCACTCAACCGCTGAAACGTGGAAGAGCTTGCCTGAACTGCCAGTTTGTGGTATGATCATGGGTATTTGACACGACCGCTGATACAATCCTCATAGGCACTTGAAAATTGAAAGTGAATTTTATCTTGCCAAACCAGCAGTGTAAACTAATGCTTCTGATTGCAGAGGTGTAACGGAATGGTAAGTGCTTAATCGAAAAAGAGTCCTCCGTTGAAAGGAACTCGCTGTAGCGGCCCGTTTGTGAGAACTGTACGCGCGTACCCAAAGGAGAATCGTGCAAATTCACCGATCCGCTGTCCAAAGCAAATCTCGAGCATCATGCCGCTGGAAGCTCAGAGTTTCCCGAGAAACACTTTGTGAACGAGTCGCATAGTGGATATCTCTTGACTCCTATGTCGTCTTTCAGTGAAATCTCGTCAGGTATTAATTTCTCTCTCTCTTCTGCTAAGGGCAATACACTCAGTTTTTGGCAGATGGACAGTCGGAATCCCGATCAAATAACTCGTCGAACGAGGCGAGTGTGTATGAACTGGCTTAGTTTCACATCTTGACTGACACTTCGCGTATGGCGCCCAATACGATGCTTGCAATGGTGGTCTGGACGGATGGTTCAGCAATAAAAAATAATACAGAGGAAGTACAAGCTGGCGCCGGAGTGTACTTCGGGGAGAACGACCCGAGAAACATGTCAATACGAATTCCGGCCGAGATGGGTCCGTCAAATCAAGTCGGCGAGGTTGTAGCCATCAAGGAGGCGGTAGAGCACATACCTTTGACCTCCCCGCTCAAAATCTACACAGACTCGAGGTACGCAATGCAAGGACTTACGAAAAACTTACAAAAGTGGCAAGATGAGGGATTCCACACAGTCTCCAATGGAACACTTTTTGAACTCACAGCAGCAAAAATTCGGGAGAGAAAGGCGCCGACAGAATTGGAATGGGTAGAGGGCCACTCTGGGAACGCAGGAAACGAGGGGGCCAATACTCGCAGTTACCAAAAGTAACCGAATTCGGGGTTTTTCTCACGAAATTACGATGGTCAAAGAACTTTGAGCGATGAAGGGTTCATTTAAAGGTTGTTTCCTACAACTTTCATGATATAAACTTGGGCTAAGCTGTCACACAGTGGGTGAATAAATTAATCTTCGAAATACCATTAATTTGGCCGTGTTTTCCTTTTTTGGAACACAGTCACCAGGATTCCAGGTGGGTGAGTACCTCAAAGATAGGTCTACTATCTCATAACTCTGTACCTGAGAACTCAAAGTTTGCTGGGCTATCCTCATCCTTCAATGAGGGTGCTAAAACAGAGCAAGAAAGTGTTCATTTGATACATAAATAAACAAACATAGAAAATCAGCACAGGGAAAGCCCAATAACTTCGGCGCGTGTTATGTGCAATAGCATATGACCATCCCCCCTCTCGCCCACCAGTTGAACCAACTGCTAACTGTATTAGCTGGTCGCAAGCAAGGCATTTCTAAATTCGGTTACTTTTGGTAATGCCGAGTAAACTAGCCGGGGAAGGAAGCCGTCAAGGGGGGGTTGACCTTGGGCCTATTAATTGGGGGAGCTTGCTCCCCCTTTATCAGAGCGGTCACCGAAAAGCAATAAGCTGTGCTAGACGACTTTTTGATGGCGTCACTGCCCTTGACGTGCGCACGTCAAGATTGGCATGCTCCGAGTGATACGATGTTCTTCCGTGTGATCCATCCTGATCCCTACTGATCCAGACTGATTGCAGCGTGATGGCGCATCCTTTTCAATTGATGGTGCACCCGTCCTTGACCCTGCCCGAGGCTGCTCAACGGAAGGGAAAATACAGTTCTCTATTTCATACACGGTACAGAGGGGCAGGTTCTGGCGCCATTAGTTAAAATTTTCCAGAAAGTTGCTGTAAAGAGGCGATGAAAATAAATGATATCAATCTTGCGGCTTGCTCAGTTATAGTGTCTGTATAGAGAGACCACGGTTCTGAGTGGATAGGTATTCTATCGATGATAAGCTAGTCAGAAATTTGATTGGTGGTTCATCCTCAGAACGTCGTTGCCCGGCATAAGTAAAGTTTTGTTCACAAGAGTAGAGTACTACTTGAGTACTTATGTGCGTGAAAAAGAATCCAGCCGAATTATGCTTCCTAAACAACAGCACAACATTAATATTGTTAATCTGTGTGCCATATAAGAATTTACACAAGCTCCCCCTGCTGTAGGCCGGTATTCCGGCATTATTAATTATTTAATTATGTAATTAGTAATGGCTTGAGGCATGAATGTTCAAGTGGCCTGTCTCCGAGGTCTTGATCGAGGTTGTTTTTTGAAATGGTCAAATTGCTGAAGCTGCGCTTCCTTTGAGTTTAAAACCTGAGCCGAATTCCTGTTGACATTTGTGTCGGACTCGGGATTCCTCGTTGTTTCGAGCAAGAAAGGTTCAGGTCGAGTCATGGACGGTGTTGCAAGTAAGTAACAGTGAGCGTGAATGGTGTCCAGTCGAGGGCATGGTGGTACAGTAGTTAGCTCATGGGTGGAGTCTGGTGGAGCGGTGGGCAATCTCAACAGATCCTTGACGGCATTGTGGGGCCTTTGGCCAATACGAATGAAGGGAAGACAAATTATGTTGGCTGGTTTGTCTGGCAGGGACCGGGGGTCCTCAATTGTAAAGAGCAATGTCGGAAAAACCCGATTCACCTTATAAGGACCTGACGGGCTGACGGACCTGGTCAGGCTCGTCCGTCAGGTTCCCCCGGAGAAATTGAAAAAATAAACAGCAGTAAACCTTGTAGAACCGATAGATTGTGCTTCCCTGCACTCAAAAAAAAAAAAAAAAAAAAGGCCCAAAATCATCCATTGCCTTTTATTTAATAGATTCGGGCCGGGACAAGGTGCCCCACACACAGGACATGATTCAGGTCATGTCGTCTGGCCGTGGAGCTGGACCTACAGTGGCGGCGGGATCTGATGCCACCCGTAAAAATAGAACCGCCCATTTCCGGAACTTTTGATGCAAGTGGAGTCAATTGGGGCCCCATTTTTTTGGGGCGTTGAGTCGATTGGCGCCCGGGGTGGCATCAGATGCCGCCGCCACTGTACAAGCGCGTAGACACAATGATGTAGTCAGTAATAGAGTACTTATGTAAATGCAATATCTAAATCAACACAGGGTGAACGACTTTATTAGTACAGTCGTCACTGTCATAACCCATAGCCCTCGGGATACACCTCAGGGTATGGGTTATCACAGTGTATGGCTTTCAAAGGTGATCAGAGGCAGTGTTAGGTCACGTTTTCCGTGAGATATTACTATATATGGGGCGCGGGAACACTTACCTCATCTATGATCGTGCGTGACCAGGTGCATGAACAGTGGTAAAATGGCCCATCAACTCGGATTTGGCGTAAATATGGGTGATTTCGGTGCATCTTACAACTTTGCAGGTAAAATCAAGGTAAAATCATCCCAAACCATGCCGGTTGAAGGGCCCGATATAGAAATTTCATGGGTTATGACCTTCGCAGAAGGTATGGATTATGGGGTATGAGAGAGTTATGGGTTATGGCCTCCATTTCACTGCAAACCAACTTGGTGGGGCCAAAAAAGTATGGGTTACAGCAGAGTATGAGTTATCAGAGGTATGGGTTAGGACAGTGACGACTGTATACCTAAAAGCAAGTAAACTGCCAAGGGATTGTTTACCTTCAACGCACACTCGAAGATCATTGAATGTGGCCTTTCGAGATCCCCCCGTGGGAAACTCCCTATATAAGCCTCAAATCAACCGATTTTTTCAAACTTTTTGCGTAGCCCTAGTTTGGGGATGCATCTGTGAGAAACTGCCTTGTTTGGAGTGGCAGTCCATGTCGTAAGTCGTCTTATCAGCCCCGATATGGGAATAATCTTTTCACCTCAAGCTCGATGGGGGTTGCTCCGTTCGTTATGTCGCAAATTTCTTTTTCCTGTTACCGGCGACGGTCGTCCGCGGTCGTTTGTTATCGGGGAGCTTCAGGTCGTCAGCCTGACAGCCGCCTCATCGAAGGGGCTCGGAAACGAACGGGGCATATCGTACCCGACAGCCTGACAGCCCGATGATGTCTTTTCGGGCACGATCTCCAACTACTCCAGAACTAATGAAAAACAAGAAAATTCTATTCATTCAGTCCGAAGTCGCTTGGTTGCAAGCAGGTTTGTAGTACTTGACTTTGAAGTGATAAGTTGTAATGATGATTGAACTTTGAACTTGAGTTGAAGTAGAGTCTAATAAATTGTATTGAGTCTGTGTAACAATCGTGAGCAGTCAGAGTTGAACCGGCGTGGAGTACAAGAGAAAACGCAGCCCTTACCGTTCGGCCACGCGCGCATTATTGGTTGAGGAAGTGAACTCCAACATATGAGGTCAGCTCCACAGCCAAGCACGACCAAACAAATGACACGGTCTGACGGCTGCCATGGACACTCACCGACTCCCTATACACCACCTTCATGTCTCCTACCTCTGCTACCCTTCGTCGCTCGTCCTCAGACATCTCACACGTCTCGGACTCAGAACCCGAGCGCATCGCCGCCACGCAGCGCGCCAAATCATCTCGGAAGGCTCGCCGTCAACGCGATGCCTGGATTCCCAATGTCTCCTCGTCGACAAATGAAGACGTATCCGGCCGGATTTTGGTGCTGGAGGACACGGTGAAGCAACTGGAATGCGAGTTGAAGCTCATGCGGGACGAGATCCGCGGTATGCCCGGTGCGTAATAGTACTTTCCATTAATTCAATTCATTCATTACATCCCGTCGGCAGCCGCGCCCAGACTATCTGTGACTCGGCGTGCAACCGCCAGTCCACCGACTACTCCTCCGCCCAAGCGATTCCGCGTCCATCACGACGCATGTGTTGGGAACGACAGCCCACTCAGTCGCATCGACTCGTCCCTCATCCATCAAAGCTCCTTACGTCTCAGCACTCCGGAACGGGATGCGAATAGTCGGGAGCTTGAAGAATCTGTGCGGTCTGCAATCTATGGCACCAAATCCCCCCAGCTTTACATCTCAGGCAACCTCACCATCCCCAACGAAGCGAAAGGTTTTGACGAGGAGATGTAATGACTAAAATCTTTTTTTTCATACGAAACAATATACTCTTTTTGTTCCAATTGCATTGCTCGAGTGATTTACTGGTCATCACCACTCTCCTCGCCATTACCGGTCTCGCCATCCCCCGCATTGTCCATGTCAACGTCCTCCTCCTCCTCGACCTCGGCATTTCTGATCGCATCCAACGCAGCATCCAGCTCGTCACCACCGGCAGCGCCATTCGTGACTCTGACATCCCCAAGACTCATTTCACTGTCCGGGAAAAGCTCCGCATCCCACTCTCTGAAAAGTGCGAGAACGGGCTTGGAGCGATTGCGAAGCCCCTCAAGAAGGTAACGCAGGTACGATTCGTAGCATGAGTACCAATTGATTCCTGTTTGCTGACCTTTCTTCTTGAGCTCGACGTCCATCGACAGGGCCCAAAGCGTCTCGCATAGAAGTAAGTGTCAGCCGGCTGTAAGCGTCTCGCATAGAAGTAAGTGTCAGCCGGCTGTCAAAGTATTCGGACTCACAAGAACACCTGCGCAGGCAACAAAGCCTGGTGTGGAGTTCGAAATATTGTGCATCTGTTGCATGCAACGGGGCCCGGAAACGCATGGCTTGTTGGTCGCCATCTTGATAGGTTTTTTCTTCCCATAAATGACGGCGGCAGCGACCTGCAAATGTAAGTTTCACAACTCGCGCCACAATTTCATGATACATACATGCATGACAAGCTTGTTTTTCAGGAATGTTTCGACGTTGAGGCGGTCCGCGCCGTCGCTATGCAGGGCCGGTGCATCAAATGGATGAAATGTTATTTTGCCGGAGTCGTCCTTTCTCCCGCCAATGAGGTCGGCGTACCCAGCACGGAGCGCCATATCTTGAATGTCCAAAGCATCGCCAACGCGAGGGTGTAGATGGGCGACGAAGACAGCTCCAATATCGTTGCGAAGACGACTGGAGGTATTTGACCGCTGCCTATCCATCGCCTTGTTGAACTGAACCGACTTGTCAGTTTTTTGCGGAGATTTTTTCTTGGCACGTACCGTATGCACCAGCCACGATTTGCCAACATCTCCATGCAGTTCTTCTGGAAGAACCTCGAGGACGGCGCGCAATTCACCCTGCACCTTTGTACGCATGTTGTCGAAACGATTCTTTTCGTTATAGGACGTGTTCTCGATGGCACCCAACACTTTCTTTGGGGATTGCACAAACCACAACCCTTGAGTCATCACGTACTTGTGTGCAGCAAGCCGAACTTTCTCTTCATCATCATTGTCCCCTTCCTCTTCCTGATCTCCTTCTCCCTCCCCATCACTGTTTTCATTCGCATCGTCTTCGTCGTCGGAGTCGACAATGCGACGTGCACGCTTTCTGGGCCGACCACGGGGTCTATTGGTGGTGTCGGCCAATCTAACCCTCTTCTCCGCTTGATTGGCCCGTTGGCTCTCCTCGCTTGCTTTTTGCTGGGTTTCGCGTACGAGCTGCAAGGCAAGTCATTAGTCAAGGATTGTCTGAAAATGTGCAATGCACGCACGGCAAGCAGCTGATCGCGACTCATGTCGTCGACCGGAGTAGGGGGTTCGTTTTCTCGCGACATTATAGAAGTCGAAGTCGTTCACTGGATAGAAGTCGAAGACAAGTCAAGTCGGACGCAAAATAATAAGGCACGCGACAGCTCGTCAACACTAGTACTCTTCTTCCGTGACCGCGTTCCCTCTCTCATGGCGCGAAAGACTGCAAAACACCCGCCGAACGCGCTCCCGTCTTGTCGACACTGTGGTGCTACGATTGCGGCTCAAGGCTTAAAGCCTCACGAACGATTTTGCAAGAGCAACATTGAGCGGCAAAAATCACGGGCCAGATCACGCCAGACGCGTCGCTCTTTGAATTCTGTGCGTGAATTTTCGCTTTTGAAATCCCTCCCGGGCTGAATACAAATAGCTCGACGGCGATGTAGTACCTATGGATGTCGAGGCAACATCTTTGCCTACCTTTGACTCTGATTTGGGCGGCATTCCATCCGCTGCAACTAATTCAGAATCAGAATCAGATGAAACAAGTAATTCTCAATCCTCTGTTTAAGCCTTGCAGTTAATTTCGCTTGCTTCAGGGGAAATTGGACCAGCACTTCCCAATGTTTATCTTCTCAGTGTACCCCATCTGAAAAACAGAAAACTATTGTTCAGCGAAATCATTTCCTTATCTCATCCGAAAGAGGCGAGTGACATCGCCGAAGTTGAAGCTCGTCGCCTCGAGAACACCCTTGATGCTGGTCGTCCTTGGGCTCCTTGAAACTCATTGGCTGATTTTGGCTACACGGAAAGCGCCGTGAAGGGTGTTCTTTCGAAAGACATCATTGACATGCAGTTGAAGGGATTGTCGGGACCGTGGTCCAATCCTGGTGGTAGTAGAATTACGATGAAGGATTATAGAGATTATAAACTGTACCTGGCAAAAGCACGTACCCTTGGCGTCAAAGTGAGTGCGATTTTTCTTTTGTGTTTCAAAATTTGTAATCTTTTCAACCAGTTTTTGAACGCAACCGTCGAGGCAGATCTCTGGGGCGAGCCGAAAAAATATACATTTTATTATCGGGATCCCTGGGAATGGATTCTATCACTGGTGACGGACCCAGGACTGGCTCGTGTCAGTCAATGGCAGTCACGGCGTTTATATTACTGCGAGAATGGAGAGATGGAAAGATATGTTCATGAGCCATTCACTGCGGATCGTTGGCACGAGGTTGACGTATGTTAACATCTTCTTTCGATTCCAATTCTCATGCCTCAGTCCCAGAGCGAACTTCCTGCCGCAAATCCACTCATGCACTGCTGGCTACCGCTTCACATCTGGCTGGACAAGGGTCTTGTAACGAGCCACGTCAAGATGTTTCCTATCGTGCTCCGTGCTCTCTGGCTGCCGTCCGAGATCAGAAACGCATCGGGCAATGGAGGCGGAGTCATAATTGGATTCATGATTATATATATATATGGTGTGTGTTTCTTCACTCTCAGCGAAAGCAGAATTCGTTTGGAATTCGATTTTCTTAGGTTGAAGACCCTGGTCATTCCAAAAATCGTACGGAGCGTCAAAACTACGAATTCAATCAATTCAAGCGTGAAATCTACCAGCAAGTCATGGAAAAGCTCTTCGAAACGATCTGGAAAAAGTCATGGTTTGGGGAACCTGTCCGTTGCGGTGATGATGTGGTTCGCAACCTTTATCCGGGGTTCTTAATTGAGTCCTTGGATTTTGAGGAGGCGTGGAGCTTCACCTGTTGCCGAGCTAACCGAGCGAAACACCCTTGCCCCCGCTGTCTCGTTTCTCACGAGATGCTCGACTGCCTTCATCAGTTCTTTCCGTTGCGCAGCTCTGAAGCGATGCGGAATGTGGTTGAAAGAGCCAGGTGTGCTCCCACAGCAGCTCAACGAGATAAGCTCTTGATGGACCACGGTCTGCACGACGTACCGGTATGAGTTTATTTGGAAAGCTTGTCTAGATACTGATTTATTCAGCATTTCATGTGGAACATCCGTTTCTCTGACCCGTACCTTTCGTTCATTTATGATCTCCTCCATTTTCTCGAGGCAGGCAAGTGGGGACACCACCTGTGGTCGCTAACGTTAGATCTCCTCGAGAAACTCGGTCTGCTTGCCGAAGTCACCAAACGGTATGTTCCCGATCCGCGTAGATACTCAATTAACTTCCGTCATAGAATGGCAAAATTCTCTCGCTGGCGAAATCTCAAACATATCAACGACTTGGCTACGAAAGATTTCACTGACGGCCAAACTCATCTCGATATTCTCAAGGTCAGAGTTTTGTTTGGGCAATTGTTTGTCTACGAAATTCAAGGAGATGCTGAGGCTCCATTCGGCTGTTGGGTCTTAGCGTCATTTAGCGTCACTTTGGAGCACTTGGGAAAAATTCCACGCCAAAGTTTTGGTGAGAAATAATCTCAAGTGACGTCAAGTGCTCCGAAGTGACGCAACCGAATGGAGCCTGAGAAACCCTTTCCTCTTAGTGTATTGTTTATATTCTCTGCGAGATTCTCCCCCCAAAATCGACGCTGATACCGTGCATCCGAGCCCTGTTGAAGTGTCGAATGTTGCTTGGCTTACGCGTGATGACGACGAGTCGACAGCTTGTCGTTCAACAATGCATAGAAGACTACGAAAAATGGTGCAAGGTACGGCCACCATTTTACATTAAGCTCGAGTTGCTGACTAGTTCTATCTGAAGCGCGTTTCCGAGGACTACGACAAGAACTTCAAGTTTCTGAAACAACACTATCTTATACACGCCCTCGATGATGTTCGTTTGAAGGGTGTGCTGCGCAACGGTACCACTCGAACGGGGGAGGGAATACACCAAGAAGTCAAACAACACTATGGCCAGACAAATAAGCGCAACACGGAAGCCCAGGTGAGCTAATGTTGAATCTTACTCCAATGAAAACACTTAGAATAAGCAGATTTCTATTCGCGACGAGGATCAAGAGGTTGTCGCTCGGACGCGCCTGTTGATTGACGATTTTTTCAGGCGCGCTTCGCAAACGGCTGAATTGTCAGACGCCAGCAGCGACACCGATGCCACAAATCAAGAAGCCGATGTTGCTCAGTTCAAACAAGGCTCCGCACGGCGTGTCCCGAAATCACGGATCCCGCCCGCAAATGGGGAGAACCAGTGGATTTTTGGCTCGCCACTGCAGTATGGCGACAGCCGCAGTTACGAGGATTTACATGGGGGAAATAATCCCATATACCGTGCTCTTGATCCTCGTCTTCGAGAATTTCTGCACTCGCAATTTCCCGACGAATATCTGACTTACGAGGACACGATCATGGCAAGTGTTTCTTTCTCTTTTTCCTTGCGCAAACTTATCGCACATACAGATCGAGATATTTCAATGTGTTTACATTGCGTATCAGTCAAAGGATGACTGGACCAATGCTGAGGATATTTTGCGCTGCAACAGTAACTGGTACAATTCTGGGCCTCGGTACGATTGTGTCCTTTTCAACTCTGATCAACCGGGCGTCGCATGTGCTCGATTGCGATCCCTCGTTCGCTGCCATCTGCCCTCAGGTCGTGTTGTGGATCTTGCTGTTGTGCAAAATATGAAGCCCAACAAGTGGCGGCCGAAAACTTCGTGGGACGGCTGTGTTGTGTTCGAGGAGGAGGTAGACTTGACTTTCCTCCTCATGGACTTTGTCATCCGAGGTGCATTGTTGGCTCATGCTCAGGGACCATCAAACTCGCGTCGCAACTTTCATTATCTTGTGGATGTAGTCGACGGTGATATGTTTTTACGCGTGCTCAATGCTATAGGCCATGTATGCAATTAAAAATCTTAACCGTTGCTTTGTCGACCACTTTGTGGCGGGTGGGCTTATGTTACCTGACCGCACCCCGATAGCATCCCGGTCGGGCCCTGTCGGGGTATTATCGGGGATGGTCGGGTGGTCGGGCACGATAACAAAATAAATAAATTTGCGACATATGGGACCAACATATTCGTGTTCAGGGCGTAAATTAGCATCAAAAGCGACCTAGTGTCGAAAACCCGCAAAATTGGACCCCCTTGTTCAGTTGCGGCAAGATCAAATGTCTTGCCTTTTATGGAAATTCAAATCAATCCCGACCCTTTTCTGTATAATTGGGAGTCTTTCCGAGAACCAAAGATGTACGATGATAGTAGCCCCGGAGTAATAATCACTCCATTCGGAGGAAGGTTCAGGACATGGTCATGTTCTGGATGTTGACGAGGACCGATCGGTATCGGTCTTCGCGAAGGCCTTGCCCGACATCGAAATATTCGTCAAGGCGCAGCTGTCGTGTTTATAATAGGAAGGATGTGGTTGTACATACCTATGATATTTACTAGTCCTACATAGGCTATCTCGGTGCGTAGCACGGGTATCTGCTAGTTCGCAAACAATACGTAAGTACACATGTTCTTTGTATCTTTCCTCATTGCGAGACACTTTCATGTACTAAAACGCCGGTGCTCCCCCTATCATGCGCAGCCCTATTATCAGCTGATGCAAAGAGCGGAAGCTCGTTCTCGGAAGCTGAAGCTTGATCCTCATCACGACCAGTCTGCACCTCCCCTTCAGGCTCCACGGTCCGCGGTCGCTTCAAGTTGAGCATCTGGTACTGGGAGATAGTTAAGCGCCTTTTTTCACCAGCCACCCCGCGGAGAATAGGCTGCTGCCGCCCTGGGTCTTGGGCATTCATCCATTGGGTGTTTGCCAGGGCGATTGCCATGTGTTGGGAAATCCATGCATGATCATTCATTTCTTGAGCGCTGACCGAGTATTTTGACCCGAGTTTGGCAGCCATGTCAGCCAGGAACACGCGAAATGGCTCGGACTTAAGTTGATAGCGTGTGGTGATGACCGGATAAGCACCAAACCAAAACAATCTCCTGGCTTCAGCCTCCCTGCTGTCGAAAGCTGCCAGGAAGGTACCGCGAGATTCGGGTGGCATATCGCTAGGCGCGTAGTTGAGTGCCATCCAGATAAGAACAAGAACAAATGATTCGATATCATCGGCAATTGACCGTGGTGGGGGATTGACGTCAAACAGGTGCGCCGCCAAAAATTGTGTCGTGCCCTAGAAAAACGTGTCCAGCCATGATTTGTTTTGCCCAGAGTGCCATAAGCGCTTACCGTACGTTCGTAGGCTCGTTGGGGATCATCCGTGGAGTATTTCGCAAGCTCCCAGTCGATCAGCATACCTTCATCAGTGCCATCAGGTCGACGGACGACGATGATGTTCCCAGGAGAGATATCCCGATGCTCTATGCGCTGGGTCGTGAGCGTAAACGCCTGTTCGTGTGCTTTCAAAGCGTGCGCAACACACATAACGAGAGAATGAGTGGACTCGAACCGAGCTAGCGGCCGCCCAACGACGTTTAGCACGATACGGTAATGAACATGGTGGCGGATAGACCCCCCATAACCCGCACCACATTCGTGACCGACGTCGCCCGCAGCAATCTTGCGGGGTACATGTTCAACCTGGGCTTCGGCCAAAAGGCCATAAACTTCACCTTCCGGGTGGTAACCGACAACCCGCCAGGTATCTTTGAGGAGGCAGCGCTTGCCTCGGCGCGTGTCATATGCTATGAAGACGCGCGTTGCACGACCAACAGGGAAGTAATGTGATTTCGTCATGGGTTTGTGGACGATGAATGTAGTGTTCTCAACGTCAACAGCCCAGAGAGGAGCTGTTTCGACGGCTAGCTGCTCCCGGGCGCGGATGATCAGTTCGGGGGTAAGAGAATCCCCTAACGCACCACACAGCGGTCTGAACGTCGTGTCGTGGCCCCGATCGCGTGACGTGGCACGCGAAAACCGAAATAAGAATAAATGAAGGTAATCCTCCACTGTGTAGTCGAAAATTGTAGTCGCGTCGACGCCACTCCGTGTGAGCCTCAATAGGCGGCAGCCGTCCTTGAGGATAAGCACCCCAAAACTCTGCGTACGGTATTGGGATGCCATCATCGCATTGAGGTAGGCAATGACTTGACCACGCGAGCTCCGTCCTGAAACTGTGTTTCGTTCTGGCGCAGTTGGGTCTCTGTCCGAGAATGGGTCGTCTTGGGGCCGGATCTTGACTTCGATGAACAGCTCCATGTCACAAGCGCGACAGAGGTTGCCGTTCGAGGGTCGCTGCCCTGAGTAGCACGAGATATCTGGTTTGACACAGTGGGCAAAGAAAAAACCCGAATCCGGATCCTCGTGATTATGCGTGTCAACCAGTTTCCAATCCTCCTGAAGAACGTGCTGGAAGTGTTGGATCTGGATAGGGAGAATTGCGTTGAGAAACAGTGCCGCTGAGGGGGCATATTATCTCACTAGGGGCTCGTAGTAATCGACTTCACTGCTTGCATTAACGAGAGTCTTTAATGCGGCGGGATGGAATGGCTCATGGGCACAGTCAGGGCCAGCGAAGTGCTGTTTGAGGAACGCGGCTGGCTTGAGGAGCCGGCATTTACCGGTCAATTCCTTTGCCGCGAGGTCGAACGCCTGTTGCTCTTCGTATGCATGACTGGATGAGAAGCTGACGTTGGAACTGAGACGCGCATGGGAGATTGGGGTGTCCGAATACTGCGCAAGGGGCGCAGTAGTGGACCTGGGGGTGGTGGGAAGCCATCCATTGTGTCACCCACGAAGAGTGGTAATGAGGACCTCAGAGCGTGGGGACACGTGATCAACGGCAACGTGTTCCCTTGTGGCAGTTTGGTGGGGAGTTCCGTCGGGGAACTTCTCCATTCCGAGGGTGATGGCAAAACGGTAAAAACGCGTTTTCAGAAAAGCCTCAGGAACGCTCGCCAACCACGTGATATTTTTTTTTTTTATATTTCTTTTTGACTCTGCAATTATATAACAAGCAAACATCAGTGCTAAGACGCGGTGCTCTACCTACAGTGGCGGCGCCATCCCCCAAAAAATGATGGGGCCCAATCGACTCCATCCGCATCAAAAGTTCAAGAAATGGGCTGTTCTATTTTTAGGGGTGGCATCAGATCCCGCCGCCACTGTAGTGTGAACCAAGCAAGAGCGAATAGAGACGGTATGGTATCGTAAGAAGAATTCGGACGGGGTTTTGTGTTACTGTGACAAATTCTGTAGTACATGTACAGTGGCTGCAGAAAACAATGCAACAAGGCGTTTCGAGCCATTGACGTGCACGTGGTCTCTGGGCTCAAACAAAGTGCAGGACATGAAATCTGAGTGAAATGAAAATTTTTGAGCGAACGACCCAATTACCATATATGGTAATCGAGCCACAGTCAATTTTTTCATGTGTTTTTTTTATACCGTACTTTTTCAGCGGTGAACCCTACAGGAAAATAAGCATCATAGGATGAAAGTACTCCTAAAGACGATCTCAGTCATATCTGACTTTACTTAGTTTGCTGCCGATTTGAGCCCGTAATAGTTGCTGTAAGATGGCCATTTTGGCCGATTTATTCAAAAAATGACCAAATGACCATCTTCAAGCAGCCATTGCGGGTCCAAAACTGTAGGAATCTAGGTAAAGTAACATATGGACTGAGGTCGTATTTGCGAGTACTTTCGACCTATGAAGACCGTTTCTCGGTGGGGTGTAGCACTGAAAAGTGCCCTGTTAATAAATCCCTTAAAAAATTCATTACAATCGAATTACTATATATGGTCGTGGGGTAAGTTGCCTAAAAAAGTCATTTCGCCCGTATTCCATGTCCAGAACTTTGTTTGCGTCAAAAGACACACTGAAATGCCCCAGAACCGCTTGGTGCAGTTTTAATGGCGGCCACTGTATAGTTGTGGAGTGTGGGGGTGACGAACTAGCGCTGGGCTTTAAATTCAATAGTAAACGCTATCCTATAATCCTATACTTGAAAAGAGGGCCAGGCCATCAGTCGCGTGACTTTTGACAGAAAGTCACGGGGGTCAATGTCGAGATGTTGAGATCGTACTAGACGTCGCGGGGGTTTGGGGCGGCCAGCCCCAACAAGCTGTGTGACCGAACGGAGGGGAGGTCGGCGAGGCGCAGCGCGTCGGCCGTGCCGGAGGCAGGGGAACTAAAGCTTGTCCCCCCAACACTGGGGCCCAGCACGTGACCATCACGTGTTCCCCCCGCGCAAGTTCAGAGACTACAAGCTTAAGCACCCCGCCTTCGGCAGGGCCGGCTCGCTGCGCTCGCGTCCCTACCTACGGCTGGTGCACAGCTTGTCGGGGCTCCGCCCCAAACCCCGTGAATTTCCCTTAGCCGTTGTGTGAATTTGATGATTCACTGCATTTTCAAGGGAATTCGAATTCACGTAGTTGAACATTCACTTACCTGATTCACGTAGCTTGTATGGGTCCTGTCAAGTAGGTGAATTTCCCTGAACATATCGTGAATGAAATGTGTGAATCCGAGCTACTGGACTGGTATCCGAACTCCGTGTGAAATTCCCTCAAGAATCAAGTGAAGTAATATACCCTCAAATTGGCCCAAAAAATGACATTCCAAGCTCCGGGACCATTCCTTGAAATTCACTCAACAACCCCGTCAAATTCATGGGGTCAAAGGTGGCCCGAGCAAGGTACATGGTTCTGGTCATGAGTACTGGTTAGTTCCACATAAGATAAAGACAGTCAATGCGACTGTAATTAGAGAACTTTGTGACTTAGAATCAAAGTAGTAGAGTAAATAGAATGTCAGAGTATTCGCGCAACAACAACTTGAAACAATTTGTAGAAGGAAGGCAACAGAGAGGACCGGTCGGCCCAAGCGGCAAATTAGCATTTTCACCCCTTTTGACTTGATTTTCATGGACTTTACAAGTGAAATATAAGAGTATTGTACGTGAATAGGAACCAAGTGAATCCTTTTTCATGAGAAATTCACATGAAATTCACTCCAAAACTAAGTGAATGAACACCATGAAACGTTCCATTCACTTGGTCCAACTACTCGTCATCACAGAAAGTAACCGGAAATTACTACTCTACGTGAATTGAACTGGGTGAAATTCACAACTTCCCAGTGAAATTCACCTGGTTCTCAGATGAATTTCACCCGAAAATGAGGTGAATCAACCAGGTGAAATTCACGGGGTTTGCCGGCCACAGTGAAGGTTCGTGGGAACCGGAGCAACATCTCGACAGCCGGCAGCGACATCTCGACATGGTCCCGTGGTTTCGTGTCAAAGTCACGTTACTTCTCACGTGAGCTGATCCTTATGTATCGACGCAAACGACAGTCTCCTACCCAGCCTCACTTCCGAGTGTTGGGGAGTCACTGAGGGCGTAGATACACTGTAAATTCACTATGTGTAATACTGATTGACAAATTTGATGTTATTACTCCCGAACTTCAAACCCCCAACACTCTCCAGGGAGGCTGGCATAAAACAACTGTAAACAACATAGCCACACACTGTGGGAAGTATTTGTCATGAAATTCAAGATCATCGTCTTGAAATTCAAGATTCCTGACGTTTCGTTACAGCTGTTCCGGAATACCTTGGCATGTTCACATTTTTTTGCACGCAGCACATTTGATGGACTGATATGATGCACCTTTAAAGGAAAGGATCACCTCGGCTAACAACGCCTGGCAGCGGCAGCTCAGCGGCTACTCACCGGCTATGGAACGGGGAGAAGTCCTCGGAAAATGAGCAGGGATGCCACAAAAACGTCGGGAACAGCGGCATTCGGCCCAAATCTCCATAGATGGTGCATCATATCACCTCGATCAAAAGTGCAAAGTGCGCAAAAAAAAATGTGAACATGCCAAGGTATTCCGGAACAGCTGTAGAATACGCGTCATGAATTTCAAGACTGGTTTCATGATGCTCCAAAACTACTAAGAGTTACAAGGTGTGGTACCGCACTCATATTCAACTGTGGACCACATTCCAGGATAATGCATATGATTCTCTTTCAAAAAGTGACATAAAAATCTTGAACCTGCATTCACGACGAAACATCATGAATTTCGGCCTCGAAAACCAGCAAATTTTTGTTCAAGTCCTGTGGCCGAGCTGCCGAGTCGATGACGTCACTTACAGCATTGCTCCACATCCCGCAGCACACATATGCTGCGGCCGCTCACGACGCCTCTTGTCTCCCCCCACCATGACCTCCCTCCAAGTCGCCATCGTAGAGCGCCGCCGCCGCCGCCGTCATTCTCGTCAACACACTCTGCTGTAACACGGACCCTCACGACCACCACGCCTCCTTCCCTACGTCACCGCCGGTCCGCCCTCTAGGCTCAATCCACACCGTCGTATCGAGCTAGATCTCTCTGCAGTGCGCAAGACTCTCAATGGAGTAAGGGGTGGCGAAGGATGACCCGGGATGAAGTGGTTGGGCAGGCTATCATGGTAAGTGATACTGCGAGAGTGTATTGCAGCTCATTAACGCGCTCTTTCCCGTAGTTTAGCTCTTTGACGACGACAGAGCATTCAGTGATCTGTCTAACCCGGTGAGTTGCTTCCCTTCTCTACCTCTTTTTCATTCTCCGTAGTGTGTTTCCGAGCCACGCAAGCTGTTACAGTACGGCTGATCGTGACGGTGGCGAGATTTTGAAGGTCAGAGTATCATTATAGTAGTACTGCAACTGTATTGTCCAGTACTTGAAATATATTCTGTTTCATACCTCTTCCGTGCAGTTTCATAAGGAGTAAAGCATCGGGATAGCTGGCTAGCGCTTCGGTGGTACTTCCGGACGAATCATTGCGAAGATCATGACAAAATGTCAGGAAAAAACGTTAGGAACGGGCCCACAGTCGTTAGGAATTTCAGGACCCCGGATCGTAACGTTTCGTCATGAAATCCGACGAAAGATCATGAAATTCAACACAAATGACGACGAAATACCTAACACAAGGTCCTGAACAACATCATGAATTTCAAAACCTTCCCTTGGCCCAGTGACATTTCGGAAAAATATTTGTTGTCGATATTTTGCGACTTCACAGAAATAGGTGTCAGGTTCCAGGCACTCAGAAACGCATTTGGAGGCTCCCCCGGTTTTTTATATTCTCGAAGCCGGCGAACGAAAAAAATTGTTCAAGCAGGTGGCTATGTTGTTTACAGTTGTTTTATGCCAGCCTCCCTGGAGAGTGTTGGGGGTTTGAAGTTCGGGAGTAATAACATCAAATTTGTCAATCAGTATTACACATACTGAATTTACAGTGTATCTACGCCCTCAGTGAGTCAGTGACTCCCCAACACTCGGAAGTGAGGCTGGGTAGGAGACTGCGCAAACGAGGGAACCCTCGGCGGGTATCGCGTCGCAATCCGAGGGAAACCTTGCCTCACGCTTCATCAGTTCAACTCAGAGCAGATGTATCGTCGAAATAATACTCAAGACTTCATGGACGCGGTTCTGACCGATGAAGACCATGCCTATACAGTGGTGGCGCCATCTGATGCCACCCCCCAAAAAATGATGGGGCCCCAATCAACTCCACTTGCATCAAAAGTTCCAGAAATGAGCCGTTCTATTTTTAGGGGTGGCATCAGATGGCGCCGCCACTGTATCATGCGCGAGGCCCGTCGGATTGATGCCAGCGGTGAAGAGGCTCTGCATCGACAAGAAATTGTCGACTTCCGCATCAAAACCGCGGAAATGAACAAAGCAAAGGCCATCGCGTCGGCGCAGAAAGCCCTCGATACGCGCCGGGAGCTCCGCAAAATCTCCATTGTCAGCAGAGCAGCCATCCTCAGCTCCCTTACCGTTCAAAAAAATCCATTTACAACTCAATGCTCTTCGTCTTCGTGGAGTCCCGAATATCTTACCCAACAGCCGATATCCTCGCAAGGCTGAGAAGTTGGAGGCGCTGAGGGCGGCTCTGCAAGTTTATTTTGCTGATGTTGCCAAGTTCCCGCTTCCTCATGATCCTGAGGCCGACTCGAACTCAATAGCGGCAGTGGTGGATGTGCATGTGTCGGAAGACTGGGCGGCAGACGAGGACGCAGAAATGGAGGAATAATTTATTATTGACCTGTGGTTCACTAATCTGGAACATCTATTAATGTGTATTAGTATAATTACCATCCTTTTGTGGGTGGAAAGGCTCCCAAACAAGCAGAATGCGCGTCGGAGACATTTGAGACTAAGTCGGCGCCGTTTGGAGTGGCTGTGTCACATCCCATCAGGCCATCAATTTCCCATCGCTGCCCACCCCCATAGGAAGCGCTAAGTCAATCAATCAATCAATCAATCAATATTCCATTATCCTCACTGCGGGCCATAAACGGCCCATGTCGGAGTCTAGCAGTACATTGACTGTATCACTAATTGGTAATCATTCGGCTGCCCTTGATCCTTCAAACTCTCTGCAATGATTCCCGCAACGAGGGGCTGTGTTTCTCCAAACGGGGTTGTCGGTGGCGCACTACCGCTTGGCGTGAGTGACACGATCGTGGGGCGATCACGTGCCAGTGTGGTCATGAGGTTGGTTGGCCGAAATCGGCGCGGCGGAATCTCGGAGTGTCTAAATTGTTTCTCCGAGGGTGGGGGCTGCAGGATTCGAACCTGAGACCTTGGCAATGTGCGCGTGGTCAACCTTAGGGGATGGTTACCGCTGTGCCATCCAACCCCCTGGAAGCGCTAAGTCCCCACCACGTCTCCCGCTTGGTGCGCAACTTTAGGTGCCGCTATACCTCATTTGACTTAGTTCTGGTCAAACCAATGTCTTTACTTGAGTTGCCTACCCTATACCTTATGTGCATAGTTATGGTTACAGTTTCAGAAATAAGTCTCTTTATCTGCTTATATTTACGTTTTGATCAGTAAATATGTCACGTCACGGTAAATCGCCGACGCGGCATCAAAACCGCATCAGCTGTCAATATATTGCCTGTTTTGGAAACAAAGTGCAACCTCGCGCGCTCTTTCATGCTGGGTGCTCTAATTAGAAGCCAATCTCAATTGATGAGTTATTATAGTCTATAGTTACCTACTGGGACGAGAATCAATGTTTTATGGGGGGTTTTCGTGAGAAACAAGCCAATATACATACATGGTTCATTGCTGAGCTCAAGGAACCATATAGCTATATTTCTGAACCCAGAGACTCGATATGTTGCTCATAGTAAGGGAAGTATTAGCGGGGAAGGACTTTACATTGAGTTGCCACCTCTTGGGATAGAAAATTGGACTCAGTTGGAATCATTGGCTTGTTGCCACTTGTGCATGCTATTTGAGAGGTATGAGCCCTGTATAAAGAGTCAAACTATACTCTATACTCATCATTCACGCAGTATTGGCGTTCAGAACCTTCCCTGAACTCGCTATTGAAGCTGAGGAAGCGGCACATTCCAAGTCATGAGGTTTTCACAAAAAACAATTATTTGAAGTCAGAAACACACGTTCCGATGCTGAACAAATGGGCTAAGATAATCATATACATCCAGCAAGTTTGTTTCTTGACGTAGGTGCGGCTCTGTACACGCCCAAGTTCGAGTTTGCACCCAAGTGTTGTTTTGATGGGGTGATGTAAGGTGGCTGATTTGGGTGTCGTACACGTCAATAGGACGCGTTTTTAAGACCGTAGAATATACTCTCATGCTCATGCTATTAAAAAACACGCCCAAGACGCGTCTGAACGCGGGCAAAGACGCGGACTGACGCAGTAAGTTGGGAAAGTAATTTTGATCACAATGCTAAGCGGCGTGATGGATTTACCGTCATATACCGTGTATGGGAAGCCCTGGGCCTTTAGCCGAGGGCCGATTTACAAAATTTACGATCTTTACCGTAAATTTACCCCGCGTAAGTACTTACGCTACTTACGCTGCCCAGATTCACTTACGCAGCCAAATAAATTCAATGTGCTTTATTCTGGCCCTCTCCTCTCTCACAGGTTTGTGGGGATGATCTAATAGACTCGCTTGATGATACTGTATGCTCAGAATCTTGAAAGAGGCAGCATATTCGGCGTAAAACCGCGTCAAAGCGAAGTTGAACATCCCAAAAAGGAAATCAAAGAGTTCTCTTCTCCATTTATCCAACACATGTACCCGGGACACGCTCTACACGTCTAACAGACTCAGAAATGAATGCAGAAGCTTTTTTGGCAGGCATGCCGCGCTAAATTCCGCCGAAAGCTGAGGCCAACAGCTTAAATACACGAATTTTACCGTAGATTCCCCCAATTCCGGCCCGTATTGCTTCACTGAAACTTTCAGACCAGAGTACAAATACATTGACACGTTATACCGAGGTATCAATGCTTTTCGAACCACAATATAGCGAGGCCAACGCGCCGCCGCCGACGAAAGCGAGTTTCCAAATTGGGAACGATCACCGAGCCATCAGGTCACGCGACGGCATCTCGGCACTGCTCTGATGCGTGACGCCGAGCGTAAATATTTTGGAATAAGTAATGAGAATGTCAGTTTTTTTCCGACGGTCTTCCGAATTAGGTATTGCCTAAAATAGTACTTCAAGTGGGCTGTTCGAGAGATTTTCTGCTCGCTGTTGGTGTAATTCAACGCTCAGACGTGATTGTGCCCCCTTATACCTTCGCCTACTCCTAGGCCGGAACTTGGCCTTTTCATTGAAGCTTCAAGTGGGGTGGCTACATACGTGTCCTGCCACGTGCCTACATACGTGTCGACTTCACAAGTAGTTTCACGGTTCCTTCATCATAGTCTTGCACTTCCTTTGTTCAAGGAGCCCCTGCCAGTGAAGGGAGAAGGCGTTATTGAACAGTGTTGGAGGCAGTGCGAGCATGTGCGGGGTATGGGTGGACTAAACGCTATCCCCCCAACACCTGGCCCCCCACGTGACCCGCGCATCAGCCTTCCGAGATGGGTTCCACGCTGTCAGAGACTTCCGCCATCGACAAGTCCACTCAGAGGCGCCGCCAACGTTCTTCGCTTCAAAAGAGCCCATTTGTGAGTTATTTCTCTGAGGGTTACATGCCCCCGATGGTATTGCGCACCACATTGTCCCTTAGGAATCTTTTACATGAATTTATTCACTCAGGTTCATAATTCTAGCTATATTGCCCCGTTCACCAAGGCGCCTAACACCGTTACTTTCAGAGGTACACAGGAGTTACTAACCCCATCCTATCCACTCCTCCTCCTCCTAATTTCTGAACAATGGAACAGGCGGGATAGCGTGTTAACGCAGTTGAGCCAATGTTGAGCTCTTCTGAATGGACTTGTCGATGGCGGCGGAAGTCTCTGACAGCGTGGAACCCATCTCGGAAGGCTGATCCGCGGGTCACGTGGGGGGCCAGGTGTTGGGGGGATAGCGTTTAGTGATGGGTGAGGCGCAATGGGTTACCATTTTGGGAAATACCTAATCGGGAAGACCGCGGGAAAAAAAATTGTGATTCTCATTACTTTCCGGAACGGCTGTAACCCCGCCGAACATGCCTTGTAAGGCCTTACAAGCCTCATTAGGCCCTATAAGGTCCATTATGTGTTATAAGGCCCTATATGTAGTATTTGGTACGTATTTAAACCTTGTAACCCTCCTTTTCCCCAACGGCCTTATTAGACCTTACAAGGCCTGCCCAGGCCCAACAACCCTTTTTTGATTTTTCCGACATAATTTAAAGCCCAAAAATATTCAATCGGGTTCATCTCGGGGGGGAATTTGGGGAGGAAGTGGCAGAACTTGAACATGCCAGACGCAGCTTCACGCCAACACCATAGGGTCCCCGCTTCTTCCCTAGACCAAATTACATAAATCACTAATCGGATTGTCAATAATGAAACGCACCTGTCTGATTATCTGCCGCCATAGACCCATCTTGCATAGACCCTCCCAATCTATTCTCAGCACTCCGAATCCTATCTTATACTTGAAAAGAGGGCCAGGCCATCCTATACTGTAGCCTTGTGTATGGGTGAAACGTAACGCGTCACGCAGACTCCGTTTCGTTTTAACCGTCACGCGAAACGCAGGGCTGGTTTCACTGAAAGGTGCGTGACACAGAAATGACAAAAAATCCGATTTTGCTGCTGAATTTATTTGTGCTGTTCGAATTTTTTTCTGGATTCCGAAGGCAATGCTCCTGGCTGAATTTCCGGTCTGTATCTTACGGTGGGACGGTCGGGACTGACAAAATTCCCATTTTCACCCAGATAAGAAGGTCCTGGCAGTCATTGTAAGCTCGAAATCATTATTTACCTCGAGAACTGTCGTTTCTAGCCACTATTTGAAGCTGTTTCTTGCAGCCGTTTCAAAGTTTTTGAGGTGTCACGCGTAACTCCCAGGTCGTTTCTGGTTTCACGCCTTGCGTTTCAGGTCACGCTCGAAAGTCCGTTTCACCCATACACAAGGCTACAGACTGTACTTGAAAAGAGGGCCAGGCCATCAGTCGCGTGACTTTTGACAGAAAATCACGGGGTTTTGTCAACATCCTACAACACAACTGGCTGTCGAGATGTTGAAACTCACACGCGGTCCCCGCGAGCGGCAGTGCGGCGCCGCGGGCAAGGAATCCAGCATAAAATCCAGGCGGGGTTTGGGGCGGAGCCCCGACAAGCTGTGTACCCCCCGTAGGTAGGGACGCGAGCGCTTCCCTCCGCGCTGTCCGCCGCTCCTCAAATGTCATTGGGGTCGATAACTTCTCCCACTCGATGTCGGAATCGTCGCCATCTTCTTCACTTTTCGATCCGGAGTCTTCGTCTTCCCATGCCATGGGATCTTCATCCGATGTTGGATCGGGGGTTTGGGGAAGTGAGTGCACAACCAGAAACATTCCATTCGAGTCACGCTGAGCCTGGGATCCTTTCTTATGCAGCCTCACCTGGGCATGGAGGGCGTTGATGGTGAGGACGAGGGCGCGATTGATGGCGTTTCACAGCCACCGGAACGATTGATCCGCTATCAAAAACGCGAAATTGCTGGACGAAACATTGAAAATCAAGTTTTCAAACTTTTGCTCCAGTAGATCTATAGAATACCCTCTAAAGATGCTATTTAAACAGTCTCAGGGTGCCTCAACCAAAACTGGATCGACAGTATGGATTGCCAAATTGGGACTCAAAGTTGTCACGAAGTTGTGACCGCCACCATAAGCGAGTGAGCACCAGTTGATCAAAACCCGTATATTGTTTCCAAAACGGCTGTAACGACGGTGACAGTCAAGAAGCTGTTTTGGATGATTGCGGGACAATCAACCCTGCAATGACCACAAATGGACACACTTGCACGCACGTGCCTGAATGTTGCCTGAATGGGTGACAAGTGAAGGTGGGAGTCCGAGGGACATCAGAATAAATAATTCAGCGCCCACGTCTCTCTTCCCCACCATGCAGTCCACCACCATTGCTCTATCGCTTGGCGCTCTCTCTTTCATTCTCCTCCGTACGATCTTTCGAAAAGCCAAAGGAAGCCTGCCTCCAGGCCCTCCTGGTCTTCCTCTTATCGGTGTACGCCCCACTTCTATTCTCACGACGCTCACCGTGACGTTCTTTTTATTCAGAATGTTCTCGACATGCCCTCTACCATGGAGTGGCTCAAGTTCGCCGACTGGGGAGCCAAGTGGGGTATTAATCGGGCTCGACAAAGGTCATAGACTGCTTCTGACTTGCGATGCAGGCGATATCTGCTCCGTCAGTCTCTTTGGCCAGCCGATCGTCATGCTTAACTCCGCTACTATCATTGAGGACCTGAATGAGAATACCGCTGCGTTTTCCACCCGGCCCCGACTTCCCATGGCCGGAGAGCTAGTCGGATATGACCAGACCTTGGTTCTCATACCGTCAGCGGCGTTCTTCTCCCCATTCTACTTATTTTTCGACTTCAATCGCTCTTCGTTTCAAGCTACGGCCCGCGATTTCGAACTTATCGGAAATATTTTGCCAACCAGATCGGAAGTCTCGGCGGGTACGTTCTCTGCGACGTCTCATTTCCGAGTCTCCAGCTAATCGATGAGGTATAGAGTGCAACAAGTAATTGTAATGGAGACGGAGATCCATCGTTTCCTCAAACGGCTACTATTGAACCCCGGTGCCGACGCTATAAGTAACCATCTACGGAAGTAAGTTCAATTTAGCTTCTTCAATTTCGTTCATTCTCACATATCATAACGATTCTAGACTGACGGGAGCCATTATTCTTCGCATAACATACGGAATCGAAGTTCAAGAGGAAAACGATCCTTTCGTGACACTCATCGAAAAAGCAAACAACAACTTCAATGCCGCTACTCAGCCAGGAAAGTTTATTTTTTAATGGCGATCGTCACGGGTAGTCATTCATCTTGTGCGTTCAGGCGCATTCCTTGTCGACGTCTTCCCCGCCATGTTGCGCATCCCCGAAATTCTCGCACCATTCAAACAGACGGCGCGAATTTGGGCGAGAGAAACGAAGCACATGGTCGAGGCCCCATATCATTTCGTTCGACAACAAATGGTGCGAAGAATATTAACTTCACATGGCTGGCCATCCCTGCTCATTTCCCGGACACGATATATATCAGACCAGCGGGACCGCTCCCATCTCATTTGTTTCTAGCCTTCTTAAAGAGGAAGAGAAGCTCAGCGAGGAAGATCTACGTGACATCAAATTCACCGCGGCGTCCTTCTATGGCGGTAAGCTTAATTTTACGGGAGCCGCAGAGGCTCACCGGAACAATAGGAGGGGCAGACACTTCAGCAGCTGCTATGCAAGCATTTTTTCTAGCAATGGTTCTTGCTCCAGGTAAGCACCACAAATATTCTCACATCCATGTTCTCAACTCACAGAAATCAATCGGATCTGTATTTCAGAGGTTCCACGAGAAGCGCAAACCGAAATTGACTCCGTAGTCGGGACGACACGCCTGCCACTATTTTCAGACCGTGAACAGCTGCCATACGTCTCAGCCGTCGTAACAGAACTTTTGCGCTGGCACAGTGTTGCGCCTCTTGGTGAGTCGCGGGATCTCCGCCCGGATGTCGTTGGGATGTTGATATGTCTCCAGGTGTTCCTCACGCTGCGATGGAGGACACCGTTATCAATGGCCACTTTATCCCGGAAGGTAGCTTTTCGTCTCACGTCTTTTCTGGTCAACTAAACTCACTCATTCTAACCTCATCCAGGATCCGTGATTATCGCCAACCTCTGGTGCGTTCTTTCGTCTATCCCGATTTCTTGATCAAATTCTCAACTCGCCCATCATATAGGAACATTCTCAACGATCCGGAAACATACCCAAAACCAGACAAATTCGACCCCACTCGCTACCTCAGACCTTTCCCACAACGCGACCCGCGCACCGTCTGTTTCGGTTTCGGTCGCAGAGTCTGCCCAGGAAAATAGCTCGCGGAAGTCTCTCTCTTTTGCACCGTCGCATCTATCCTCGCGACGTTCGATATATCACGCGCGCCGGGCCCGCTGCCTGTGCACGAAAATACCCAGGGGACGATCAGGTGAGTCGGTCACTGGCATGGCGGTTGGTTTTGGAATCAGGATTGAGAGAATTATTTTTATTTTAGTCACCCAAAACCGTTCGATTGCGTCGTGAAGCCGCGTTCAGACCATGCTGTTACACTGATCTAAGGCAATTTGGATCAAACCACCTTTTGCACCATTCAATATTGGCTTTGGCGCATAGAGGGACAGTGCAGAATATATGGTGTCATATGGAAAACTTATAGCCCGAACATTGGAGCTACTTCTACCGTATTGCCTTGGTTCTTTCTCTATTCTGTTGAGCTATATTTTGCGCTGGAACGCACAAAGAAAAAATCAAACAAAATGTGTATGCATCGTAGATGTGTACCCTTTGACCAATGACTCGGTCATCATCTGATCAAAGCGGGCATTGTAGACCTCGATGACCTTGGTTCGATGACCCAGCAACTTATCAAGATGCCAGGCAATAGCGGGTTTGTGCAAAGCGACCCGGGTCGCTTTGGGACTGCTCAGATCTCGACAATGAGCAGTCACAGGTGTGAGGTCCCAGCGACCTCGGAATGCCCCATGGCAATACTCTTCTATGGTATGTGTCGTTGCGGAGATCTGAGCGGTTGAAAAGCGATCTGGGTCGCTCGCACAAACTCTCTAATTAGTAATGGTAACCCAAACATAAAACACGTCTGCACAAGTCGTGTTCTGACCTTCGAGTGCAGTAATCCCGTTGGCTCCGGCCTCGAACAACTTAACCATGCAGTCGAGTTGGGCAAGGAATCCGTAACAGGCGGCGCCGGATGTGAGATAAGGGGTGAGTCGTTTAGTCTGGAATGAATTATCATATCTGATGAAGGACGAAGATTGATACTCACGGCCTTTGTAGCAAAAGTAATGGTGCCGGCCGCAACACATGCCACAAGCGCGGGCATGCAAAGTTTAACGCGCTCACCTTCACCGATTCGACGCGACTGGGAGAGCTGAAATCGTCAGAAACAGTGTAAGAGACCTACAATTTGGTCAAGAATAGGTCCTTGCTCAGTTCATGTTGTAGGATTGATCCGTGAGCTTCCACTCCGTTCCGATTTCTTTTCGTCGTTTCATCATCCTTTGCACCCGTACCGTTGCATCGCCATCACCATCCCCTTCACTACCTTATATACTGCTCGTTACCTTTGCTGCCCGCTAGTCACTTGTTCCCCACGTCGACTAGCTCTCTAATATACTCTAGCTGACTCCGACTCACTTGTTCACGGCCGCTCATCGCGCTCTCATCACCTTTTGACCTACTTTAGTTCACACTTGTTCTGTCTTCAAACCTGTACTCACCGGAAATGTGCCCAAATCAGAGAATTCTACGTTTTCTACCTCGAGTATCATGAAGGCCCGTAGAATTTGTTGCTTGAGCATTCAAAGAGGTTAGTATTGGTCGAGAGCTTGATTTTCCACCTCAAAGTTGCCCGGGAACGCGCTTAAGTCGCGTCGAGGCGCGGTTGCCATTACTTCCCAAATAGGCTGCTTATATAATAACGCAGGATACCTCTTACCGGGCGTGGTAACCACAGGACTACGTCTGGACGTCAGTGAAAAACACGCACCGATATTCGGACTTGCGCCATCCTCATTGCTCAAGCAATATCAATTTTCCACTAGACACCCAATTGAAGTTTCTAAACCAGCAGTATTGCTTTCCAGAAGCTTGAAGACAATAAAGTATTGCTGCCCCGCATTCTGAGCACGAAGGGATGGCACGCAGGTGGGCTGTTGTTGTAAGGTCGAAAGCAGGTACTTGGGGTGGGATGGATTGCGGGGCCGGGCAAGGGAATCCGATGAAAATTAGCGATGTTACTGGGGGGTCTTCATCTCCCAAAGTTACTTCTAGCTCCTCCGTTCATGTGTGGTAGGGACAGATTGTGTACTCGGTGTGACCAAAAGTAACCGGAATCGGAAATTGCGTGTTTTCAACCAGATTTTGTGGGTGACTGCTGTAAGGGGAGAAGGGCCCTGGAGCCAAGTCGATAACAAACCTGGGGATCAGAGATCCCCAGTGAACTACTTATATACAAGAGGTGACGTAAGATATGACATAAGTGAGCACACAGCATGATGTCTTGGAGACTGAAGTCAAAGGACGTCCTAGCTGTGGAATCCCCTGACATCACCCCCTCTTCAAGATTCGTCGCCTCAACGAAGACCAAAGCCCAGTAGAATGAACGATCCTTCAAAATCCTGGATTGCCACGGAAGAGTAGGTGGATGAGTGGATCAATGTCACCCCTGCCTCCAAGGGTTTGGCATATGCTGAGCATGGTCGTGCTGGTTTCCGCTCTGTAGCTGCGGAGCTTGGTTTTTCAATATCCGGTGATAAGGAGGAGGGGCCCACTCACTGCCTCGAGTTTCTCGGCATTGAGCTTGACACCGTGAAGATGCAGGCACGCCTTCCTGCAGACAAGCTTGGTCAGCTTCTTTTGCTGCTCGATCAGTGTCTGTTCCGGGGTTCTGCTAGCCACTACAAACTCGAGCAGTTGTGTGGTAACCTCGTTTTTGCTCAGTCCGTGATTCCCGTTGGTCGCTTTTTCACCCGTCGCATCCGAGACTTCCTGCGGAGTCTCGCCTTCCTTCCCCGTCGCCAACGCCGTCGCCTTCCTGCCTCTGCCAGCTTGACATTGCTTGGTGGAACTCATTCCTGCCAACCTTCAATGGCATTTATGTGATTGGACCTCCTCGTATCAGCTTCGAGGTTTTCACTGATGCCAGTGGCAAGCTTGGTATTGGTGGACATTGGGCAGGTGTTGACCTGTTCTTCACTGAGCCAGTGCCAGCACGCTACCGTCGTCATCCAATCCATTGGAAGGAGATGCGCGCAGTCCTGCGTGCTGCGGAGATCTGGGGCCACTGCTGGACCGGCTTTGAGGTTGTCTTTCGTATTGATAACGAAGCCATCTCTACCTGCCTACAGTCTGGCTCCGTTGATCACCCACCAACTCAGGCTTTGTTTCGTGCATTTGCTCTCCTTGCGGTGCATCACGATTTCACCCTCCGCCCACTGTGGATCCCCACCCATGAAAACGCAGTCGCTGACGCCCTCTCTCGCTTCAAGTGGCTCAGTCTTGCTGAGTTGCGTCCTCTGTGGCCACTCCCAAAGTCTGGTACCCGCCCTGCCACAGTCGCTGTCTCCCTTACTTTTTCACCTTCCTCACACCACCATCTTTGACCTCCCCACCCCCCATCCCTCCCCCCTCCCCTCCCCTGCTCGCCTTCTCTTTCCCTTGATTTTTGGAGCCTCTGGCGCTTCACCCTGTTTTCGCCCGCCTGTGGCTGCTTCATGGTGAGCTGTTGGTTGTGGGCTGCCTCGGCTCTCCCGCCTTCCCGGTGGAGTGTAGCGAGCTCCGTTTTCGGAGTTCAAGCCCAATAAATGATGGCTTGGCTTAGAAATCCTCTCTCTCCGGAAGCTCAGGCCAATCCTTTTCTCATGGCCTCGCATTTACTCGTGCCCGTGTCCACACCTACTTTGTTGATCTGCTCATCATGACTACTCGTACCTACCACAGTACCTACTATTAGCTTTGTACACAGAGGCGCACAGTAGCGACATATGCCCTAAAGGGCATGAAACGTTACTTAATAAATTGATTCCATCATCATTGTGAAGTATGAACAAACAAGTTCTACGGCCGGGCGTTGAGATTGAGTAGCCTTGAGACTTGAGGCAGTACGCGAGGTAGCTGTGTGATAGAGAAAGATCTGAGGGTCAGCGAGCGAAGAAAGAGGCTATGATTCGACGCACCCAATGTTGGATGTCGACACCGGGGCAGCGACGCGCAGAGGCGGGATGAGTGCAAAAGACAAAAAATCGATATGATTTGTATGCCGGAGTACCGGCTTACAGCAGGGGGAGCTTGTGTAAATTGTTATTGGAATGGCACTCAAATTACAGCTGTTCCGGAATACCTTGACATGTTCACATTTTTTTGGCGCACTTTGCACTTTTGATGGAGGTGGTATTCAATGTTGCGCTGTTGTTTGGGGCATAATTCGGTCGGATTCTTTTCACGCAGAACAAAACTTTACTTATGCCGGGCAATGACGTTCTGAAGGATGAACCACCAATCAAGTTTTTGAATTTCCACTCAGAACCATAGTCTCTCTATACAGACACTAATTGATATCATTCATTTTCATCACCTCATCACAGCAGCTGTTTGCAAAACTAATGGCACCATTAACAACACCTCGTCGAGAATCTGCCCCTCTGTACCGTGTATGAAAAGGAGAGCTGTATTTTTCACTTCCGTTAAGCAGCTTTGGGCAGGATCAAAAAAAAAAAAAGAATGGTAATCCAAAAGTGAATGGAATTGGGAACACTGTGATGCTGAGTGAGCGTGAAGAGCAGACCGATTCATGAGGCAATAAGTAAGAGGGGAGTCAAGGTGACTCGAAAGATCCTTAAAGACGATAAGGGAAAGGAAAGGATGAAGAATGCAAATGAATGAAATCGAGCAGTCAATAGTCAAACGAGACGGTCCCAGATCGGAAGCGACCAAAAGTGCAAAGTAAACGGAATAACCCGTAGGGACTCGGAGCCCGAGGAAGATTGGGTGAAGTGCGTGAGTGGCACTATGAAGTTGCGATGAATCAGAACGAGATTGCATAGAACTGAGACGACCCCATGGTGAGTCAGCGTAGACAACATACGAGGCCGTGAGGCTGAGGCGAAGAGGGAGGAGTCGAAGGCAGGGTCCTGGGTGATTGATCAAGACAATGAGGAAACTAGGGAAAGGCGTAAAAATCGGAAGATCAAACGGAAATGAACGAAATCGGGTGGTTTTAACGCAGTGCCAATGTGACGGCGAGTTACTTCAAGCCGAAGTGAGGAGAAGAGATGGTATTGAGGTGGAAAAGAACAGAAGCCCTGAGGGTAATAGGACGACAGAAGGGAGGCAAATGTTAGCCGGATATGTGAAGGAAGACGAGAGTAAGAGGACAAAGGGACTCGAATATCAACTCTATGCTTGTCAACAAGATCCCAGGGAAGACTCAACCAGCAGGGGACGTGATCAAGAGATTGCAGAGGTATGATGAACACGAGCATGAAAAAGAGGGAAAATGTTGTGATCCATCTCGCGATTTTGAGAAACAGCGTGACTTTCAAAGTCGCAAAGTACAAGGGAAGGCTAAGGGGAATGCCGGTGAAAGGCATCGTGGACTCCTCAGTCAAATGACGCATGAAGAGGAGAAGAGGAGATCGTGATCATTCTAGCGATGAGGCGCACACCGCTTTGATTTTCCGATGAGACAAATGGTAGACCACCATAAAGACAGAGGATTGGTGCAGCCTCGATGTTCATCTCGGCGCCGCATTGGCAGCGAAAGGATGTGCTTCGAGCGCTCAGAGCACAAGAGTACATCTGGCTTGACGTGATGGCGAGGGTGATGATGCCGAAGGGGACGCCATCGAAGAAGAAAAGACTCCAAAGGTATGTTTTCATCGACAGAGGAAGTGAAGAGGGTTGAGTATTGGCACAGAACAAATCAGTTGGAATAAGGACTCGGAACAAATATCAGAGGGAGAGCGTGAAGACCGTTGAGTGAGGAACTTGGTGCGTTTAAGATAGCGAAGGAAGAGTAACAAGGCATCCTGATGGCAGGGAGATGTGTGAGTACAGGGGAGGGTGTGATAGATTGATGATGAGGCAGCTTAGTTGCAACGGGAACGCAAGGGGAACAGAACATGCAAACGGGCAATGAAAGGAGCAATGCGCGGGGTATAAGACACGCGTGTCGACGGCGCTGGAACCAATATAACACCCCAGCGAATTGACGTGGATGTTAACTTGGGGGCGGGGCAAGAAGGAAGGAATTATTAATGCTTGAACACGAGGTAAAACACAGCTCGAATATGTCGCCGAGTGACGATGAGGGAAGCATAGAAATAGCCAAAATTTCAAAGAGATGTAGAAGCTCCATAGAACCCAGTAGGCATGCCGATTTTGAAAATCAATCAGCCAAGGAATGCTTCACCCAGAAGCGGCAAATCACTTCCTAGAGGGACGTCATGGAGGCGATAAGGCAGTCCGATGAAAGAGATGATGCAAGGCGAGGCGCGGAAAATTGCACTCAGGACAAACGATTGAGCCAGACGGTAGGTGGCGCAAAGCCAATATATTGCATAGGCCCGTGCAGAAGAGGAAGAGGAGGACAAGCGCAGAGGAGCGCCAAATACGACATGAGGAGAGTGCTATAAGATGTGATGTCGGCGGTAGCAAAGAAGGATGTGAAAGTGCGGGGAGTGATGATGGAGCGTGACATACTGCAGTAGTAGAAGAAACTGTGCAGCCTGGTGAGAAACCATGCGGGAGCGCTGAAGGTAGCATGAGATAGTCATAATACGAAAGGAAAGGAATGATGTGAAGTGGACGATGAATAACAGAATAAGAATAGCGCTAGAAGAGAGAGGAGAGGAAACGCCGCTGCATGAGATCGAGCTTTCGTCTCAATGACGGTGCGGCAGGCGTGACAGGTAGGAGGGGGAGGTTACATGTCCATGGATGAAGCCAGGATGAATGCCGCGGCTGTGATTCCACCAGAGGGTCAAAATGAGAGACGACTAGCGCTGTACATTTAGATGGAGCGTGCATATGCATTGTGGGGAAATAAATAGCGAGGGGCATCGGGGAAAGAAGGAGAGGAGAGGAACACGGCCGTACGCGGCGTAGCGCTTCCGCATGAGATGAGGAGGAGATGGCGTGCACTAGACGCCGCACCAGAAACGTTTGTCAATGTTGTCAATTGAGAATGCAAAACGAGGCAGAAGGTGCATGCACGCGTTTGAGATGTGCCGTCGCCGGTGGTGAGGATAACTGTATGAAGATGGGAGGAGCGACGTTGAAGCACGCCGAAGTGTTGACACCAAGTAAGCTGGGTGGGGATGAAACGAGGCGTCGACGCGGAGGACAGCTTTGAGGTGCGTAATCGCGCAATACACCAGATGATGGGACGTCCGGATAATGGAGGGCGCTGGTGATGTGGCACGTTGCAAGAAAGGACGAGTTGCAGACATGCAAAATATGCCGTATGCTGGCGGAGGATGCGCCGTCGCGCTAAGTGAGGATGAGGACGCCGTCGCGTGAAGGAGGAAGAGGACGCCGTCGCGTGAAGGAGGAAGAGGGCGCCGTCGCGTGAGGGAGGAAGAGGGCGCCGTCGCGCAAGGTGAGGTGGAGGTCATCGCGTGAGGGAGGAAGAGGGCGCCGTCGCGCAAGGTGAGGTGGAGGTCATCGCACGACGCGAAATCGAGAGGCGTGAGGTGAGGTGAGGACACAGTTGCGTGTGAGAGGATAAGGGCGCCGTGGCGCGAGGTGAGGAAGAAGGATGAGCGCCGACATGCGTGAGTGCACCGTACGCTAACTGAGGATACGCCGGGGATGGCCGTCGAGCGAGGTGACGAAGAGGGTCCGCCGAACGCGTAAGAGTGCCGTACGCAAGCGGGAAGGAACATAGGTGGGTGAGGTGAGGGAAGACATGTGCCGAGGTAGATGAAGAACATCGTGCGCGGAAGAGGACAAAAGATCATGGCAATGATAGAGAAAGAGTGCAGCGCCGGGACCCGCCACGTGTTGGCGTGGGTGCAGAAGCGTCGTCGCACAAGGTGGGGAAGGCAGGGTACGGCCGCAGGTCTGCATCAGGGTTGGAACAAGAAAAGTTGGAAGCCTCGCATGAAGTGAAGATTGACGAAAGACTGTATCGCTGTTGTGGTTTGGCAGTACTAGTGCCAGTAGAGCGTGTAAAGTGCTAGAGGGTTGTTTAAAGGGAAAGGGAGGCAGAACCATCGACAGAGCAGATGTCGAAAGGCGAGGAGAATCTGGCGGAAATGGAAGTCGGTCAAATGGGCCAACCAATAAGAACGGAGATCATGAGAATCGTAGTCGAGGAGAAAGGTAGTAAGACGCAGAGGAACCGAAAATGAAATGCAGAATAGTGTCGTAGGCCGAGAGCGTGCACAGAACCGATGATACGCGATACTCCAGGATCTGAAGCCGCAATGAGCACTTGATGAATATGGGACTTTAGAGGACGAGGAGCGAGGCAGATGGGTGCTAGGAGGTAGAAACAGCAAGTCGAGAGCCAAAACGCGAAGAAAACGCGCGTAGGAGCAAGTGAGGACGAGGACGAGCGAGGTGCTCTGCAGGTCCTAGCAGAAACGTGGCGATCAGCGCCGTGCCGCCGCTCTGATCTTGTCGGCAAGGGACGGCAGGATCGGCATCCCTTGACTGCCTTGCCACACCACCACCACCATCGGATAACGGTGAGGTCTCCCTTGTGGTGAGACATACGCATCGACTCTCTGTCGGTGTAGACGACACATCCGCGTCCTCCTCCTCACTTGCTGGGCTCTTCGTTGCCCAAAACCCCTGGTCGGCATCGTTACCGACATGGACCTAGTGAGCGTATACACTCGGAGGAATGCACGTGGGAGTCATCACCGTGACTCATCGCCTCTTTTTCTTCCACCACCACCACCGGGCGCGTTCCTTCGCCCGTGCTCTCGTTTTTTAGTTCTTTTCTCTTCCCCAATGGCCAACGACGACCCCTCGCCCTTCAGTGAGGCTCAGCTGGCCGCACTTACGGCCATTGTGACCCGGGCCATTGCCGACAGCTCCGCCAACCCTTCGGGCGGCTCCGGCGCGTCATCCTCGTCGAACGCAGCGAACGGCAGCGGAAATGTTACGGTCCCCACTACCAATGCCGCCGGTGAGCTTGACAATTTCGCTTCCGCCTCCTTTCGGTCCCCCACGATGTGGTACCGCCGCGTCAAGCTGGCGCACATCGACGCCATTGTGAATGGCACCTTCGAAGCCGACGACCTCCCCAAGCTCTCCTCCATCGCCGCCGCTGCCCCCGCTGCCCCCGTGCCCATCCTCTTCCACCCGACTTCTGGTGTTGCCGCCCCGGCACAACCAGAGGAAGCCCTTGATGCGGGTCTTCCCCGCGCATGGGTCAAGGCATTCCCCTCCTTACCCCCGCTCCTTGATGCCTGGTCGACCTACACCGGCATCCGCTCCCTCATTGACACCACCAACGGTGGTGTTGCTGCCGCCCTTTCCATCTACACCAGCCAGCTCATGGATTTCACCACACAGTATGAGTGGTCCGCAGTCTTGCGTTACCATTACGAATTTATTCGTGTGCGCATGGCGGAGAATTTTCTCCCCACGCGCTGGGTGACGCCCGATCAGGGCCTCGTCTCCACCAGGTTGGTTCGCTACCCACTGCCCCCACCATTCTCCTCCAAGCGCAAACGCGACCTCGCTGAGCGCCTTTCCGAACCCAGCGCCCCTGCATCCCGTCCGAAGGTTGATGAGACCTGCTACAAGTTTCAGGATGCCGCTGGTTGTCGCATGGGCGACAAGTGCTCTCGCCGCCACGTCTGCATTGCGTGTCAGGGCGCCCACCCCGCACATGCTTGCCCTCAGAAGCGGAAGTAGGATGTTTGGGGCACGCCGACCGAGTCCGGCCTCTGCCCCACTCCGACCAACCCTTCGGTTCCTCTTTGTCCACTGGCTCCTCGCACCGCACCCTCTCTATCACCCCTCTTGCATACTGCTCATCTCTCTGCCCATCTAATGCCTCCTCCCCCTGCCCGTCCTAATACACACATCACATTCCCAGTTGCCCCTACCTCCGGTCCTCGTGTTACTAGCTCCCTTAATCCCGCTATGCTATCTTTCTTACTTCAGGATTATCCTGATCCCTCCTTCGTACAACACCTACATAATATCTGTACCTATGGTGCGTCAATTGGATACACCGGCCCCCGAGTGGGCCGCGCCTTCTCACGGAATCTGCCTGCCACACCGTCCGAGCACGCTGTAACCGCTGCAGATATTCTGGCAAACTTTTCTCTGGGTGAGCTTCGCCGTGTCGACTCCCTCCCCGTTCATGAGCAGCACCGGGTCGTTTACTCACCTGTGGGCACTGTCCCCAAAGCCGATGGTGGTTGGCGCACTGTCCACCACCTCTCTTATCCTCGTGGCTCGTCTATCAACGATAGCATTTCCTCTGACGCAGTGACACTCTCCTACACCTCGCTTGACACCTTCTTTGACCGCCTCCGCCGACTTGGTCCTGGCGCTCTCCTCTGGAAGATCGACCTGCAGCGTGCGTTCCGCCACATTGTAGTATGCCCAGACGACTCTCTGCTGTATGGCTTCTACTTCGACGGTGTTGGTTACATTGATGTTCGCCTACCATTCGGATCCCGCTCATCACCCTTCACTTTCAACTTGTTTGCGGAGGCCCTGCACTGGATCTCGGAGCGTATGGGCGCCCCCCTTGACCACTTCCTCGACGACTTCTTTGGTGCTCGCGCAGCAGGCGAGTATGACCTTGCAGAGCGCGACCGTGCAATTTTCCGCGCAATCTGCGATGCAACTGGTTTCTCTGCCCATCCAGTTGGGAAGGCAGGGAAGGACATTCCTCCATCTACCCGCGGTGTTATCCTAGGGATTGAGATCGACACTGTTGCCTTCACAGTGGCTCTCCCTGCCGAGAAGCTGCAGCGCACCATGGCTACTCTCAAGTCCCTTCTAGCCGGAGCGTCAGCTACCCTCTTGGACCTCCAGTCCATTGCTGGCCTTCTGCAGTTTGCAACAAAGGTCCTGCCTGCGGGGCGCGCTTTCATCCGTCGTGTGTACAATGCGCTGTCCCATTTCCCATCCTTTGGCCGGCGTCGCATCCCGAGAGGTGCACGCCGTGATTTGGAATGGTGGGCTCGTCTTCTTCCGACTTGGAACGGTATCCAGTCCCTACATCCTCACCGCCCGGGCGTGGTTATCTTTACTGACGCCAGTGGGTCTTCCTCGAAAGGAATTGGCGGTCATCTTGGGCCCCGGGAGGCACCTATCGATTTTTTTGCGACGCGAGTACCCAGGCGGCACCGGGGAAAGTCTATCCTTTTCAAGGAGCTGTGGGCCGTGCTCCACGCTCTTCGTATTTGGGCATCTCCAGCCTGGGCCGGGTCCCGGGTCTTACTTCGGGTTGACAACACCGGCGGCGTGGCTGGTTTGAATGGAGGTTCTATTCGGGAGGTGCCTGCACAGGCGCTCTTGAGGGAGATCTTCCTTCTTGCGCTATCTTTCGGCTTTTCCATCTCCTGCGTGTGGGTTTCCTCTGAACAGAACTACCTTGCTGACGCACTCTCTCGTTTTGACATGCCACGTCTTCACCCATTGTTACCTCAATTCTTCGCCTCACAGCACACTCCCTTCCCCCACCTCCCGCCGGATGGCCTGAACGGGTCGATCAACCACCGCTCGTCGCCTACTTCCTCTGGCACGGCCTCGCTGCCTCCACCCGCGGCGTCAACCAGACGGCTTGCAACTCCTTCGAGTCTTTCTGCATGCGAAAATACGGTGCTGACGGTGCCTCTCCATACCCCGCCTCAGAAGCCCACCTTCTCGAATGGGCGGCCTCCCTCCCTCCGGGCTGCAGTGCGAAAACAATCAAGCGCTACATTGGTGCCCTCAAGTCCTTCCATACTGACCTCGGATACGAATCCCGCCCCTTTGAATCACGCGTTCTCGAGCGTGTGATTCGTGGTATACGCCGGGTGTACGGGGATGCAGAACGTAAGGAGCGACTTCCTATTACGCAGCCCGTCCTAGCCCAGATTATTGCCTCCCTCTCCAACCCTATCTCCCTTCCGCGGGGTGTTTCTCGTGAGCTAGCCGAGACTCTCCGAGTTGCCTACGCCCTGGCCTTCGCAGGTTTTCTTCGCTGCGGCGAGACCACCTACGACTCTTTCGATGGTGCTTTCAACCTCAAGCGCCGCGACATCATCATTCAAAACGACGAGTACCTCACCGTTGACCTCCCGGCCTCAAAAACCGACCCCTTCCGCGCTGGGGTGCGCATCACTATCGCAAAAACTGGCTTGCCCACCTGTGCCTACACCCTCCTCCGCGCCCACCTTAATAAGCCGGGCAAGCCCGACGACCCGCTGTTTGTGGGCCGGCGTACTCGCGATGGTACAGGCTATGGAGCTTTCTCGCGGAAGCTTTTCATCGACTGTTTGAAGGCCTGTCTCACTCATGTCGGGATTTCATCGTCAGGATATTCGGGCCATAGTTTCCGCCGTGGCGCTGCCACTTGGGCTCGACTCATCGGTCTCTCCGACCTTGACATTCAGCGCCTGGGCCGTTGGACTTCTGACTGCTTCAAACTATACATTGACACGCCACCTGATGTCATTGTGGGGTTGAGTAAACGCCTTCTCTCCGACCCCCCACTTATTCAACCAACCTCCATGGTTGTCGCCCCGGGATTGGTTTGGCGCGGCGACGATGCCCTCTAGCCGCACCCCTTTTCTTGCTCTCTTGGCCTCAGCTCACCCTCCTCGCTGTCCCGGCAACCCCTCCTCCCTCGGGCTGCCTTGTCTTCCTGGGTTCCGGCCCGAGAGCGCTCGCTGCGAGGTCACATCACCCTCACCGCAATTAAATATACCATCCTTTTTCCTCCCTCCCTTAGCACGAGCTCGCAGCATTCCTAGTGAGTGTATACACTCGGAGGAATGCACGTGGGAGTCATCACCGTGACTCATCGCCTCTTTTTCTTCCACCACCACCACCGGGCGCGTTCCTTCGCCCGTGCTCTCGTTTTTTAGTTCTCCCACCCACCTCCCATTTACATTGCATGTACATCGTATTTAGTTTTTGTAGTTTCGTGCAGCTTCGCGCCGACTTTGGGTTCCGGCCCGAGAGCGCTCGCTGCGAGGTCACATCACCCTCACCGCAATCATAAATATACCATCCTTTTTCCTCCCTCCCTTAGCACGAGCTCGCAGCATTCCCCGACGTATCATCTTCCCCCCACCTTTCTCGTCACCGCCCACTGCGGCGCCCCCACTTTCCGGACCCGACAAACAAAGCAGCTTGCGCTAGGTTCAGGCTAGCCCGCAAACGACGCTCGAATGGCGCGGGCCAGCCACAGCTCTGGCAGGAGCTCGCCGCGCTATGGCGGCATGTCAACGAATTGTCGTCTGCTATGCTTGAGCAGAGCCGCAACTTTTCCCAGATTCTGCAGGTTCTCACCCAACCCCCTCCGAGCTCGTTCCCCGTACACTCAGAGGAGGACTCGAGACCGTGCCCAACGACGCTGGCCGCCCATCCGCCTCCTGAGCAGGATGCTATGACTTCCGACGTCATCGGTGACGACGTAGCTCCACCTCGCTCTCCGCAGCCTTCGTCCGACGCTCTCGCCCATCCACCTGCAGATTCCGTGCCAACTCTGCCAGGGTATAGCCGTACCCCGCTGGCAACCTCGACCTCCCCTTCTGTCCCCTTGCGTCAAACGCCACGTCGTACACGGGATCCAGATGCTGCTCTTCCAAAACTTCGGGGAATTTTCAATCGGAAAAAGGCGCCTAGTTGACGTGTTTGACGAGAAAAGGTCTGCTGGGATAGACGGGTCTTAGTCTCATGCCCCAGATTGCAGCACCGTGGCCTGTTCTTTGAACAGATTGCCATACAGTGTTGCACTATTTTTATTTCACCACCACTAGATCGAACCGACGAGGTATTTACTTGTATTTACCTGAGCTTTTGTAAGCGTAGTCGGCCGTAAACATCGTATCTTCGTATCTCTCACTAAGCCAGCTCGTGCCTCGCTCGTCTTAGCTTACATTTATCTGAATTTTTGAGAATTTTCGGCCGAACCGTTCGAAACGCGACTTTCGGACTTGGCAAAAAACGCGACGCATCAGTCATGTGATCTGTGACATCAGTGACATGTAACACATCGCTCCTTTCCCTCTTCCTTCATCTTGTGGCTTGTCCCGCGGCTTCCCGTTCCTCTATGCACCTGAAGATGATACAAGCCAACTCATGCAGGTTATCGACACGTCCCACGCCGCTGAGACGGCCCGATAATGCCCAAATTTCGGCCTCTGAGGCTGATTACGTCTCCGATCGACATCGCGACTTCGCGCCCGTAAGACGCGTCCAAATGCCTCATCCGGGTGCTCTGACGACCATGAAACATTTGAATTCTTTTGAGCTTGCCAACTATCCCCTCCCACCTCTCTTTGACTGGCACGAGGGACACGGTATGACCATCATTTGCATCGCTGATTCACGCGCTCCTCACCCTCTCGATACTTTGCAATTAGCTTCAAGACTCGATGGGAACGTATGCGGAGAGACTCGGCTTCAACCACCTCGACACTCCACGACGTTCCGCCTCGTCAATTCGCCCGTCAACCGCTCGTTTCCGCCACCATCTCCAATCAACGCCAATTTCCGCAACACGCCATCGGCCACCTTATATCCTGATTAAAGGTGCGTGTTTCGTTCACTCTCTCCCCCACCGGGGGCATGATGGAGGAGTGGTCTATCATGCGGCGTTTCAACACGTCAGCTGCTGGCGGAGTTTTTGGGCAGCAGTTCGAACCCCCCACCCCCCGGCGAGAAAACACTTTTGACACTCACCGGCTTCCCCACCACCGATTTTCCGGCATTGGTGATCGTTGATCCGACTTTGTCACTGCCAGTCCACTTCCATCAACAGTCTCACTTCCCACCATCATCCGAGCCTCGGATCACAGCAGGCAATCACCCGGCGGCCAGCACATTCCAGTTTCACAGTATTTGCGGTCATACTCAAACCTGCTCGGGCTTTGCCCACCCGGGCCGCAGTTTATCCCAGTGGAGGTTGCCTGGGAGTTTTAATGGGGGCCACCAAAAAGACCTGTCACATCACTGCACTGTGCCGAAAAAGGGAATTCTATCAGTCTGGGTCCAGATCAGGTGATGGGGAACAAGGGAAGTTTGCTGTGGCGTCGGCCGGCAGGAAGCCAGATTACGCATCCATCAAGATGGAATGATTTACAGGACCTGGGAATTACCCACTACTTCATTGTGGCATTGCCACAGGACTGGGTTGCGATCACTCAGTCATGTGTTAGAGTCTGCTTACATCTCGAGACAGAATATGGAATATGCGTTAGTAAAAATAGTTGACAGTTTGTATCTCTATCATATGCCGTAGGCACACCGGAGAATAAACAGGATTCTAAAAAAAAAAACTCTCTCCCCCTCGTCGGTCTCATCCACCTCCCCTTAGCGCCTTCTGCCGAGCGCGGACCTCGCTGCCGAAAATGCGTCTCTGCTCCTCTTTGCCCCTCCTCCCTCTTCTACCCTCAACGAGCTCAATTCGCAGCTCCCGGCGGAGGCTTCTCATTCGACACATTTGACTGGATGGTCGCCGGCGGGCTCGTCAAGGGCCAGGATTTGTTTGCGACGTTTGGAAGTATCCTGGGAAATGCGTCGACGTTGGATTTTGGTTGAGTAACTTTCATTGCTGCGTCTCTGCGCATAACTGACTCACTTCAAGACCGTTACACCACACCAGCTTTCCTCGCTCGAAACGACGCCCTCGACCCTTCCACCTCCACACTCCACAACCCTCACCCCGACACGTCAATTTCAGCACGACAACGAACGCCACACTCGAGGGCCGTCGAGATGCGTTCACTGCAGACAAGCTTGGTCAGCTTCTTTTGCTGCTCGATCAGTGTCTGTTCCGGGGTTCTGCTAGCCACTACAAACTCGAGCAGTTGTGTGGTCACCTCGTTTTTGCTCAGTCCGTGATTCCCGTTGGTCGCTTTTTCACCCGTCGCATCCGAGACTTCCTGCGGAGTCTCGCCTTCCTTCCCCGTCGCCAACGCCGTCGCCTTCCTGCCTCTGCCAGCTTGACATTGCTTGGTGGAACTCATTCCTGCCAACCTTCAATGGCATTTATGTGATTGGACCTCCTCGTATCAGCTTCGAGGTTTTCACTGATGCCAGTGGCAAGCTTGGTATTGGTGGACATTGGGCAGGTGTTGACCTGTTCTTCACTGAGCCAGTGCCAGCACGCTACCGTCGTCATCCAATCCATTGGAAGGAGATGCGCGCAGTCCTGCGTGCTGCGGAGATCTGGGGCCACTGCTGGACCGGCTTTGAGGTTGTCTTTCGTATTGATAACGAAGCCATCTCTACCTGCCTACAGTCTGGCTCCGTTGATCACCCACCAACTCAGGCTTTGTTTCGTGCATTTGCTCTCCTTGCGGTGCATCACGATTTCACCCTCCGCCCACTGTGGATCCCCACCCATGAAAACGCAGTCGCTGACGCCCTCTCTCGCTTCAAGTGGCTCAGTCTTGCTGAGTTGCGTCCTCTGTGGCCACTCCCAAAGTCTGGTACCCGCCCTGCCACAGTCGCTGTCTCCCTTACTTTTTCACCTTCCTCACACCACCATCTTTGACCTCCCCACCCCCCATCCCTCCCCCCTCCCCTCCCCTGCTCGCCTTCTCTTTCCCTTGATTTTTGGAGCCTCTGGCGCTTCACCCTGTTTTCGCCCGCCTGTGGCTGCTTCATGGTGAGCTGTTGGTTGTGGGCTGCCTCGGCTCTGGGCTGCCTCGGCTCTCCCGCCTTCCCGGTGGAGTGTAGCGAGCTCCGTTTTCGGAGTTCAAGCCCAATAAATGATGGCTTGGCTTAGAAATCCTCTCTCTCCGGAAGCTCAGGCCAATCCTTTTCTCATGGCCTCGCATTTACTCGTGCCCGTGTCCACACCTACTTTGTTGATCTGCTCATCATGACTACTCGTACCTACCACAGTACCTACTATTAGCTTGGTTAGGGTTAGGGTTAGGGTTAGGTTAGGGTTAGGGTTTTAGGGTTAGGGTTAGGTTAGGGTTAGGTTTGGGTTAGGGTTAGGGTTAGGGTTAGGGTTAGGTTAGGGTTAGGTTAGGGTTAGGTTAGGGTTAGGGTTAGGGTTAGGGTTAGGTTTAGGGTTAGGGTTAGGGTTAGGGTTAGGG